>OW388289.1:20616590-20949090 GCA_936450465.1 Gibbula magus | reverse complement strand
TTTTTGTTTACTTTATAAGCCAAACTAACAAATCAAACAGCAGACCTTTATTGCGAGTATGTCATCAATATTTAAAGTGCGACGAGCCCACTTGTCGTTCAGCTATTGATTTTATTACAGGGACACGTCGCTATGTCAAAATGCAGAATATTCTATTGTAGAAATGTATGGACTCGTATATTTTGGACGTTCTATATATGATTGATTAAGATATGTGAATGTGACGGCGGTTCGGTTATGAAATGTAATTAGGATATCATTAATGTCGAAAATTACATTAAAGGCTATCACACCTCAACGATATATATATTTTCAAACTGAAATGGTGTTTTTGTTCACACAATAAGTGTTATGATACTTTCTCTTACATAACAGGATATCTGCGATACTTTGGCGTTCTAACGGCTATTTGCTTTAATAACATTATTGCTGGATACTTTATACATTTATGCTACGTGTCAGGTTTGCTGTATTATACAGAATCCTTTTAACGATGTTCTTTTCTATTTATAAGATATTTTCAATAAAGATATTTTTTTCTGACATTCTAATAATCGGATATTTTGTCATCTAGCAGTTGTTTTATCTCATCGACGTACATTGTATTTTGTAAATTTGTTGTTACATGGTATTAATTTGTGTATAACTATACATTCATATATACATTCACAGCAATATGTGATAGTATATGTGACATAGAAAGGACACGTTATTGCAAATTGAACAAATATCGTCTGAGTGAATTGCTATGTAGTACAAACGTGTATACGATTGACATCGCTTCCCTCCACTTATATTTCGTTATAACGTACTTGTTTCACTTGCATTTGTAGATTAAAATTAGTCAGCAAAATCTATATGTCCATTAAATAATAGACTTATATCTAGGCTGTGAATAATTGTATTTATTCAAGCCATGGGAACAAATTAAACGGTTTTGGGATATATTGAACATTTATGTAATTAAAAAAAGAAAGGTTTCGATATATCGTTCCACTTTTCTTGAGCTTAAGTTTTGAATGTATGAAGGAAGATTCTAGGCTGTGTAACACTCTACATTATAAACACAGTTACGGTACACGGATACTTATGTCAGGGATGGTTAAATACTGTTAAGAGGTAGAATCAATCAACAACTCGCCATTTTGTTGAAATCATTATTATAGACATCAGTTCACCCCATTCAGTCTTACAATCCGCTTATATTATGCATCCTCGATAACCGCAGCGGGTACCTGCTATAGCGTTCATGGCGTTTTAGTTCATTAAACTTTCAAAAGATGCGACACGTTGAATGAAATGGACCAGAAATCGACAACCCATTAAACATTTTAAAACTAAATAACCATCAATTCGAGAAATGACATTTGGCAGGTAAATCAATAAAACGACTGAGATACAGAGGATAATGCTTGTTTGTGTATTGACATGGACGCTCAAAGCATCACCATATCATCTCCTTTAATCTAGGCGACGATAATGGATCATCGTATCATCTCCATTTATCTGACGATATGTTTACATGACGATAATAGCAGTATTGTATCATGTGCATATCTACGTGTCGCTCATGCATTAGCATACCATGTCAATATCTTTATGTGACAATGCCGAGAGAAACTTTAAACTCTTTACGGAGATCGCTTAACGATTATTTCGCATGGAGTGTTATCTGTATAGTATCTTTGACATCGCATACCTGACCTGCTCCAGTGGTTTTGTGCACGGTCTCTATTCTCAGTTAGTCATAGCTTTAAAAGGTTTATTCAGCCTTTATGTGCAACAATGCAGTCGATAACAGAAGCCTAGCGTTCCCTCCTATATATTATGGCCCCTTTATCATCATATTCTTTAAAAGTCATGGGAATTTAACACCTATGTAGTTTACACAGTTAGCACATATGGACATGTACATTCGTGAGAACGACGTCTATATATATAATTGATTTCTTATAAAAAGTTTTTCAATGTGTATATATCAATAAGCTGAGAACTGTCACGTTATGTAATAATATGAGTTCAGTGATGAAATTAAAGGTGCATCCATTGTGTTTCATAAAATTTTATTTGGCTTAAATATGTTCAAACTCACCACATGTGCTGTCTACAAAACAACTAAATTCACTCAACTTGCATATTTATCCCCAATCGCTAAATATATTATAATTACTAGTTTCCAATTAAAATTGAGGAACATCATTATGCATGTGCAGAAACCGAAACTGCACGTCCAATTTACATGCACAGTAGTTATGTGACCTATTAAACATTATCAACTCAAATTTATCTTCTTGTCTGTTATAAATAAGATTCCAAAATTACGTTTGACTCTTTGACGCGCGCCACACGCCATGCATTGTCCGGTTTTCGATCAGAAATCACTACTTTTACCTTAATATCGTCAATTTGCTAAGTCAACTATAATCAAAATGGTAGTTTTCGGTAACAGTCGGTACTTCTCGATAAAGTAACACCATTTATAACGTTTGGAATATTTGACCCCGAACAACACAATGGATGTACCTTTAATAAGACAGCCCTTTTCTTACACACCTGATGTTCAGTGATCTACATACTCAATAACAATGATTAGATGTTCCTTAAAGTCATATTCTTATCTTACGATCGTTCGTAATTTTTCGATATTTTTCTCGTTAAAATCTTCCTTGATATTTTGAATTTTTTTTAATGTTATGATCTACATGAATAAAATGTATTTTCCCTCTTCTACATGTACATGTAATCTCATAATTTTCAGCCATAAAACATTTATTAAAATCCGGTCATCTTTTGATATTATAACCTTCAGTGATTACCCGTCTCTGTTATATCTTAAAGTCTTCACTGAAAACATGCTTCTGAAAATCCTCTTCTGATCTCAAGTTCTTCAAGGATAAAATGTTCCTCAAAACCCTATTCTTATCTCTGACGATAAACATGTTTCTCAAATCTATTTCTAATATTAAGATCTTAAATAGTTTTTAAAATCATCTTTACGTTGCACGATGTTTAGTGATACAGCATTCCTTAAGGTCCTTCCGTCATATCACAATATACAGTGATGACTAGTACTATTTCTTAAATTCCTCTTCTGATTGCACTTTTCATGTGTAATTTTGTCAAATTAGTTGAATTTATTTGTTTTGATGTAGTTAGAATAACAACATCAACATGACTAATCTACCTTATACAGAGAGATAACTATGTTGAGAGTTCGCCTACTCCCAACTGAGCTGAAGGCAGAATGAGTTAGACAAACAAATTGGGGTCTCAAGGGGAGGTAATCCACGATGGCTTCCCACGAGGTTAGAATCTGTCTGATAGATGGACTAAGCTATCATAACACGCGTCATTAGGTGTCTAATGATGTTAGCAAGTGGGATAATGATGAGCCAGTATGAGCAGGGCGGATGTGTATACATATTCTCATTTAAGTTCATTATCATTGCAATTCCTGTGCATGGTTAGCCCATTACAATTTTGTCTAAGATGAATTCACATTCAGAACTTTGAGGAGAGAGCAAGAGGAAAGCCAAAAATTTAATTAAAATTCATCAGTGTAATTTGCAATAAGAAAGAGTTAATAGGTTGAAGTTACAACTCTACAGTTAGGCAGAAACGAGAACACATAGTAAGCATTAATGAACCTCAGTTTTAAAGTAAAATCGTTATGGTCCTAGACCGTAAGTCATTATTCGGATAAATTAATCTCTGAGAAGTTTTAATGTTTAATGTCTACTCATTACTTGCAAAATAATACTATGTTAGTGAAAGGTCATTAGAGTATCATTTTACAAACTTATGTTTTTCACAACTAAACTGCGTCAGCTTTCGAATAATAGTTCATAATAATAATAATAATAATAATGAACAAAGTGCAAATAAACAATAATTTCACATTCGGATATTTACATTTTGTTATTCCTAGGACGAGAAAATTGATTTTTAATGGTCTTCTCTTAGACTAACGAGACATCGACATCGACAATCTTTTACCCTCAGGCCGCAGTTACCAATGCCCCGTTTTAAAACTAAAAGAGTTAAATTTTTTACCATCTAGTATCCGCCTCTTAAATGACTGTTAACTTTATTTATTTGTTGTGTTGTGTGTGTTTTCTATGTCATCTTAAATAGTTCATATGTGTTCACTTTCAAATGTACAAAGAATTCCCCTCAGGATAGTAAAGTCATGATTGTCATTGTCATTGTCATAATAGTAGTAGCGGTATTAAAAGTAGTAGTAGTAGTAGTAGCAGTAGTAGTAGTATTAGTAGTAGTAATAGTTGTAGTGGTATAGTTGTAGGGGTAGTAGTAATTGTAGCAGTAGTAGTAGCAGTAGCAGTAGCAGTAGCACTAGTAGTAGTACTAGAAGTAGTAGAAGTAATAGTAATACTAGCAGCAGTAATAGTAGCTGCAGTTTAGTATTTGTTTTTTAGTTACAGTAATTGAAAAGGACATACTGATAAAGGTTGGAGTAGTAATAGCGGTAGTAATATTATTAAACTATTTATGAAGATAGTAATAGCATGTGTAGTGCATGTAGTAGAACGGGTAATATCTTGAGAGTAACCGAATTCTAGTTTTCATGTGGTTTTTTTTACTTTATAAGCCAAACTAACAAATCAAACAGCAGACCTTTATTGCGAGTATGCCATCAATATTAAAAGTGCGACGAGCCCACTTGTCGTTCAGCTATTGATTTCATCACGTGAACACATCGCTATGTCAAAATGCAGAATATTCTATTGTAGAAATGTATGGACTCGTAGATTTTGGACGTTCTATATATGATTGATTTAGATATGTGAATGTGACGGCGGTTCGGTTATGAAGTGTTATTTGCAATAAGAAAGAGTTTATAGGTTGAAGTTACAACTCTACAGTTACGCAGAAACGAGAACACATAGTAAGCATTAATGAACCTCAGTTTTAAAGTAAAATCGTTATGGTCCTAGACCGCAAGTCATTGTTCGGATAAATTAATCTCTGAGAAGATTTAATTTTTAATGTCTACTCATTACTTGCAAAATAATACTATGTTAGTGAAAGGTCATTAGAGTATCATTTTACATACTTATGTTTTTCACAACTAAACTGCGTCAGCTTTCGAATAATAGTTCATAACAATAATGAACAAAGTGCAAATAAACAATAATTTCACATTCGGATATTTACATTCTATTATTCCTAGGACGGGAAAATTTATTTTTAAGGGTTTCCTCTTAGAGACATCGACTTATAAATCATAACTGTAATTGAAGGAGTATAGTTAAACACGAATATCATGAATAAAGTTAAGGTTTGATGTTTACATCTCATCATACCTAACATTTACTCACACAATCAGAAAGAAAGATCATTAGACGGAGAACATAACATTATAATAATTTTAATTTGCAAAATACTATAAAACAAGACATTATTGAATTGAACATGAACATGTGAAATATTGAAAATACTCGAACAGCAAGAATGCTAATCAAGAACGCAGGGTGGAAACCCAGGGTTTCCCGTGCAATGCTATCTTAGTCTCCTGCTCTCGGCATTCCAGTGCCTTTAATTAACACATCCTACTGATAGCCTCAGTTTTAATTAATAAATATGCATAGGAACGCGGAGAGACAATTACAAAGACAAGCTTTCATTACATGTGTACGTGTATAGCGCGTCTAGACATATATAGCCCTTGCTCGTGGAACCACGCCAATCTCTGTGAATCTGCCTCTCAAAGCATGGTTCGACTCCTTTAATATCTGTATCCATACTTAAAGACCACGGGGTTATCTAACGAAAAAGGAACATGCATTTCAAAGGGGAATCTTCCCCTTCAGACGCTGTGTTAAATAAATTAGTTAGTTTTCTCTGTTCTAAGTGTTTCACCAGGAACAAATTGATGACGAACTTTACTTTTAATTGTATTTTCCAAGAATGAACTACACATAAATATTAACATGCGGATCAATAAATTGCAACCAGCATTCAATACAGTTTGAAAAAAAAATAGTGTGGGAACAATAAATCAGGCATGATCAGGAAATCCTTTATAAGAGAACATAAAGAACTCAACAATTCACAAAAGTTACGTGATAACAAACTAACACAAATGCTCGAGGTGAAATATTCCAAAAGAGTTATCAAAATTAAAATCAATAGGAACTTTCGCCATCCATCTATAATGAAGAATGTGTTCTGTTCAACGTCAGTACTGACAATATCCCAGGGGGCGATCTATAGCTGAGAAAGCGTGTCTCTACCTGTCCGGATCCGTGGATGAGGGCCACAAGGCAGAACTGCAAACACACATCTGGTATCTTGCGAGGAAGCTGATTCAATACAAGCTCATAATCCCCATGCAAACAAACTTCCCTGTTTCTATGGGCTCTGTCAACTTGACGATATCGGTAAAAAGCGTCGTAATTATAGGCTGGCATGAAGAAATGGAAAATGCCATCTGATAAAATGTAAAACATGTTCCAACGATGGTCCATAAGAAGGTTCCATGCGTTGCCATGTCGTTGGAAGTGGAGATCCCGTGCTGTTGTGTTTGTATTCCAATTCACGTCATAGGCTTGTTGTGGATACAAGGTAAAGTGTCCTTTCTTAATGTTTGTTTTGCAATTCATATTTTTTTTATAACCATGAGATAATTGTTCACCGGTAGAAATACACATTCTGTACATTTGATGAAGTTCGAACTCCAAAACGCCACACACTTGATGCAGATAAGAAACGTATTAATTCGTTTTATTTCCATCAAGGAACAGTATGCGATCTTGAAAAACTCCAAAAACCTGGTTACTGATCAAATTAAACTGTCCATGTAAAACTAAGTTCTTTACGTTGTTGATTCGAGACGGAACGTATGCAGTGACACAACTGAACGAGTTTTAAAATGAAATGGACCATTCTTAAACCCCGAGCTTCATTTCAAAGAGTGTTTGCATATAATCAGGGTTTTTTTCCAATACACAAAAAGAATACTCATTTTTAAGGTTTCTTGAAGTAATCTTACCGGCACGGACTTCATCTAGGAAAACATACAAATTGTCAATCAAACACTAGAACTTGTATCTTAAGATTATGTAGTTGTTTTCTTGCTTATATAAGTTTTGTTAATAACCTAACAAAATACTCAATTCATATTTCTTCAAAAAGTGACAATATAAGAAACATAAAGGCATTGGCTCTGTAGTTCAGCAAGCTTTAAATAATACACTACATATAAGGTTGAAAAGTTAAACGTACACTACACATTATATAATCTCCATTGCTTTAGAAGTACACAAGATCTCGTTTTCAATGATTTTTAGTTCTGAAGAAGAAAGGGTTTAAGGTCTTGGCCCCTGTGGTCCTTGTTTGTGCCCATAGAGTCACCAAACTTACACTTTATTAACAATATTGACTGTCTATGGCTTTTTGTTCTCAAGGAGAAGATGAAGATAGGTTTTTAAAACGTGGCACCTGTAACCCCTTTTCGGGCCCACAGAGTCACCAAATCCATGCCAGATTCATAATAATTTAAAGATGTACACAAGATTTTAAATTCTAGAGCCAGGCGTTTGAGGAAGTGAATATATTACTGATTACGGACGCCAGTCTTGCCGTTAGCCAATCTGACCTTTAAAAATTTCAGGCCTGATGAGCTTAAAGAATAATCTTTACCATTCGGTAATTTTCAAAATGAGCAAAACCAAAAGATTACATTTGAAAAAGGTTTGTGAATTGTGTACACATCATATGTTTACATAAAGACCCCATCAACAGTTTTGTCTAACGTCTCATGAACTATTGGATCCTACAAATCCAAAACATCGTTTTTTTGTGACTGATCCTGGAAAATATTGACTACAACAGCCTCGTCTCTAACCATGCGAGCATGACAATAAAGCTAATGGAATGTCTCAAACTGCCTCCTAGCATTTTTCAAGTGTTTATCTCATACAATCTGAGAAAACTAATCACAACATAACTCCTGCAACTTTATTCACGCAAGACATTAACTCCTTTAGCTCTGGGCGCGTTTAGAACTTATCATCAACACCTTGTCTTCCCTTAGGCCTTGTATTGTCACTGCTTGAATATCACAGAGATGGAACAGCATGGCAGATTTGATTCACAATAATGGCGGAAGGAGAGGGAATGGAAAGCTAAGCTCCAGGCTGTAAGTGGCCTGCATATTCAAAGCAAGTCGTTTACTTCCTAATCTTCTGAGCGGAGACGCAATTCACCCGGTGCTTTTTCATTGTGTTGTTGGAAATGAAAATTTGTTGTGTTCGTCATCCCATTAAAGCAATAATTGTGGAACAAATTCGAAAGATATTTGCAATCAGTAAACACTCATGACATATTTGAGTTGTTAACAAGTCATCATCACGTTGCGAAGCAATTCGAAGGCATTATAATACGTCTTTGAGATGTCATGATTTGCCGACAAACGATACTCGAGTAATTTCTTCCCACATAACCGCCGTTCTGAAGGGACAATCTGATTGGTTGCAAACGCATTTTGTTGTGCAATCAACAACCTTGTTTCAAACTAAGCATCATATAAGTCACTTTGTTCTCGTGTCGGAGATCATGCATATAAGCTCCCTCATGCGTACCAACATATCTGATCTGATATCGTGAAGTTACAAGAGAAAAAGATTAATAAGAAAGAAAACAAGACGGCAATATTTTGTGCATATTTTCTAGGCTTTCTTTGAAACGAAGAAAACCTTTGTATTGTAAAAGAACTTACATATGTGGGAATGTTTGACTTTAAATACCCTCAGTTTTGATACAATTAGTTAGATAGATATAACTTGCTTTTGAGAATACTATGTTTTGATAATATTTAGAGAGAGAGGTGACTGTCTACAGTCTACAGAATTCCCTTAAAACCAACTACTCTTGAAGTAACCAAACTATAAAGAGGTCATGATTACTTACAATAGCAAATACCTAGGGCATAATAAGCCACCAAACAGCAGCGGGTGAGATATAGTTTTGTAGTTACACATTTACAATAACAACAAATCTACACAGTTTCCTTGCAAATCAGCAAGCACTCGCTTATAATAGCAACTATTGAGGGCAAGAACACCGCTGAATAATGAGCGTGCACAATACATATTCATCAACATTCACATTAAACAATTTCAGTACTTCCCTGACTCCTACAAACGTGCACTAGACTAAGTAAATTCTATTTTTTTCTTTTCTAACAATGCAGTTAAACAGTTCTTGATGCTATAGTGCAATGAGTGTACAATGTATATTGTATAGTACACTGTATTGCGATATTGTTGATATGTACGACTGCGATGACCGATGAACAGTTAATATATACATGTAGCCAACATCACTTAATTTGTGGTTTATAAATTTCAAGAAATCACCAGTTTACTTTACTAAACTAAGAGCATTTAATGATGTGTTGTCTTGTATTGTGATTCTGGTAATCGATATCCCGATATTGACGTCCCAATCAAAGAGCGATTGATATACAGTATTTGTGACAAACAGATATTCAACCTTTGAACGTTTAAAATATCATTAGGTTAATACTCTACTAACATTTAAAAGAATATGACCTTTATAGAAATATCGTATATTTTATTGATGGGTAGTGATGTTTATGTTAATGTCACTGCTAAGATAACAGTTTTCATGTATTGCGTACATACGTGTATGTGATACCTTAGTAGGTGGGGATTAATGTAAACGAAGTCTAGTATTAATTTCCTGTAGTATAAACTGCAGGATAATATTGTCACTGCAATATTACAGTTGTGTACTGCCACTATACATATACTGGAACTATGGTCAGAATGGTGTTTTGTCTAGCTGGTTTAGGGAAATTTTAGTTCTATGTTTGACAGCTTGCAATTATGATTGATTTATGTGGCCCAGTAATAACACCCGTGTTATACCGACTCGTTTAATAAATAAGGTTGTAAGTATATATGACTTTACAATGTGTTCATTTGTTCGCCCTATATTGGTTAAAAACCTTTTTAGTCTGATGAAAACGTACACCTGCTCCACTGATGAAGGATAAATGTTGCATGTGCTATATATGGATGCATTTGTAACCTTTTCCCCTGAGTCGCTAAACGTAAACTTCATGAGATTTAACTTGCTCAAATGTTAATACTCCGTACATTTGTCAAAGAAAATGAAAAATGTTCTTCTTGTAATGTAAATGTACACAATTGCAACCAATCAATACATTGGTAGCATTGAATAGAAACATATGCAATTGCATGTTTTCTATTCCTAAACTAACAATCTGAAATAGACATCCAATTAACATTTTCCAAAACAAATATCTAAAGTATATATATTTGATGGTACGCGCCATATTCAACTATCCGACTTTTGAGCAGACTAGCTTTTATCTGGTTGTTCACATTTCCATTTAATAATATATCAACAAATCTTCGTTTTAAGATCTACTTTAAAGCTGCAAGCTTACCTGGCATTACTTAAACACTTACTAGTACATATATACACATACACTCACACGTGGATGGTGCATATCTGTTTTCAGCGTTCAGCTAATAGCTTAATGTACCGAGAATCTAATCAGTGTACAATCTTGCTCTCCTATCTTCCGGGGTGTTCCCATTACATACTGTATACATTCCAGCTATAGGTGGTGATAGACGCTAGGCTATTTACCATTACCTCTCTGCTTGACGTCATGCTCATAATCCTCGACCGGGGCAAGAAGGAGAAGGGGGCTTTTATCAAAATGGATATGTATCAGGCGATTTGCATGTAGATGATAAATATATAGAAGAATTATTTTATGTTATATTTGTTTGGATGCTGGAGATCTGGAAGAACCTTATCACATGGTATGCATGCAGCTCATATACAATCATCCTGTCTCAGGGTACGCTAATGCAACTTTCATACCCTGGGTGAAAAGGCAGCTTATATCTTTGACATTTAAACATGATAAAATATGGGCATAAAAGTAATGTACATTATTTACTTAAACCGTCTTGAAATTCAACTCGTTGACGCATCATTACTGTAGGGTGTTATAAAACAGACAAGTCCTATTTAACTCTCATGTCTCACTTAGCTTAGGGGATAAGACGATTCTAAAGGCGTGTTTTTCAGAAACATGACACAAAGTTGTTTATTTTTCAAAATTAAAAGTTAGTTTACATGTAGTTGGCATCTGGCATGATGTAAGTTTATTTCAGCCATATTAGCACTCCTGGATTAACAAGTATTGCATATTATTGGTATATTTTGTTTGCCTGGTAGTTTGTATTTCATCTAGTTATGTAAAGGTAAGACATTCACAGGAAGTAAGCAATGCACGCTGTTTTAAGAGAGAAATAAAGAGCCGGGTCCCCTGGGGTTAATGTCTGTCGCTGACAATATCATAAATGGTAATTTCTTCAATATGGAAACCTACAGGGGATGGACCGCATTTAAACGTGGGTTGGCATCTAAGTATTCATCAAATCAGCAAGTTAATGGGTCATTTTCAGATATGAAACCTTTATGTTCATATTTCACTATAATAATTACACGTTTTGTTACCAGAATTTATATACAGGAAGATTGAAATCATGTATTCATAAGTATTCAAGGTAGAACACTTCATACGTGTAGATATATGGCAGTATTGTTTTAAAAGCAACACGATATCAATGTCGTTTTAATTTCATTTTTACCTTGGAACGTTCATTGTGCAATAAAGATGGGTTAAAATTCGAATATGTGCGATGAACAAACACTACTAAATAGCTACTTCAATAACTAGCCATTCCCATACGACCAAATTTCAATCGAATAGCAAAATATATTACTGAAATAAGATTCAACAAGTAAACAATCGGAACAGACACTTTAAAGTTAAGAATAATTGAATTTATTACTGCATATTTTTCATAATGGTATAATAAACCTTCAGAAAGACATACATGTACATTGTATATGTTCCCACTTTACATCTCAAAACATTTATCATACCTTTTAGGAACAAGTATTTAAACAACGAGAAGAACCTTCTACTTGATCTTTAATTTCACGTTTTACGATGAGCAAATTCCGCGTTTTGTCCAAAAATGTAAATGTAAAAATCAAGTTTAACAGAAATCGAATTGTCCTGAACTATAGCTGAACAAGTTAAAACAATTTACTACATTCTTTAGCATTATATTTTATGGACAAATAATTATGTTAATAATGATAATCGCGTTACGTCCAAAATGAATGCCAATGCCGAATATCAATGATATTACAGAATGTCCCTAACTTTAAGCCTGGTAACATTCTTCAGCAACTGTTTAGAATTTGAAAGTAAAGTAATCCCATATTTTCGAAATAAGTTCATGTATCAAATATATCACAAATTGATAATTCATTTCCTACCCCCTACTGCTGACCAGCTTTGAGAATTTTACAAGATACATATTCTATAGCTTCTGATTTATTCTTGGATATTCTTATCCCGTTTCGTTCCAAAAATGTACGATCAGGTAATTAGAAAGTGACATTTTATTAACTTAATGCTGATTACCTAAACCATGAGACAGGTAGCTGGAATACATCATATTTGTAATTAGAACCATCTCTATCTCGGGGCCGGATACAGACTGTGTGGACACGAGAAAAGTCCCTTGATAGCACGTCCTGACAACCAAGGACCATCGATACAGGCTGATGTGAGGGCCTGGCCGGGCTCTTTGATCAGCGCCTAATTAACGTCAGGTAAATAATAAAGCCTGCATCTGGTCTCAAGTTCTTTCATGTTGCTAAACATCCTCTCAGAAAAGACCAGTTATGAGGACTTAAAATGTAATTGTATATGATGTCGTTAGCGTTATTGATCCGCGGGGCCAGGTATATTGTGACGTGATGACGTCATCATTTGGAACCGTGGTCACGTGATACTCGTAGACACACGCTAGGTCATGTTCAAGGCACTGCTTGGATCGATTGGAACATTCTATCAATATCTGTCATTCAATGTCTGCTTCTGTGGCTTTACCACCGACAAATCATTAAATATTATCTATAAATAACGAGCTTTCTTTCAGAAAGTAAAAACTGATGATTAACGTAGGGAAATGTCATATGCTGTTTCCTTTTCGATGACCCATGTTACATTGTAAAACTTCCGCTTGCTAAAAAATGTCAGTAATTGGTTTATGTTGTTAACAAGTTAGTGTCGTTAGAATATAACACTCACTGCTAAATCGTTTTTTACATTTCGAAGAATTTTGTCATTTAAAAGCGTAATTGAGAAATTTAATTTCTCGAATTTCTAGTTAATTTTGGGAAGAACAGTTATTTAAGTCATGCACAATCATGGTTATTGTTCAGTTGAACATTCTATATATTAATCGTATTAGGGTGTTACGTGTATTTTACTTATAATTGGTTGCGGGCAACATTATTGCAATAGAAAGACCGCAATACCATTGTGGTTCTGTACGGAGGCGAACTCCGCGCGCATGTAACACTCAAGACTGAAGACAAAGATACGCGTGCCCCTGATCGGATTCGAACCAACGACCTCTTGATCCGATCAGGCTAACCCCTGTACAAACCCACCACAACATAAACTTGACTGAAGACACTTTGAAAGTATTAACCATTACATGACACATATGGATGTAAAATTCCTGGATACATTGCTTTATAAACAATTGAAGCAATAATCTGTAATGAAATTATATTAGATTAAGTTGTCTGTTCCGTAAATTCTTAATTTCGAACGGTATTGCTACACGTACTTTTAATGTCTTAGCTAAGGCATGTTACAGCAATGTTTCATAATAGTAAAAAGTAGACGTTGTTTTTCAAGAAAATTCAATGGAAGAGGAATCATCTATTTGAAGTATCAAAGCTTAAAGGTACATTCAAATCCCGTTCATCCGCTTGCAAGCTTTACAATGTTGCTGCAGATTAGGTGGCCTATATTGAGATTACGATGAAAGACAAAACGCAAATGAATCTTGAATGAACATAAACTACCAGACTTTGGTGGTTAATGGCTTAGTTGACATTTACAACTTCTTTCTTTGAAACAAGGATGCGGTTTCAGATGCCAAGTCATTTCTTCTTTAATGCTTACTTTGAGTTTACCTATTTTTACTGTGATACATCGCAACGGAAAATTATTCTTGAAATGTATACGTAAACACATTGTGATGTTGTCATATCCTATATTAACGTCTTTAAGAATGTAACAAAATCGTTCTTGTACATGTTTTGTTTTGCAGTGCCACGTGGAACTTGATCCTCAAATTAAAAACACAGCAAGTTTTAGTCTTCAAGTCACCTGCCAACTAAATGTTGAAACATATTTTTTAGAACTCAATTGGAAAGGAATACGAAGCCATATCTGTAAAAACAGGTTTCGATTGGCATTTGTTATCTAGGGCAACTACATTAAATGCCAGCTGAAATAAAAATCTCATAAGGACACCTGACATACAAATATCTCAAATATCCAACAACAAACTACAGAAAACTGCATTCGAAAAGATGGATGTGTTCAAACCAAGGAACTATCAGTATGAGACACCACAGTTGTTGGTGAATGTCGATTATGCTCAGACGAAGTTGACTTTATGTTTCGGTAGGATAGGCAATTCACACCAACACCCTGCTCTTTGGGGCTGTACGAGTTATAGCCTCCATCAACTCAACTTCTATTCCCTACGCAAGCCATTATCCCCGCCAGGTTCCATCACTGACTAAATTAAGGCTTTCAGCATTCCCTTCACTTTTCCGTGCAGAGATTCAGAGCCAAGTATGCACTTCAGGTGCAGCGCTCCGCTATCTTGACACAGAAAAGTGAAGGAAGGCTGCAATACTTAATTTAGCCAGTGATGGAGGCTGGCACGTTGGGAAGTTGTTATTAAGAGTCATATTAATGTCATACAGCCAATAGCTTGAATATCATTTAACACCCACCAAACATGGAATAAGCTATGCTATTACATATTGAAACGAAATGTTCTTGCAAAACTCATAACATATACGTAACATGGAACGGCAAAAACACATACGTCATCGAAGGACAAAGAGGTTAACTTTGTATATATTGGAATATAGGATACATACAAAAGGTTAAACAACAACGATCTCGAAAGGTCGTTCACCTTGTATTGTATTTTATGGCATATATCAGGTAATTTGCGATGTCTTTAATGCTTCGTAACAAAGCGAAAACTAAACCGACCAATCTCTGTGTTTGCTTGAGTGGAGATAATCGAATGAGCACAGTTTATCTTCACACCTCAAAGTTATCAAGTTTGGCAATTTTTGATGAAGTGACCGGGGGCCTAATTTTCGAAATCCCTAATTTCTATTTTCTCTTAAAATCACATCATCTTGAAAAATCGGACATAGGTTAAAATACTTACGGGATGCATTATGTTTCCTAAAGCAACTAACCTCCAACGAAAATCAAACACACATATGCATCTCTGTATGCAATTCGACATAGGTAAGTTTTTGAGATGCATTATGAAATTAAGCAACTGACGTTCAACGAACCTCTAAAATACATAATCATGTATTTCTCAATGCAATCGGACATAGGTGAACACACTTATGGAATGCATTTTTGGATATAAGACAACTGATGTCGAACGAAAATCCCAAATACATTTTGGCTTCTGGAAAAGATCGGACACAGATGAACAAACCTATTGGATGCAGTAGTTTATAACTACGACCATCAGGACATGGAAACCACTACGTCATCACATGTGTTAACGAACTGGAGCGTAAACAGACCACATGTGCTTCACATTGAGATCGCATCAGCCACCTGGCTCCCCTTATGTGTGGTTAGAGAAGCGTTAACGGATATGACACTGTTATAATAATACTAATGATAACCAGGATAGTATATACACGTAGCGTATATGTCCCACACGGATATCCCCACACGACCATCATGCTCAAGGCGAACCCTGAACTATTATGATCTAACACTAGCTGATAAGTATTGCGCTCACTGGCCTGCTCTTACATATATTTCACCCATTAGTTCTGCTGGCTGAACAAAGACTTGTTTTGGATAACCTAACACCCTAAGTCAGACAAATCATGTTTTAGTGTCAACCCTCAAACTTTCCTTTTTGTAAGAGGGTCACCCATCCCATTGTGCCCCTTGATGCTGAACTTCAGTGATCGCAGTCATCTTGGCTATGTACAGGACCACGAGGCACTGTATACAGTTGGGTATACTTCCACTTGTGGACGTGAAAGCCTAAGGTGTATGTAGATCTTAGATAATATCCTTTGGCATCTCACTAACTTCTAAATATCCTTTCTTAATGTCATATCATACTTGATCAGACTTGATGGTTGTTGATGAAACATGTTTATTTCATTTCAGTTGATGCAATGGAATATACAGCCCATATCATAAGTTAAAAGTTTGTAATATTAATCTTATTGTCTTTTTGCATTCAATGGTTTTATATTGCCTTTTAAAAAGAATGTTTATGTATAGGAAAATAAACAATAATACGGTTTCAGACATGTTACAGCAGCAAATTTCACACTATAGTTAAACATAAAAATCTCCTTTTTTTGGCTGACACCTTTACCGTAATTCCACAGATTCCTCTAATCACTCATCAAGCGTATATCAGTGTTGCCTTATAACTGTGCTCACAAATACGTATACATTGCATCTTCACATGCTTTCAACTAGTTTATCATAACATGAACATAATTTGTTGTGAATCATTCATACTAATCGCATAACAGACATTTTCATCAAATATTTCACCTGAGGTAAAAGTGGTACTAAAGATCGTTGTGGCTTCGTCTTATCGCTTCCGCACGATAAAACATTTAGTTGGAACACGGCTATCTTAACTAAGAACTAATGAGACGCTGTCAACAGTAAAAAGAAATTTGATATGGCTCCGTACATGCAATCACTGATAACGCCGTATTAATTGAGATATATGTAGGTTAATGTTCGAGATTAGCCGCGCTACTGAGGTACGCTGTTGAACATTTACAATCCACAAATTGTTGAATCAAATCATTGACTGAACAGAAGACTATCAGTGGTAAGCAGTCAACATTGATTTCGTTCTCTATACTCATCTAAAGCATCTGTCAAAATTATCAGTTGGCAATCAATATATTGAATCCCATGGTTATTGTAGTCAGATAAAAAAGTTTCGTATTTTCAGAGATATATCGTGAAAACAATGTCAATGGGTATCAATGAAATCGCATGTGCATGGTAGAATGAAAGTGGTGAGGGGCTGATTGCAATGGTACCGCGTATCGAATTAAGGGAGGATGTAGTTTCATATATATGACAAGTCAATCGTGAAATGAGCCGAAGAATTTGGTAACCTTATCACATTGGGGAAAGTACACTTTCTTAAGCCTTCTCTTAGGCACCATGCTTACGTCATATTTATAATATAGTTTATGAAGGTAATGTTTTTAATTGAACTGAATAGATGATTGCTTAATGTGAGATACTGCATATTCTTAGAAAACTGAATTGATATGTGATTGAAGATATGAAACAAGTCGTTTAAACTATTTGCTAATTTTAAACAGAAATTTTCAGAAACATGTAAATGCATACCACTCTAGACTATAGCATAGTTTCAGCAAGATAAGTAAAATGCCAATAGCGTGACTACAGCACAACCCAAACTGAAAAGCAGACTCACCTTATTTCAATCCAACTTCTGATGCTAAAGATCCTTAGCGTATAGTATCTACATCCAAAGCTCAAACAAATGTTTCTCAACTCTACATGCAAGTTTGACCAGTCAATATTCAACGTCAGACGCCGACGCCTCGTTCAGATTCACAAAAGAAATTTCCAATAGCTGAGAGAGCGAACAAGAAAATTCCAATAGCATAGAGAGCGAACAGGACTCGCCCTCGACTATGAAACGATCTCAGAGCACTACACCGCGCCTCGGTGGCCAGGCGCTGGAGCGGAGGGCTACACAGTTCAATGCAGGCTTTGCGAAATATCTATAATGTTAGTACACTGAGCTCGATACGGTAACAATGGCAAGCAAGCAACCTCTCTCGTCCTCTCGACGGTGTCGGCGTGAGGGAACGGTTTACTTAATCCTGCACAGAAAAACAATAATTGTGTACTAAGTTCAAAAGCTTGTTTGAAAGTTGAAATCACATAAACCGAGGCAATGGTGCTTAGATTTCGTAATACTGTCTTTGATGTCAAAACAGCTGATCCGGCGTTAATCATACACGGCGCATGCTTGGATTGTGATAATAAGACATAAAACGAACCAGTGATGTAAAACTGATGCTTTAGGTGTGATAACGAGAAAAGGAAAACCTGGAATGCAGGGGCAGCGCTATACTCTGATAGACAGGTGGGAGGGACGACTCACTGGGCATATAATAAATATTGATATCGAATTTCTATCGCCAGAGTATTCTTTCCTCAATATGCATCCCGTGTATTCTTGGAGCACGTCTGATTACTGTGCCCAATCGATAGTTAGACCTCTCCCTTGCAGAATGTACGTGGGATCGTGCTTTATGGAACGTCCTCAAAGAAGAAATACGTCGGTTTCAATAAATGATTTAAACATGCTAATAATGTGGGATGGAGAGTCTGTGGTAAGGTTTCTCCAAGTTTTAATGACGTCAAGCCTTTGCAAATATCAATTACAGTTGATCGTGTGACTGCATAGCATACTGGCAATGCTAGCACATATGACGTCTAAAGTTAGGTGTCCAGACAGGTAGGACAAACACCTTACCTTGCTTGAAGGATAAATTTGTACTCAACCAATTAATGTTTATATCGCCATGTGCAGCTTTGGGAGATTTCGAAAATAAGTGCGAATCATTTATCATTTAACATTCGACTTATTGTTTTAGTTAAGGAACGGGTGAGTGGATAATGCATTCAACTGAAGATCGATAGATCCGGCTTTCCGATTCTCTGTCAACTGTAGACAGCTGATCTTCATGCAGTAAAATATGAATATTATCGGTAGATCATATCATTTAAACCTCAGCACCACTATCTCGAAACATGCTCCACCCTTGAAAAGCAAGTCTAAGCTATCATTCCCGTCTCCAAAAGGCTCCGTAATATTTCATAAAATGGCAATTTTGTAAGATTAAAACTATTTGTTAGAGTCTAATTGTCAGACTAAGGTATGAGTGAGCTTAATTGAAAACCAGTATTCTAAAGAGTCCAGAGTTTGCAAGTTCTAATCGGCACTCGCAGGTATCACCGCGACACATAACCACGTGGTATTCTGAGCTTCATTCCGGCAATAACGCTGACCGTGATATCAGTAACATACGCTGGAAAGGGTTCATTAACCAATCTCAAGTTGATGATGGTTTTTTCGAAGGTTCCAGAACGGGAGGTACAACTCAAATGATATCCTTTGGATTTGGAGAGAGCATACCTCATTGAATATATATATATATATATATATATATATATATATATATATATTACTATTAGTAAGCATTAATTTTGTATTAAAAAATACACGGATTATTTAGAAAATGAGACGTGGGGTGATTATCCTTCCAACAACCTTCATTTGAGTCTAACATCTGGTAAGACAGATGGGTAATTATAACCCTGTGGATGATAAGGATTAGTCTGTCAGCGTCAAAGATACTAGTTTCTAGTTTTCTGAAGGATGCCGTAAATGAAGTTCTGCACTACACAAGGACAAACCATGTCGGATCTAATTCTGTTTCGGACACATGGCCACCTCTTTCACAAAGAGAACTAAACACCTTTAATTTTGGTATTCCTGGTTTGTGGAGGAAGGAAGGTAATAAACTGGGACCAGCACATGGCTCTCAGCTCGCAGCCAGGCTCGTCTTATAAATACTTGAGAGCACTCTCCAGAGAATTGGCGCTTCTTCTTCAGAAAATCTGTGTTAACCGAAGTGCTGGATTTATGAATACTTCATCAGATTCCCCGAGGTTTGGACATTGTTTATCGACGGGGTAAATTAAGCTTCTTTGACCCTTCTTTAATGTTATGGGCAATGTTAAGATGCTTCCGAGGACAAGGGAGATGTCACTGTAGTTCAGTGAAGGTTATTTATTGAAGGGGCGGTTTAATAACATTATTATAAACAACCCTCCTCTTAAAAACGTCAAAAAGTAACGACATTCAGGAACTGTTAGATATATGTTTTATATTCATCATGGAGTTATCTTTAAAAACAACCATTTGAAGAAGGATACGATGCATAAATTCTGATATTTTCAACAATCAAAATAATTAAATCAGATAACCAAAAGACTTATAATGCCTATATAATACCCATAATGTCTAAATATATGCTAATGGAATGGTAAACATTGGTAGACATTGGTCCTAACATAACACACCGATGGGCAATTTTTTTTTAATGATAATGATAAATGATTTTCAACAGTCAAACACAAATATTTCTGTCGCATAAAGTCGAATTTGTCTGTGTTGAGGATAGATCTCATGGAAATAATTCATGAGTGTGTGACACTTTATATTCAGTTCCAAAAACCTTGAGAGCTGAAATTGCTTTCCAAAGGGGTTTTCTGCAAATTATATTTGGTAATTAAGGTAAAGTTTTATGAAATATCGAAATTATGTTAGTATCAATAATGTCAGCATAATGCATCTTCTTGGACATGCACTTAAATTTGTTGACGTATCATTAGTGCCGGACGTCATCAAACAAGCCAAAACAACCCCGTTGACTCCCCTTTTTCGTCTAGTTAGGGGATTCGAAAACTACGATTTCTTGTGTGTCTATCAGAAAAATGAACAGATGATATTTTGAATTTTTAAATTTAGTTTATATTGGCTTCAGAAGACATGGTCTAATGCTATACATGTACATGCATACATCGTTCGTTGATTGAACTATCTTGGATTTTGATTGCTATCTTTTCTTTTGCCCCTTGGTGCAGCTACTCTCAACAGATAACTAGGAATCTGCGCATGCGTGTCCAAAAGAATTACCATTGACTGTTTTTGAAAAAGTTAATTTATTATGATATTCATGCATTTTGTCCTTATAATGTACTTCTTTCGTATCATCAGCATCCTGTTGATCGTTTCGTTAGTTGATATGTTGCAATAAGTGAACAGCTATTCTACATTGTAATTTGACCGTCATAATTGACTTTATTACGCTATTCATATTTTACGCTGCTTTAGGTCTGTCATGATGACATGATGCCATAACAATGTTATGACGTAACTTTTAGTCTGCGAACTTGAGTTACGGCGGCTAACCAGCAAATGCTTGAAAGTAGAATTTTGTGTATTTTCCTCAATTTAATGGCTTCTGTATTGTAAAATACAAGTACATTCCTATACGTGAATACAATTCATTATACATGCTAAATAAATCCATTTATCGATTAAAACAAGCTTTTAAGCCTATATTTGTTTATATCAACATAAATGGTAAAAGGAATGTTAATGAGTTGTACATGCATGCATTATTACTTGCAGCATATGTACTACATTGTATATATCGAGGTAGAACTGTTCGTATTTTCTCCTATTTCGAAAATAAATAAGAACATTGTATTCGTGTCCATTTCATGCTATGAAATCAGTATTACTTTATTTTGAATTCGCTCTAGAAATACTTAGTCCGACTTATTGTAAACATAGTACAACACATAATCGACAGGTAGCCGAGGCCTCGTCATGTTCCAATTATATTCATATTGCTGAATAAATATCAATTTGACGCATGTTTATATTTGACAAATAGAATATCATATTTGATATTTAGTGAGAAACCAAATTATATTGATACTAGTAAGGAACCAATGTATGTTTGTTCAACAAATATTAGGGTAATTATCATTTCGTTCAAACACGATGTGTAGCAATCGATCATTTCTTTTCTTATATGGTTCAGTACAGTACACGTGTATCTTATTAGTTGATTAATTAATTATACACTTCTGTATTCCGTGGTGATATGTGTTATACATCATCCATGTTATTGTGGATGCAGTACTCAAATAGGTCTTTGAAGGGCATTTAAAATAGATGAGTTGTACGTTTCCCTTTTTAAAAGTGAAACGTACGACTTGAATAGTTGGGTACTCGCATTCCCGAGGACGTACGTATACATATATATATATTTACACTAGGTGCTCATGTTATTTAAATTCTTGGCAATATGTTTCAAATTGACTTTGTTTCAATCATTCAATAATAGCAATATCATAAGCGTTGTCGTGCATTTATGCACATGTACTATTTGGTCTGAGATGTTGTGTATGTCTACTGTTGTAATCATTATTCACTGATATAATTATATCCCCCTTTTTATAGCCTAATCGACAACGTTCGACAGAATGTTGCATGATGGTTTTTCTACAAATATCATGAACTTGTTTTTGAAAGTTCTACATCGTAGTTATACTAATAACCAATCATATGTTCCATATTAACAGGGAATGTCTGCAAATACGCAGCCAAACAAGATGTAGGGCAATGTCGGACTTGGCTTTCTCTGGAATCCTCAGCTGATAAGATCATTTAACTGCATCACATATGTTATATTACCTGTAATCAAACTATTATTTTAAGATTATATTATTTTATATTTAAGTTATGTGTATTAATTCCATTACACTGAAAAAATCATCGAAGTTATGCGTAAACATTCATTAACTTCCCATATGACTGCGACGAGGCATACATGTATAAGGTAAATTGATGATGAAGTTAAATGAGCATCAGAAATACTAAAATAGAAAATTGAAGTTTATAAATTTGGACTTTAACTCATCTGAAAATAGGGCTGTGTTGAATTATATGAAAACATTCCTTTTTATGATGCATCGAAGAGATAGCATGATATTTGCACTAAGATATACAAATACATGTAGGTGAACATACTTTCCGGATGTAGCTGTACTTGTATGTTGAGATATTAGAATTTATTAATATTTTAAGTAGGGTGTTATGATTGAAATATCACGATTGATTCTCATTGACAGCAGAATGTACCTTTAACAGTTGGTAGTCCAAAATAATAATAGCACACAAGTATGTCAATATTATTTATTATATTATAGTAATTTGATATGTGTGTATATTTGACAAATACAAAACCATATGAGCTATTAGTAAGCTATCAATGTATATGTGTTCAACAAACATTGGGTCAAGTTATCCTTTTCTCACATTCAATTCATATAATCGATTATCACTGTTCTTCTATACACCAGTATAATATCCAGGAATGCTTATAAGTTGTGTATACATCAGGTGGTGAGGTTATCAGGTCAATATAAGAGGTAGTAGTTATATTTAGATAATACACTCGACCAGCGGGCAGTAATCCAATTTCCCAGGCTTCTTTTAAATATTTAATAAACTATTTTATGCCCCCGAATCGGAGATTCCGAGGGTATATTGTTTTTTACCTGACCGTCTATCTGTCTGTCTGTCCGTCCGTGTGTGTGTTTGTCCACAAAAACTTTAACCTTGGCCATAACTTTGGATTGCTCAGAGCTATAGCTTTCATACTTGGCATGTGCATACCTTGTGATGAGACCTTTCAGATGAGATCATCATATTTGACCTGTGACCTTGACCTTGCCGCAGTGGACATTTAAAAAGATTATAACCTTGGCCATAACTTTGGATTGCTCAGAGCTAGGGCTTTCATACTTGGCATGTGCATACCTTGTGATGAGACCTTTCAGATGAGGTCATCATATTTGACCTTGACCTTGCCGCAGTGGACATTTAAAGAAATTTTAACCTTGGCCATAACTTTGGATTGCTCAGAGCTAGGGCTTTAATACTTGGCATGTGCATACCTTGTGATGAGACCTTTTAGATGAGGTCATCATATTTGGCCTTGACCTTGCCGCAGTGGACATTTTCAGAAAACTTTAACCTTGGAGATAACTTTGGATTGCTTAGAGCTAGGGCTTTCATACTTGGCATGTGCATACCTTGTGATGAGACCTTCATATGAGTTCATCATATATGACCTTGTGACCTTGACCTTGTCACAGTGGACATCTTCAGAAAACTTTAACCGTTGCCATAATTTTGGTATATCCGGGGGCATCCGTGTTTAACAAACACATCTTGTTTCAGAGAGTTAGACTGCGGGCATTATATCAATTATATTCTCCAATATCCCATGATGCTATTTGCTCCACAACATGCATCGTACAAAGTTAACACAAATGAGTTCAGTGTTTCACATTTCAAGGTACAGTGCGACTGGGTATTTTTATTGAGACAACATTCTTTGGGATGGACTCCCTCTTGTGCATTCATCATCATCACCATCATCATCATCACCACCACCATCACCTCCATCATCATCATCTATTCCTCTATATCGCCACCAATGTTTGTATAAGAGCTATAAAGCTACACTTATTCAATACGCATTGCGTACGTATTTCGTCTTCTGTGACGTCATTCGACAGTGTGTTTCGTGACGTCACTGTGGATTGTCGTCGCAAGAGACGTTGGCCGTGGCCAGACTATTCGAACGAGTAATAAAGAAATTATTACACTCGGTGTGTCATATGACTTTTACGAAAATGTTGCAAAATTGTGTATTACCGTTCTCGCTCGAGCAATACAAACTGCACAAGCGTTTCGTTAAACTCATATGACACACTTTCTCGAGTAATAATCTCGTAACATGTGTAAAGGGAATGTCCCTTCGATAGAACCCTCCCTTTAAGGGTTAGGTACATTTTATAAGCACAGGGTCTTGTTGTGCTTTTTAAAAACCCATTTCATATAAAGCTAACGGGAATACTTTCTGCAAAGAGTTCGAGTTTTGTGTATTACACGCCTCTACCAGACTTGTGAAACTCTTTTATTAGTGTAAGGTTTGTTGTGAAAGGAACTTTTTCAGCTGGATATAATGTTTTTAGGCTGAGGATAACGTTATGGTAAAATATATAATACATTCGTTGAGGCATACCTTCCGTATTTCTCTGTAGCCTTACAGAATAATAGAAAAGAATGAGCATCACCTTTTTTGGGTAAAATCTGGTTTAATGATCAATAATTGTCATCAGTATCGACAAACATACGGTGTTGTATTGCTGACGTTTGTTTTGTATTTAAGTTAAAATAATAATATATTTTAGTAAAATGTTTAATTTGTCATGACTGGCAACATGTCATAAAGAAGTTGACGTTAATAACATTTCCTTTTACTTGAATAACAGCTTCTAAATTAAATGTCCCTGAAAACTCTTGTATACTATCGTTCAGTTCAACAATCACTATACACATACAACTGCTTAAAGTCTGTACTCTGCTATAGTTAACGTTTAAAAATAATTTGATTACCAGAGATTACCATGCTAATTATTGCTCAGAGAAAAGAGTTAAGAGGACATGCCATTTGAAGTAAAGATCAAAAGACTCTGAAACGTCTCCAGAGACACATATCATTGATTTTTCAAAATGGCAATGGTTCTTCTCTGACTGACCTGGGGGAAAAGATGGAAACAATAGAAAGATAAAAAAAACAAACCTTGATTAAATACGTCTGGTTATGATGTCAAGTTAGTTCGTCAAGCCTATAATGCCTGATGTGTTTATTGCATGGCCCGGCGTTTTATAAAAAGATGTGTTAAAGTTGTTTGACGATCCTAAACAGAAGTTCATTGTCAAGTTCAAGTATCACTGTCTAATTGAAATTCTAGTGCATTATGCTGAAACCTGTTAGCATCTACTGAAACCAGCTAAATGCAGGTGATAATACAATGAATAACAAGAGACAACTGAAGATATAATTTATTGTTTTCTTAGATATCCATGAAGTTGAGGTAAGACAGGAAGAGATTAAGAAGGCGAACTTGAGCGCAAAACACATACACCGCCATAAGTTGACCGCTTTTATATAGCATCAATAATTCTGAAACATGCAGTTACGATAATTGTCCATGCACACAGGGGATGTAACGCCTTTAAGACATAACCATACCACTCTGGTACCTTCCCGATGGAAGTTTGCAAGTAATATAGTTTTCGATGTATACTACAACTTGAAAACTTGAAATTTAAAAAAAATTAAAAGGTCTGTAGTGTCTTTCCGTATATTCCGTATATCTAGTACTGTATAGAGTCCTACGGGAGCGTATTAGTATCACGGTGGAAAAAAATCTGTCAAACTATCTCCTACGTAGGACTTAGTATCTCCTACGTAGGACATAGTATCTCCTACGTAGGAGTTAGTATTTCCTATGTAGGAGTTAGTATCTCCGGCCCAACGTAGGACATAGTAGGGTTATCTCCTACGTAGGACTTAGTATCTCCTACGTAGGAGATAGCATGATAAAGCACTGATCACTTCGTTTCATACTTATCCACGAGTTGTGGAGACACCTAAGCATCATGCGTTTGTCTTTTTCATAATAAACATAATTATGTTAGTCTGATTAACTCATATCATTTCGAAGTTCCGTCTTGATTTTCAAAATAAAGTATTCTTCACTTGAAATGTTATGGAGGGAATATTGTCTTTCCGTTACTGCTCCCTTAGTATCCATTTTGTTAGTGATTGTTTGCGAATATACTGTTACAGTTAGTTTCAAATAATTATAATTATTTGCACATTATTTTTTTCTCAGATTTGCAGACAGATTGTTGACCATTCGATCATATAGTGTTACAAACTATATTATCCGATTTCTGCAAGTATTACCTTCAAACTCCTCATACTTACTCACGATTGTCTCCACAATGAAGAATTTCCATCTTACCTCAAAGAACTTATCACTCCGTACTCACCTCAACGAAATCTCAGATCCTCCAGTGACATCTGTTGACTCAACAAAAATCACTAAACCGACTTTTCGAACGTGCCTTTTCCTTTGTCAGCCCACAACTATGGAATTCTCTTCCTCAAAACCTCAGAGACACAACTACTAAAGACACTTTTAAATCTCAGCTTAAAACCCATTTGTTTTTATCTGTGTACAAGTAGATACTTATTCCTGTTTTGTGTATATATGTTCCAGTTTGTATCACTGTATTAGCGCCCGCCACTGAGCATCTGTAAGGTGGATATTAGGCTCTTTACAAATGTATTATTATTATTATTTTGTATTATTATTATTATTATTGGGTGATTAGTTCTCGCTACGTCAGTCAGAACACTTGTACCACATTCGAGCGGCCATTTTCATGTGAAACTTTAAAATGGCCGCTCGAAGGAAAATTTACTCGAGTGGCTTAACCAAACCATTACATTCGTTTTAGAACTCTTTTTATTGATACAGGGGTGTTATTTAGCCATTGGTAACACTTATTAACCTTTTTTTGAGAACACTTTATTCCAATTCATTAGGAATAGCGTGCTCCAACGCCTTTAAAGGATTATGGTTTGGAGAGAACTGACAACATAAAACTTTGTTAGGCCTTAAAACACCACGTTCAAAGTGTAATTAGGTCGCTAGTAATGACCGTAGATTTTCATTTCACGGAAATATTGACTTGAATTATTGAAGGAGTTTAAAACTGATATTCCATAACATAAATAGGGAAACCGCAATCATATCGTGTTTTGCAACAATCTAGACATCTACCGTGAATTTTTTAAAATTAATATCAGTTTATTTAATATAATCGTTCAGTGCAAAACTACATGTGTAAACTGGATTGCATAACACATGATGGCTCAATTAACTCTACTTCTATAGATACCAATATGTCAATTAAAGGCGCTGTAGCACGTTTTTCTTAATGAAAAATTGTATCTCACGAAAAGGTAAATAAGTCTTACCAATGGCTAAATAATACTCCCGAATCAATAAAAAGAGTTCTACAACGAATGTACATTTTTCGGTTAAGCCATGCCAGTTCATTTCCCTTCGAGTGGCCATCGGCTGTAGCGATACCTAAACACACAAAGTAGAGTTTTTAATATGGAACCATGATAGAATGGTAAACTGTAAAGTATATGGCAAATTTGAGAAAACAGAATACAGCTACATCGTCTTTAAAGCTTGTTAACGGTCATATATACTTATATACATCATATCATATACACAATATTTGTGATGGGCATTCTAGAAAGTGGGGTGGTGAAGAATGACAAACAATTTGATGGATACACAACTTATTTATTCCGTCGCCTACATAGAATAAATAAGATGGGTATCCATAAAATTGTTCTTCATTCTTCATATACAGGAGAGTTTACATACACTATACGCGTATACATGTGTTTAATACAATTGTGAAAAACGCTAGATGTGGTAAAGTGGTCCAGGCTTTATAGAAGTTATCTCCTACGTAGGAGATACTATCTCCTACGTAGGAGATAATATCACAATTTGTTTTCATCGTGACACTAATACGCTTCCGAAGAGTCCCAATCCTTCTCGTTTTGACGATTTCAGCATTTTTCCGGAACCTGATACATATACGTGTATATTGTACTTGACACATCAGCAATACGATCATCGAAAAGTGAATGAGTAGTTAAGAAGTATTCTGATATCCTGACTCTGATCCTGGACACTTGTACTACGTGTCTATCAATCTTTACTATTAATTTTGTATTTCTCATGTAGACACTGCTTAAGTCTTGGTACAATTATATTCTTAATGGATGTTGGCTGTAACTTTGCAATTTATGGATTCTTCTATCAATCATTGAGTAGGGTTTATATCTTGAATCAGTGTCCTCATAATTACAATGTAATGTAGACAGTGATAATGTCTATCAAGCAGAATTACCAATTTCCTTCTCAAGTAATATGTGGCGAAGGTAGAAATCAGTGAATTTGTTCATATCGTGTACAAAACAAGATGTTGATTCTGTGCAATAAAAATTAAACTATACATCACAGGACAAAAGAGGTCAGATTTGTTTAAGAAATTAAAACTATGACACAGATAATTAACGGACGGGGTGACAAGAGCACTAAACTATGAACACAACGAACATGTGTTTAAAATCTCAATTGAAAATAAGAAATTCTTTCTTGTTTGGATTTGTTGTCTGTCAATGCTGTACAATGTTGGCTGGTTACACGTAACGCAGCTGTAATTAAAGTGTGCTTGTTTGCTATTTAAAAGTGCAACTGCACATGAGAAGATCCTGCTTGTGTCAAATAAAACACTTCAAACGACATCTATGATTAAACTTGAAATTGGCAGAATGTCTTCCAACTATTGATACAAGGCCTCATTATGCTTTGACATGAATAAAACACTGCTGACAGTAAACATAACGATGTCACAATACTCTGACACTATCGTAAAGATGACGTCACTGAGATCAACAATTTTTTAAAGTAAACGTAATACATAATGTTCCCATTTAACTGTTGTCCGGTAAAAAGTGCTTTAGGATACTTACTTAAATATATAATATATATGCACAAAAAGTCAAAGTTCTAGGTGTATCGCAGCTTCAAGTGATAAAAAAATAAAACAAAATATAACGCCGAGTTTCTCTCTTCTACCGGTTTCATTTTATCGTCATATTTGAGTTTTTTTTTAAAATGTCAGTTTAAATGTTAACATGCACTTGAAAGGACATGAATGAATATAATAAATTAACATTAAAGGGAATTCGAACCTCAAAGAAAAAAGAACAAACAGCAATGAACATATCTAAAAAAAACTTATTTGAGACAATTTATACAGGCAATACATTTATTTCAGCTAACCTGAATGAAAAGATATCCATTTTTGATGATAGTTTATAATGACAATTTAGTTATCAAACTACATTCACCTTACAGTGTACAATAGTTATGGTTTAAACGGTTTTTTATTCTAAAACAATAAATGGATTGGCAAACGAGCCCAGATGGCTTATATCAATACCGATCCACAGTGCATGTATAAATCTTATTTATACACGATATTTACACAAGCATTATGGATTTACCCTAGGTTTGTTTCGGCCTTTGTTTCAGTAGTTATGAACTAATACATGCAATATGTTGCAATTGCTCACGTTTAATATTGTATTTCAATCGATCTGAAAGGACCATGTACAAGACATACTTGTCCAAATATAACAGCGTGTACCTCCAAAACATTTAAGCCTCATCTTTTGAATTCCGCTTTTGGGTTAATGTTTATGAATGATAATTTCAAAATATGTTTTTGTATGGCTCAAATATTTGGGGGTTTAAAATGACAAGAGAGCAGCAATAGTTCATAATGATTTGTTAAATTTCGTTTTAAAATTTAGATATTAAGCTTCTGGTAAGATTAGTCTAGCTGAATGTGAACGTTTCCCTTTAGTTATCAATGCTTTTTTTTTATCATTCTTGATAAGAGAACTTAGAGATAAGAGAACTTATCGTTTGTCACACGACATTAACTTGTTAAGCAGCAACTGAAATTTACCTTCAATAAAGTTTACGCCTCTACGTTTCACTTATCTCATAAAATGTCCAGATCCAATAAATCATCACGTATAGACTGACTGCATATATTATAACGAACATGTTTTTTTTCAATTCATAGTTATAATTCATAGATTAAAACGAAAATGACAGACAGACACATCTCAATACAATCTATTCACGAGGCATGTCAGCAGGCATGAGCAGTCGGCAAGGGTTAAGATATATGCAAAACATTGTACATTTGTAATTTTATTTGAAATATACTGACATGACATTCGAAGATCAGAATGAAAGAAAAAACATCTTCAAAACACAACTTCAGAATTTGCGTTTTCAAACTGTCAGTTTATACATGGACATGTATACTTATAAATATATGCTTATGATCTATATGCTAGAAAGCATGCATGTAGGTGCGCACATAATGCAGAGTAAGAGAGAGTAAAAAGAGGACTGTTGAACTAAGAGTGCATTGGTCATTTACGGGTTAAGCATACGGCAGATAATATCTCAGGGTTGTGAATTCTGAAATATACGGTACTTTACCACCGAGTAGCAATGCATTAGTAAAGCCAACATTAATACTAAACACAACACGAGAACATTTTAACACATTTCACTTTTCACTTTAAACCGCGCTCTATTGTCTCTGTGCTAACTTCCGTAGTGAATGCGTAATAAGGACGTCACTGAGGCGGACCATCACACTACCGTATCTATACTGCGCGAAATTAAATATTTACAACTTGAGAAATTATTCCCCTCGAAAGATTGTTTATATTGATAATTTTATCGAACTGCTTTGGAATCTTGCTTTCGCTCAGATAATACTGTTTGACCCATGATTAATACGACATATGGCGCGCTTGATAATTCAAACTTCTCTACCCAATATACGCGTCTAAAACAAAAGTCTTTGGTTGATTGTGAAAAAAGAAACATTCGAGTCAAAGAGAAAGATCAGACACAGATGAAAGCTTTGATATTGATGGTCTTTTGTTGTGACCTTTGCACATTAGATTACTTTTCACGTAATGAAATGGCAACAAGATTATAAAAAAAGTTTAAATACAGGAACCAGCTCAATAATTATGTTTTCTCTATTTGAATTTGCTTTATGTATTTAACAACATATTCGTTATCGAACAGAAATGATAAAACGCTTTTGATGTCTGGCAACTTGATATAGTTGCCCCTTTAATGCCATGACGTTTGTGACGGCCATTATTGTCACCATCACCAGAGCTGGCATAAATAGGTAACAACCAGAAACTAACGAACTTTCAACCACATAATGTATGCTTAATTTTGTGATTATGAGGTGAAAGTATCACATGTAAAACTGCAAGTACAAAGACGAGTTGCGCTAAAAAAGAGTGGATAAAATGTATCTGCCCTAACCAACCCTATGGGTAAAAAATACATGTCGTTTGATTTGATTATATATAATCAATTCCTTTGTGTTTCAGAGCGAACTGAAGGCTTAACAGAATGGTTTGATAGGTGTGTGTATTGCACTTTTCATTTGTGTTAACCTTCAACATAGTTTTATTAACTCTCTACATAATTCAAGCTTTCCTGTAAAATGGGGCACATCATTTCTTCCCGGTTGATTAAATAAGTATTTAAATGAAATTCTATGTATTGCATGGACTTGAATTTTAACAAAGTGGTTTGAGATTACATTTCGTCACGGAAATATAAAACTACTTGTATATTTGACGCCAGCCATTTGCAACCATTGTCTAAATATATGTCTTTATTAAATCCCTTGACGTCAACGGTGTTTCTGTCCTGACCCCGAGGTCTTCCTATTCGCATCAATAGAGAACAGGTGTTTGCTAATCGACTTATAATTCGAAATAAGAATAATATGCACAAATGTATTAACAATAATTCCACCACTTGGTTTCATATAGCACATGTTACCAGGGACAGGTACCAGCTACATGGGTATAGTCTGGACGTTGACGGTTCGAGTACGGAATTAGCGCTGACTTGTGTTGAAACCAAATTTGACCAATCAGTTTGTGTCAGAAGAACACACAGCTGATAGGTTCACTTGATGAGGTTTAGGAAGCAATCATACAGTAAACTGAACACACTTGTAATAACAATGCCTTCAGGGGCGTAGATATATGCTTCAGAATTATAAACCTGAATCGCCGGGTGTGTATTGCCAACTTCCGTAAATGTATACAAAAATGCAAACACATTACTGTTGTTAGTAACATTCCATGAATATTATTAAAGGCTCGTATCCCAAAAGGGTTATTGTAGATAGTAATAGTTTTACAAAGACATTTCCAAAAGGACATTTGAATAATTTTGTCTTTTAAGTTCAAACTGGTTTGATCTATGACTATACATTAAATTATTATATCTAAATTTGTGGGTTTTGTATTTTGAAAGTTTGTATCTTGTCTGCAATACCGATCAATACAAATTGCCTGGGATTTTTACAGTATAATCGTAGATCTGAAACCTGTTTGATTTGTCCCAGAGCGATACAGTTCGTGAGTTATGGATGGGGAAATGTTGTTCTTTGATTGGAGGCACGTGACCGTTGAACACAGAACAACGTCGATTGCTGATACGGATTAAGTTTATAACCCAGGCTAATGGGACCGATGTGTTTACGGCAAGATGTCCGTCCATCCTAATAAGGGTCAAGGTTGTCTCAAAACTATTCTTTTTCTTCAACTGTTTGAAAGGCAATCCTGAAGTCGGTGTTATGAACAAGGCAAGGATAGTAATGGATCATCATCTTCTTACTTTAATTGTTGCGACGTTCGATATGTATCCTTATACCGCTATCAAGCATATGGATACTATGATAAAACAGAATGTTGTCTTTGTTATCTCATTATCTAACTAACTAACATAGCAAACTAAATTTTCTGTATGCAAAGAAAACGACAAAAACACAGTCTGAGAACATTCATTGTCTCTTCTTTATTTGTAGAAGTGGCATGGGATGGTCATTTAAACCATACAGCACTTACAGGTCTGAAAAGGACAGAAACTCATCTGGTGAAACCCATCATCGGTAACTCCGGACTAACATTCTGATTAAATTGATGTTGGATTGGATAGTAATAAGTATGGTATTTAGTGTTTCATTATCATTTAAAATCGCCAATATGGAACTGAAGTTACATTAGAAGAGATGACTGTAGCCCATGTACTTACTGGTAAGCAGACATAACAACAACGTCTCGAAGCCCGTCTGGTCAGTTTGTGGTACTCATCTGTGAAAAAAGAACATAAATGTATAACCACAAGCGTTCATTCTATTCTGATTTACTTTTGCAAGATCATGTTGGCAGATGTATAAACTGAAAACTTAAAACTGATGTACCTGTGGACAATAACAAGGCTACAATTTCATGTGCAAGACTAGCTTCTGAACTTCCCACGCAAGACTACTTTGTGAACTTCCCACTCATTGCTACTTTGTACACTTCCCACTCAGTGCTACTTTGTACACTTCCCACTCAGTGCTACTTTGTAAACTTCAAACTCAGTGCTGCTTTGTACACTTCCCACTCAGAGTGCTACTTTGTATTCCCAAGCAGGGCGTCTTCCTGAACCTCCCACTTAGTGCCACTTTGTAAACTTCCCACTTAAGGCTACTCTCTGAAATTCCCACGCAAGGCTTCTTTGTAAACTTCCCACTGCGTGTTACTCTCTGCACTGTCATTGCAAGGAAAATGCCCAAGAAAGGCTGTGTCTGTTACATCGTCGGTTAATGATCTCATAGTCATAGGCCTGAATTTCCCTATACTTGACATGTACACATATCACTCCTGGGACTTTTCATCAGGAAAATATGTGCTCAAATTATCAAATTTATATAGCAAAATTGGTTGCCAGTCTCCTTTTCATTGGTTTGCAATCAAAATCTATGGAGCAGACCATTTGCTCATTAATATCCATAAATGACGAATGTAGTACCATTAAAAATAGTTTCCTGATGATACTTCACGTGAGTACGGTGTAAAGTATCAGAACATCAATAGGTCCTGGGTGACATTTTGCAGTTTACACCCAAAGTGTGAATTAAAACTTCAAGGTCAAACAAAATTCGCCATGGTAAAAGTTATATTCGGTGATTCATCTCACGAACAAAGCGTGTTGAGAGTTGAGAGTAATTCTGAGTTTCGAAAAGCTCTTTTTCATCTTATACACCTCAAATTAATATATTGAACCTAAATCAGCGTGGTTTCAAATGTTAAGTTCAGATGCCGATAAACCAAGTTCTGTTTATCATATCCTAAAATAATATTGGAAAATTCATAATCAACAATGACGTGTATGAATGAACTGTAAATTCATAACGTAAAACGTATAAGAATTGTTAACTAACTGACACAAAACCTGCTAAAGATGATCAAACCTTGTATTTTATCCGGCTGAACAGCTCTCTTGTTGGTGTTGGGCCCACAGACAGAGAGGTTAAGCAGAAGGAGAACCAAACACAAGCTCAGGATCAAACGTCCCATCGTTGGAGGTACACACAGTCAATCTGTAACCAGTTAGTATATACCATATAACAAGTATATGATACAATGTGATCAAAATGTGATAGGAATGGTTAATTGACTCCTATCCTTCAAGATTCCAGATATTGTCGCCGCTAATGGCTGCGATACTGTCGAAGCGGTGTTAAGCAATGACGCACTCACTCATTCTAAATACGGGCACACCCTCTGTCACCCAGATTTGACTGTTCCTATTCTCTACATATATTCAGGACCTCTGATCAGGTAAATTCGTACTATCTATGAAAGCAAATGATTGACATGGTACGATTGGAAAGGCAATTCAAAACTTGCTTTGTCAACTGTCATTGAAATATATTGCGCATATCGCAGCAGTTCACACTTTTAGACCATTCAGATAAGAAGTTTACGTGATCTGATGCCAAGGATCACCATCTCATATTAAGCTTTTTCTGTTTTCATAACAAGACTACAAATATCAGCTTTGAATTCGTGTTTTCCTGATGTAGTGTGATGCAATATATATAAGAGCCTTCGAGTACGTTAGTATTTCAAATACAACATTATGTTTTGGAAAACATACTAATATATTAATCGCTGGAGAAATAGTTTAAGACATATGTTAAATAATTTTCATATCACGACAACCCGATGAAATGTGGTTTCAAAGACAAGTACGCTTAGATTAACACGCGTCAATAGCATTCCCTTTCTTGCATAAACATACTACACAGCAACACGCGTTTCCGAGCCATGCACTTGTCTATTTCAAACTTCAGCAACCCACGCGATGCTAAATTTTGTCATGAAAGTTACACTTGTCGCACGTAATTGAATGTGGTGATTGTTACATTAACATCTTTCTAAATGCCCTGTCAATATACAAAATATTGATATTTTTCTTATTGATTGATATTGATTATACTATACTACAACATACTTTGACACATTTTGTATGTATAATTTTACAATTCAAGCAATATACCTAGTTTTTGAAAATTTTTGTTTCAATATTTTATGTAGGAACTTAATAAGTGAATGAAAAAGGTAAAGGAAAACATCTTTACCAAGTGTTTATATTAATTAAAAATTAAGTGAGATTTTTAGAAATTTTCCGGTGTGTATATCTACATACTACATACATCGATGCCTCTTTTCAGTATAGAAACATTTGATTTAAACATATTTCTATTTCAGAAGAGAAATCTGGAATGGCGAACAAGCCATAGGCTTATTTTAACGCCGCTCTAGGTATAGAGACATTTAGCCTTGACTATCCGCGAATGAGATAAGATTTTGATTAATTTATAATCGATAACTATATATGATGAAACTATACATGGACAACTTTGACTACAAAAGAGAAACATATCAGCATTCTGATGACTTACATAAGCAAAAAAAAAGATACACAGGAAGTGTTACTGAACAAATTATTCTTGAATTGATTGGAAAAATCAAAGTGCATCATTGAATACGAAGTTGTGATTGAAGTTAAAAATTGTAAAGAAATGTTTCGTAATACATGTACATACAGTTTATGAATATTCTAAATGAAATATATCTGCATTCCTATGCATTATTATGACATCAATGTTCTTAAATAAATGTTACTATTTGTCATTTAATCATATCACACATGGCTGATGGCTTCTCTAAAATTAAACATACTTTTATACAGAAATACATCCTGTGTCAATTTGCACTCATAAGAAAGTGAGCTGACAGTCTACACAGCTACATTCAACGATGGTATGATTTTAGTCAAAGTAAACGACACATAACCGCAATAGAACTTTACATTACAGTGGTAGGAGGAGAAGGCATTTTAAACCACCTTGAACACTCACACTGGATGCTCTATCATGTGAATGCTGATGATACCTTCAGATCATGCGATATACAATATACATTATGTAGAAGTAAATAGTCACATGCAACCAGTCATGCACATTTTTTAAAATAAAAGTAGGAACAATGAAATATATCGAAATAGTTACTAATGAAATTGAAACACATGTTTCACCTTTTGAAAATTGATATCAGCTTGCATACCGTGCCTCCACACACTGCTGTTTTATTATTCAACTTTATTAATTACCTATCAATTGTATGGCATATGTACGGTATAAACTGTTGTTTGAAATGATGGAAGATTAATCAAAGGTTATACTGGCAAAACCAGGTCTTTTTGAGTTGAAGTTATTAATTGCTGTTTCAGAAACGACAAAAAAGGTTTTCTTTGGCACACTTAATAAACTGAATCCTTTATGGATCTATCGATTATCAACTTAATAATGGTTTCAATGTAGATCCCAGCTGTATAAAATTAGCAAGCATTTGGGAACAATTGATAGTACAGGACGTTATACACAATATGCATTTGTTTCAATTAGATAACAAGACAACACGATTTTGGGGGGATTATCATGTCAAAAACGTGTGTGCACATGTACAATCCATTTTGGTGTCGAAAGGTTTGGTAATGCAACACTCTACGTGTCACGCAAAGCTCATCTCATAATAACTAACCTTGAATTCAAATTGAAGTTCATTATTGAAGTTTATCGTTGATTGAAAATGACGACACATGAAGAAAATCAGTGTTGATCTTTTGTGATTGCACAACATCTTACTCATACATCATTAGATGATGTGGCCTTTCAATCCATTAAAACACTCCTTTGATTTCGAAATCGAGTTATAACATACGATATTCAACCAGAAACGGTTTCAGACCACGGCTAATGGCATCCTCGATAACCTCGAGCGCATCGATCCGATACAACTGAATATATATCAACGATTCAATCAACGATAAACTTCAATAATGAACTTCAATTTGAATTCAAGGTTAGTTATTATGAGATGAGCTTTGCGTGACACGTAGAGTGTTGCATTACCAAACCTTTCGACACCAAAATGGATTGTACATGTGCACACACGTTTTTGACATGATAATCCCCCCAAAATCGTGTTGTCTTGTTATCTAATTGAAACAAATGCATATTGTGTATAACGTCCTGTACTATCAATTGTTCCCAAATGCTTGCTAATTTTATACAGCTGGGATCTACATTGAAACCATTATTAAGTTGATAATCGATAGATCCATAAAGGATTCAGTTTATTAAGTGTGCCATATATATATATATATATATATATATATATATATATATATATATATATATATATATATATATATATATATATATATATATATATATAAAGTAACCTCCATTTCTATTACATATATAATCTTAGCCTTAAACTGTATTGCGGTGGTGAATGTTGTATAGGAAATGAGAACATCCTAGGGATTTAATATTAAAGAGAATTTCAATCACTGAAGCTGAACGCTTCTAGAACAGAATTCAGTGTTAAAAGAGCAAGGAATCTCTGTTAAAATCATACCCAAGACTGTGGTTTGGTGTGTATACACGGATGAGGAGTTGAGTGACATCTGATATCTTGATTTACCTACGGTAAATCATTCGCAGTCGTTCACCTTTTCGTTCTTGAAAGAGAAATGTGGGCAGCGTGATTATATTCCCGAACCCAGATGTGTTGTTTGAGTGTGTTTGTTCTCAGTATCAACAGTACTTAACTAGAATGGTTGTTAACGGGAAGTCTGCTCAAAGTACATAAGTATCGCGATATCGGCTCGTACTGCTGGTAAATTGGAGTTTTGCTTCTTGCTCCATATATAACCTAACATTATTTATTGTGAGAGAGATATTCAAGTTGATTGGTTACACTTCGTAATTGGTTTTGTCATACATGGTACAAGACATTCTCTCCCCACATAGGTTACTCAACTCAGTTCTTCTATCCTAACCTCCGTTGCACATGGGCCATAGTTCACGATTCTCGTCCTGACGGCGAAAGTTTGCAACACTAATTATTTCTTATTTTGTCCAATCTAAAATTTGTGTCCAACTCTTAACAATAAGATGTGCATATCGCACAGATGAAGAAACTCCATGGCATTCATTTCGACAGTTACGGAATGCTAAGTTTTCTACAAGAATGCTACCTATCACGAGCCTCTATTTCTAGCCTCGAAAGTGCTTAATATGCAATAGATGATTAGGATGGAAGAACTGACCGGAGTTATAATAACATCGTTTGGAAGAGAATTGGTAAAATGATTTAGTTTACAATTAAACCTTAGAGTGATCAATCAACGCATTTACGAACACCCTTGATAAACCAAATACAACCATTAATCATCTAGCAAGTTAGCTCATCTTAGAATTAATTTGCAAACACACTGTTTTCTAGAATACGAATGATATGTATTCAGATAACCTAACCATGCATATAAATTGTGAAATAAAACACAAGGACGTGAATGAAGAAGAAAGGAACGGTGAATAACCTGAAGAATCTGAATCATGAAGAAATAAGTTAAAGATGCTCATGTTTTAAGACAATTACTCCATGCGGACATGTAATGTAAAACCTAGTCGGAATTAATTCCTTTCGGACACATGGCCACATCCGTCTGTAGGTAAAGTAAACGCTTCTTCTGGTTTGTGTAGGAGGGAAGGTAATAATTCTAAACCGCACGCACGTGGCTCTCGCTCGCAGGATGCCCGTCGTATAAATACCGGAGAGCACTCTCTGGAGAATTGGCCCTTCTCGTACAGAAACTCTTTGTTAAACAAAGGAAGGAATTTCTGCATAAATCTTAAGAATCAAAGTTTGGACAGTGTTTATCGACGGGGGGAGTTAAACTCCTTGACTCGTTGTTAAAGTAATGGGTAATGTTGAGGAGAGTTCCTTGTTCGCAATTGAAAAGAGTTCAAGCGATGATGGTGACATGGGTTGTATAAACTGCCTGTTTTTAAGTTTAAAAAACATAGTAACATGAATACTTACACGTTATACTTTAAAGAGACATTGTGACTTTCAATTAATAAATGCTGGGTTACATTCAAACCGTTAAGTTTGAATAATTTTAGCATTATTTTGTCTGTTTTGTAGTAAATAAAGAAATGTAAATTCTTTTTAAAGTAACGTTCCTAAGAATACAACATTTAAAAAAATTATTATATAATCTATAACAAGGTTCAACTTCTTTTCTGCATTTTGACTGTAATGATTTGTTAAAAAAAGCGAACATAATGAATAGTTCCTACATCTGTAAATAAGTCTTTTTTCCTTGTAATTTTGGAATTTGGTATATTGAAAGAAAACTAGCCGTCCAACTCTTACTTAATTTACTAGACTGTACTATGAAAAATATATGCGACAATTTCGTACGGTATATTTTCAATTTCGAGAGTACAGTCCGAAAACGAATTCTCAATGTTGATAGCAATTCAGACTCCTTAAGGTATAGAGGTTTGTACTCTACCATTTCTGATTCCAAAGGGGTCTGAATAGTGGAGCTGTTGCTGAGTTAAACTTGTGTGCATGAACATCTTGGATAGATCTTGTAACTTTAAGGAGAGATGGGACGATGAAATCAAATATGTTTGAATTCGTTTATTTTTTCAAAATAGCAAGTGTTTTTATGTCTTTTATTCAAAACTGTAAGAAAATTTGGGGGTCACCGATGATTTAAAGAGTTATCGGCATTGATAATAATACACCCGTCGGCAAATTACATATTTGTTCACTGATTTAGTGTAATTAAATTAAGCGATTGCTTTCAACGAATAAACTCTGAATACAAGATGGAAGTTTTCATTTGTTAAGGATATCTATGCTAAGGATATATTACTGTAGGGTTTGATAATACAAAGACGAAGGTTAGTAACTTGAACAAGTTATATTACGTGCTATTAGTCTGTGGAAAGAAATATTATGGTAGGAAGATGGTTCAGTTTTAGTTTCTTAAAGTGATTAAAACAATACTTTCAAAACTAACTGTTGACTTGATATAACTATAGCAATGTTGGGCTGACAAACATTCCATGCAAGTTCACGTTTTAAACATATCAATGCTGTGCTATGACCTTGAAAATAATGTCAGGCCACCAAAATCTACAATACACTGCATTTTCGCTAATATAGGATGAACCTTTCGATATATTAGGCTGACAAGCAAGTTATTACGCCCAAACGAAATTTACCAAAATCTTATCAACAATTCGTCTTCTCAATGAGAAGTGTAAACTATGAAGTGAATCGAGTAAATGTCCTGAGATATCCCGCTGAGACGGGTAACATGCTAAGTCTCGTTGGAATGAAGGTCGGTCACACAACTTTATGGATACACTACTTTCTCTAATCTATATGCAAAATATGAAAAGAATCCGTGAATAGTTCTTGAGTTATTCAATTTCGTACGTACAGCGGACGTACGTTGCTGAACACTAAAACCCCTCTTCGGGAGAAAGATACTAGGATTGATACTAGGGTCTTCAAGAGTACCTGCATTAAAATGTGCTATCAACCATATCTTTATCTTCAGTGGTTGTCGAACAAATTTAATATTCCTAAAAGTATATACCCTTCGAAGAATGGAGAAAAAAAACCACATGTTAATGGACCGAAGACGACAATTTTCCTTATTTGTAAGACTTCACAGTTAACACTAAAGGTATAGTAAGGTGGAAGATAAATAATGGTGTGTTTCCATTTGAATGAAAACACTGTTTAGATTGCCTAGAAAGTTAAGAATGTGTCGTCCTGGAAGGCTTTACCTATTAACGTTTTGATAATAAAGGATCACTGTTCTATACAGAATATGTGCTCAAGGAGCTACTCACATACCATCTAAGAAGTGATGACCTTACCTTTAGAATTGTAGGTGTGCTCTGTCTGATGTGTCTGATGTGTAAACATATATATATATATATATATATATATATATATATATATGCCTCATATATTTATTTCAATATTAACCAAACCAGCACTTCAACACATAGGTTATTATCTGAAATGATTAGTTTCACAATTTGCTTTAGATATTGAATACCAAATTAATGATAAACACATTTATGTTTTGGATACATATTAAGACAAATGCTTCTAAATTGTTTTTTGGAGATAGATATTCAAATTATTATTATAATTATAATAAATGGATTGCCCAACTATATGTGATTGTTACATTACGATTGCGTTTAACGTAGATGAGTTCATCAAATTCATTGAAGCATTGTTTGATTTTTATGTTTGAAGTAATTCAGTCAACAGGTGTACCAGCCAAGTTGTTAAGATTATGAATATCCAATGATACTGAGCACAATTGAAAAATGTATACCACGAAAACAGATTATAAGACATATATTGTTGTAATTTTGCTTTAGTTACTATATTGACAAAGTGCATACATGCCTTTAGTTTATGTCATTTTCAAATACATGTATGTGAACTATGAGTTTATTGTTATCACCAGTATATCATCTGTAAAACAAATCTAACTCTATCAGAAAGTGTATATCACTAAATAAACTTGCATTTAGTCTCTCTTCCAAAGTTATATATAAATAAATATAGGGTGAACGTTATTTGGTAGCATTAGTGTATTATCCACCACCATTTTAACTTAATGTAACTTATCATGTTCCAAAGTTATATATCACTAACGTTGATCATGTGTCATATCATAATTTTTAATTCATTATTATCTAAGTGTGGCATTAGTTTAACATTCCAATATTATAAATAAATAAGTTTAAACATTCAACATTATAATCAACATTATCAATCAATGGACAACAACTAGAACCTTTACCGTACATTTTAAAACTTGATAAAGAAAAGCGCACATATGTTGAGAAATAAAAACAAATATAGTCGCAAGCGACGATAAAGTGATTCAGCCCGCCATGAGTTATCTGTTGTCATTGGAAGAAGTATCCTTAACATTGTGTAATGAAAAAGAAAGGAGAAAAAATGTCAGTGAGCGTGTAAGGCCTTGAAAAGTAACAGTTAGTTCGTTTGAGTCAAACACGTAGGAGAAACGTTTATGGTGCCATGTGCCTTTTGCAGCAGCAAAATATATTTGTGAAATTTACCTTTTGCAATTTTCCAAGAAAACTAAATATCACAATGTCGATACCATTCCGGATGAGAGGGAATCCATGTTCAAAGTTAGAATAGTGCGACAGGCAAAGTTCACAATTTCATCATCCGATCTAGGTACAATAGCTTAAAAGCCCCTTTTACATAATCAATATAAAATAGCTTAGCTTAGCTTAGCGAAGCAAGTTTCCGTTACTATGCCCTTGTGATGAGGGTTTTGTACACTTGTGCGTACGTATGTGCATACATAATGTCCGTAGGGTCTTGTCATAACGCGACCAAATTTTCATTTTTGAAAGTTGTATGCTGCAAATAGCAAGCTCATCATATATGTTTTCGTCCTGTATTTGATTGGGGGGGGGGGGGGGGGGGGGGGGGGGGGGGTGCATTTTAGGCTCTTGAATGTATCTAACATAAATTGAAATAGTCCCCAATTTAAAAACGGAAGAAAAAGGTTAAAATTAAATATGGCGTCAAAACCACGTGACCTACGACTTAGCCATGGTAATATATTTTGCTTGTCTAGTTATGAAGCATCTTTTAAAACAAGTTGCGAGTCTTTAGTATGTCTCTGGGATTATTAAGACCTAAATTTAACATGTCAAAATCACCAAAAATTCAAGAAAATCAAAATGGCGGCTAAACCACGTGACTTACGAATTCGTCATGTTTACTATTATGTGTGTATTGTTATTGTGTATCTTTTAAAAAAAAGTTTCAAGTCTCTAAGTGCATTTCTAATTTTTTTTAAAAAGGTTAAAAATTCGAAACCCTATTTTATATCATTTTCTACCATTTTTCACGAACGGAAATGACTGTTCGTGATTGATTTTATTATTGATTCATGTACGCTAATCTTTTGTCTAGTAGTCCTGAAAATATCATGCATCAAAACCTACAGGTTAATGAAATATTCGCCATGATTTACTTATTGCTTGCAAGGTCATTGCGGATATTTTGGAAAAAGTTGCAAGTCTCTTAGTACATTTTGAAAACTTGTTAAAAATCAAAATTTGGATTCGAACTGGACCTTTGATTGCTGGTCCGATTGGGACCAAAAGCTTCGATTGACAAGTTCATAGAAATGGATATAAGACTTGAAAGTTTGGTGGAATGATCTGCAGCCGTTTTTTCTGTAGATTGGCCACAAAATTCGTGGAATAATAAAAAACACGCCAATAACAATAAGGATTCTGCCCCAAAGGACTAAATCCTTAATGAAAATTGAAGCCATTCATCGGAGCTGCGAATAAGGACAATTACACTACGGCCTAATAGCATATTGTTGTTTAGTTTTATGATTCGTTATGTGTGAATATTCTATCAGTGTACATGTTTTATTATTTCAAAAATGTAAAATTAGGTTAAATATAGCGTGTTTTTTTTTTCACAAAATGCCAATAAAGCAAAATGGCGGATGCTGCCAATAGATTGCTGATAGAACTTTCCCTTTAATAATGGAAGCAGATTCTTATGCTTTAATGTTTTCCTCTAAAAGGCCATTAAAGGTATTATCCAAAACATTTGATAAGTGTTAAACAACATTTAATTTTAAGAGTAAAGTCAACATATGTGCTTCGACGGCCGTTTAGGTCAAACTGTGTTGTTTAATTATTTTACAACTGTAAACGCGGTTAATCAGTCAATAACAAGTTATCAATAGCGTCAAAAGATTAGTAAAGTAAAATATAAGATATCATCCCCATACATGAGGATGGGAAATATGATGACAAGGTTTCCCGTGTAGTTATAGTTTGCTCTTCGTTATTTAACGTTTCTGATGTTATACATATTGCACCACTCTGAAACCTACTTGGTTAAAGGTTTGAGGTGTGTGATCTCATTAAAATCAGAACAACCGTAACAATCACATCTCAAAGTATTTTTGATCTGCGTAATGCAAGGGTCATATCTAAATGACTCTGACCTTTCACCTTCATTAAATTCAAATAACTACAATCCCCTTTAGATATCGACTTCTGTGTCTCTTGACTGGAGTGAAAGATCACGTAACATCCATGGAACAGTACTCATGAACACGGTTACATTCGGTCTGACCTCAATGAGATTGCGCGCTATATTTAAACTTCACCTACCCTTGAGGATATAAGATACCCATGGCAATAAAACACAGGCAGCCAATGGGACCGACAGCGTGCTTTATGAGACAATAAAACTTGCTCGTGAATTAAGACGTCAATTAGAGCGTCGCTTTGATTGTCACTAGTGAATCTGTTCTACGACGTGAGGCATTAATATTTTCAAAACATAGTTTACACAAATAACATTAAATATCAACAGTTTTTATATAAAAGTGAGTAATTGTTTAAGGGCATATAAGAAACTTTGCGCCCTTCGTGTTGTACACTGCCTGCTATATTTTATTTTACGTCCACTTGTCTTCTATTTCTTAATTTGAGAATTGGATCAGTTGAAAAAAATGGACCTTGTTTAACCAGACCCCGTATATAAAAACCCCAGACCATCCGCACTATAGTATTTCAAATCTCCTGTATATCTTTCTATGTAAATGGTAATTCGCTTAACCGCACGTCTTGCAATCCGGACTGTTACCAACTTGTGCGGATAAACGAGGTCCTAGACTACTGAACTATTTCTATTCTAGAGACCCTAGCCACTATATTGCATTGGATATCTATCTTATCTCTAATAAATTGCAGAAACAACACAGCATATGCATTTTTGTAGCTATCTATCAACCGATTAGTTTATTTATATTTTACCATTAAATTGGAGATACGTCAGCGAACGTCATTTGTCCGAAATGGAATAACTCAAGAACAATCCATTTGACCCTTTTCATACTTTACACACAAATTAACAACCGGGAGAGTAATGTTTTACGAAAATTTGTCACATTGACCATCATTCAAGGTTACATTGAGACTTTGCCTATATCTCTAGAAAAATGCAGTCGATTTTATTCTTATTTAACACAAAACCTCTCCTTGGGAGAACACAGACAGCTCCAGCTCCAGTATTATGTAAATATAATCAGGATCAGGGGAAGTCTCAAATTTGTTTTGAAAAAAACATTCTCACAGGTCCTTGGCTCATTGCTAAAAAAATAAATTGAGTTAAGTTGAGTTTTACACCGTGAATATATAAAGCTTCCTTCCGGAAGGAAATATTTACTGCCGAGTTTTAAAACTAACAGAGGTCAAAACTCATTTATTCTTTTCAGTATTCGTGTTGATGGAGCTTTAATTGTTCTATGTAAATGTTTGTAACTTGCACTGCTTGTATTAACTGTACATAAGGTCTGTCCTGATACAAATGAATTACTATATAAAGTATTATTCTTACACTAATAAGTAGTAGGATCATACATCATACGCTCATTTTCTGTCATATGCATAAAACACTTATGTGAAATATAACATTTGAATATCAGTTTATGTGTTTGCACTGGGAGAATGTACGATGCATGTCGAAGCGAAACTTTCCAGTGAACTTGCTCTCGCTTCGTTCACAAGAGTTTGAATATCGGTTTGACATGTTTCAATTCCAGTGCAAACAAACACTCTAAAATTTAATTCTTACGTATTGGTCCATTACGAGATGCTTCATTGGTGGAAATGAAGTTTATAGTCATATAGTCATATTTCTGGCAAAGGTATACCTTAATTCATATCTTTATCACCAAAGAAAACCTGGCAATTGTAATGGTAATTTGATGGCCTCTGTAATATTTTCACAGTGATGAAGAAAGTGACAATTCATTGCTCAGGATATAATGCATGAAATAACTGATATTCGGTTTTATCAAAATGGATACTGTTTTCAGCAGGATGAAGGATACGGATAGTTTTGCCAATTTCGCCAAGGCTCGAAAAAAATCAATGTTTATTCCTAATGCATGATATTGACCATCCAAAAACACGCTCTCATGATAACCTCAGTATAACTTGAAAATGATTACATTTCTGATAAAATATTAAGAGAAAAAACACATGAACAAAAAATAAATTCTAAAATTTTATTGTGGATTGCGGGTTTCGCTGTCCTGGAAATAGAATAGAGGAGATGTATGTACAGATTATTATATTCTAAATGAAATTTGTTTTGAATTTTCATAATATTACACACATTTGACATTAAATCTTAAATATCAAATTATAATCAACATACACAAGAATTGAAGGTTACTTGTAACAGATTTGTGATGAAATAATGAAACTGAAAAATTACTTCGATAGTGCTCACCTTGTCCACAGCTTGATCATTTTCAGAAATTGAGAGAAAATGATATTTACATAAAGTTATTAATGAAATTACACAAAGTGCTCGTATTCATGGGAAAGATAACTTACATTAGGACACGTCATGCAGCACAGATTTCCCACCTCACGTTTTTCACGTAGGAATAATTTCTGGAAAGTATTTTGTTAGAATTAATTATCTACCACCTACCTTAAAGTTGAAGGGAGCCATAATAACGAGTCTATCCCTCCATCCATCACCCTTCTCAAGAAGTTGCATTTTTACATTCATGATCAAGAACTTACACCATATTGAGGGTTTGTTTCTGGACTCTAGGTTGAAACACGCATTTAACACATAGGGTCATTCTGATATTCCTCGGTCACCATAACCTTCATATTCATACACATGTCATTTTTACTATCATTATCACCATGAAAATATCAACCCTGACATCCTCCTCGGTCACACATAATTCGTGTTCCTTTATTATACACACACCATCATTGTGATCATCGGACACTCAAATCTTCATGTTCCTACACTATACACGTATCACCCATGAGTCACCCAGTCCTCCATCTTCTCATACTGTACATATATCACCCCTGGGACCTTTATCAGTCCCTTAAGCCTCACTAAAAGCGTGAGCATGGCTCACTAATATACCCGATCATTCATATACCCGGTCATTCTGTCTGTGGTCAGATGTCGGGAGAAATTATTATTTATTTGGATCATCACAAATTAAGTTTGACATGATTTAATAAAGCTTAGAGTATGAACAAATTTTGGAAAAAATGCTTGTATCTCAAACCGAAATTTGCTGTCAAAACGTTATCTTCTGGGAGATATCGCTTGATCTTACATAAGCGATAACACCTTTGGAACAGAGTTTTTGATGAAAGATCAAAATCTCCATACTAAGATGTATCTTCCCTCCTCCTCTTCCTCCTCCGCTAAACTGTTCATCTCTCTTGAGGTCGACATTACTGTTTCCTCTGTCCTCATCACTGACCACCTGCCTCATGTTGATGTTGGAGTCAGTGAGAAAGAAGGTCACCAAGAGGAGAACCAAACACTCGCTGAGGAAAACACGTCTCATCTCTGAGCAACATAAGAACAGAAAGTATAATTGTCATGAAACCTTCACTCAAACTCATTAAAATGAGATAGAACATAATACTAGACTGTTGCGTTAACGTCCGATCTGGTTTAAATGAGATATACCCTTACTATGACTGACATTGGTCGTCCTCTTGTTGATTTTGAACCAACCACAAAATTAACTGGCAGAAGAACCAAACACAAAGGGGAGGCATTTTATAAGGAAGAATAAGCATTTATGGGGACAGTTGAAGGTACAACATACATTGTGTTGTTCGGGGTCACATATGCTAAACGTTATAAATTGTGTTATTTTATCGAGAAGTACTGACTGTTGCCGATCATTTTGATCTTAGTCGGCTCAGTATACCAACGATATAAGGTAAAAGTATTGATTTCTGATCGAAAACCGGACAATGCCCTGCGTGTGGCGCGCGTCAATTAGTCAAACGTAATGTTGGAAACTTATTTACAACAGACTAAAAGAAAGTTGATTATGTTTAATAGGTATTATAACTACTGTGGATGTAAATGGAACTTGTGGTTTCGGTTTCTGCACATGCATAATGATGTTGCTCAAGTTTAATTGATAACTAGTAATTATTATATATTTGGCGATTGAGGATGAATATGCAAATTGAGTGAAATTATTTGAACTGACAGCAGCACATAGTGTATGTTGGCATGTATTTAAGGCAAATACAATTTTATGAAACACAATGGATGCATCTTTAAAAGGTGGTTATTATTGTGGAATGGAAATTGCAGGAGATACATTTTTGCACACTTTAGAATGATACGTGATTGATTTTACCTTGAAAAACATTAAGTTAGAATATACTTTGTACCAACAAAGAGTATCAAATTTCGTTCAAACATAAATGGCCCAGTCCCCTGTTGGAAGGATTAATTAAATGAATAGCGTTAGAGATCTTGTACAGTTCAATATAAAACATCAGAGAACTAATTCATAACACAAAAGACTATGTTTGGAGTTTGACAGTTATGAATTAAATTAATTAAAAGTTGTTTTAATAGTCCCGAAAACGGTGGATATATTTGTACATCTGTGAACCTATTTCAAATTGTCTTAATAATAATACGTTTGTTTCTACTTCTCCTTATGTCATTAATTTACAATGACATCTTTTTACAACTAACATGTCTCTATATATGTCTTCTCCAAAACTGTCGAAGTCAAAGGTGTTATTATTTAGAATAGAAATACACGTTTAACATATTTTTTCCCAATAAAATTAAATAGATGCAAGTTATTTTGAAACTTAATGAATGTAAAATGAAGTATTGTCCTCGTTTTATAATTCTATCTTGTTGGTATATGAAGTGGTATTGATCAATGACAAGTAAAGATCTTACCTTTAACTTACAAAAGGGATCAGTTTAGTTCGGAATCTGGAAACTGGTTATGTAGGGACTCAGTAAGTGTGAATTATAATTGTATTTGTTATTTTTATAATAATTTGTTTTATATCTAACACAGTATAAATGACAAATGATAATAATAAATAGTTTTTCAGTATTCAATTTATTTTCACAGCCATTCTAAGATTTAAAAACAGAACCCTCTGAATGCTTGGTCAACCTGTAATTGAATTTGACATTAGTGCGTTTGGTTTACATTATTTAATGAAGTTGCAAATAAAGAAGCGATTTCAAAAGGTTCTTTTAACAGAATTAATTAGAGGTAATGGTATTGAACACATATATTCAATGATAGTTGATAGGCACTTACATCTGTCCTACCGCAGGTGATTTCATTCAATTGAAATAATTGGAACACATGGGACTGTTTATCTTATTTCATCATTTTCAAACAACAATGTATTTTTTAATTATATATATTTATAAGTTTTATTTGATTTTCAAGTGGATTGAGGTCGATAGTTATATTGCATTAAATTGGTATTTGTGTTTCCCGTATGATTAGAACAATATTTTAACATCAATGACTTGCGCTGCTGTACAGCATAAATGATTCATGATCATTCAAAGAGGAGTAATTGAGTCGCAGTAAGCACTTGACTCATAAGCCTGTGCAGTTTAAAGGGGCAGTAGCTTGCAAATTTTACTTTTTCAAATTTCCCATTTATAATTATAATTTATGTCATTTACTTTAGGGGGTCAAACACCTTACTACACAAAATGGTGGTAATAACGGTAATGCGTATAAAGCAAACATTTCATGGCGGCCATTTTAATGTGAACACATTTGATTATTTCGAATGACAAAAACGATTCCCATGGATTTACGGAAACATGTACATTCATATTTTAACTTGATTTTCCGGAGAGAGAAGGGTGTTTTACTATTGATGACATTATTTTTCAAATACATTTCATTGACTTATTAAAAAAAAAACACATTCTACTGCCCCTTTAACATACCAAACACGTACATAATAACGATGTGCAGATGACTTTGTGATATGTTGATAGTGACGAAGAAAGTTATACCAAACTGAAGCAAACGTTTCTTTCTTTCTCTGCCTAAAATATAATAAACGCAACAATAGCGTTTAGTTATCAGAAACAATTTTTAAGATAACGACACAAACAGAAATTTGGTGATAAACTTTATTGCTAATTGCAGCATGCGCACAGCTGAAAGTAAATTGTTTTAAGTGGCAGATAATGATTTCATGTAACTTTCCATCCTGCGTCATCAGGGTATTTTAATCTGTAAGACTTCTTCATATGCTGAGTGTGTAAAGAGAAAAATACTCGCACAGCTTACCAGCGGGTTACGTAACACTTTTTATAGTACGTATATTATCAGACAAGGAAATGTCATGATTTGAAAGTCGACGATCATTCATCGGTCATTTCTCATCAGGCGTTCTCTTTCCACAGAGGTTACTCCCTTCAAATTTCCGATCATAATCTCTATTATATAAGGCCATGTATCTCGGTTCCAGAAAAATCCCTTAGCAGGATGAAGGGGTACCTCATACTGTATCTCTGCTTCCTATCCAATGACAGCTCATCTTATATCGGCTATATCGACCAAGTTATTTCAAAGATATAAAATGAAAACGTGTATCATTCGTTTCTGTTTTTAAAAAAGAGCATAGTGTCACTGGCAGATATTATCGTTCATTGCACAACTAACTTCCAATGGAACCAATCAGGATTCTCCATTTCTACACAATAAATCCGACCAAGTAAAACAGAGGTTATGATCGGGAAGGAAGTAACCTCTGTGGAAAGAGAATGCTTTTCAGGTGACTGCCAATAGTCCTCGATTTTAAGTCCTTTCAATGGGTATTGTCTATTTAAAGGCGCAGGGATTAAAATGTCTTGATGGGCAGGATGAAAACTTTATTTTACCCAGAATAATTAAGCCACAGAAACATGTCAACCATGACCCTTAGATATCCCTTAGTGGGTAACACCTGTTTCACTCATATGAGATTGCCTTGCATAAAACGTTTCACATTTTACTGGTAAGCTACATTGATTTCATGAAAATTTTAGTATGTCCAATAAACTCGCTATTGAACTGTTTGATTGACAGGCATTCCAGAAGTAATAAAGAAAATACAAGGATTTATCGACTATTAACTTCTTTGTTTAACAATGGTTAGTATAGATCCCTGTATAACATTGGAAAACATTTGAGAACAGTTGATAGCACACTACGTTACATACACTACATGTATATACGTTATATTTCACCATGCATAACCATGATAATGAGATAACAAGACAACACAATGTTTTTGTGTGCACACGTACACTACATTTTGGTGTAATATAACGTTTCACGCAAAGGTATTCTCATATAATCAATAACTAACCTTGACTTCAATTAAGAGGTTCATTATTGAAGTTATCATCGATTGTGAAACAACGACAAATGAAGAAAAGCGTTGTTGATATTTTATGGTTGTACAGCATCTTACTTATACCTCATTATATGATGTGGCACATCAGATCAATTAACAAACTCCTGTGATTTCGAAATCGTGTTATAACGAATGACATTCAACTAGAAACTGTTTCATGAGACCACAAGAAATGGCATCCTCGATAACCTCGAGTGTATCATCTGATACAACTAAAGGTATGTAAATGTACACTGAATATTATCGAAGACGAGCTAATGGTACATGTGTTAATATAAATGACAGTGACCATGTCACAGATGTTTGTGATCACATTTATCAAAATCAATTGTTTGGTTTTCTTAAATTAATCTGGGAAGCTTTCTATCTCAATTTCTGATCTCATAGTCACATAGCTTCGGTTTTATATCACGGATTCGATTGGAATAAGCATACTGTAGCGGAAACATGTCTACATGCTATTCAATACTCAACACACAATGTGCTTATTTAATAATTTGTTCATGCAATATTTTCTCAAAGATTTGTTTATTGATCTATATATCACGGAAGGGATTTGTAACTCAAAATATACATGTAATGTGACACACACAGTTCTGATAACATTGTACTATATGTTAAGGATTTGATATTTGGATTACGGATTTGGAGTGTTTCATTCACTGAAGTCCTACGACAGAATTTCAGTGTTAAAAAAACAAAGGAATCTCTGAGACCTGCATGACATCTGATAGCATGATTTAACTACCGGAACTCATTTGCAGTCGTTCACCTTTTGATTGGGTTCTTGAAAGAGAAATGTGGGCAGATTGATTATATTCCCGAATCCAGATGTGTTATTTGAGTGTGTTTGTTCTCGGTATCAACGATACTTAACTAGAACGATTGTAAACGGGACCTCTGCTCAAAGCACAGATGTATCGGCTCGTATTTCTGGTAAATTGGAGTTATGCTTCTTGCTCGAAATATAATCTAACGCTATTTATTATGAGAGAAATATTAAAGATGATTGGTTACACATCTCGTATTTGGCTATGTCATTCATGCTTAAAGACATTCCACATAGTTTACTCCACTCAGTTCTTCGATCCTTTCCTCCGTTGCACATGGGCCTTATTCCACGATTCTCGCCAAATACCCTGACGGTGGAAGTTTGCAACACTAGTAATTATAGATTCCTTTTTTGTACAATTCAACATCTCTGTCATCTTCTGTCTTGTCAACAATAATATGTGCGTATCACACACATGAAAAAAACTCCATTCATTTCGACAGTTACGGAATGCTAAGTTTGAAACAACTGCACTGATTACACAACTAACTTTTAATGTAACCAATCAGGAGTCTCTATTCCTAGCAGAGAAGGGCTTCATATGCAACAGAGGTCAGGATGAAAGAACTGACCAGAGTAATAATAACATATATTGGAAGAGAATTGGTAAAATGATTTAGTTTACAAATATTCATTTGAGTGAAATTGTAACATTACAGTTTGCCAGTCCCAACGTACCAATCGGTATTTCCAACTCTCTCAGGGTTGACATCTACCAGCTCATCCTCACTTGATTCCTGGTGTTCAGCTACATCTTGATTCACAAGTGGTTCATACTGATATGGACGGATGTTATTTATGTCTGGTGGTTGAAAATCAACACTGCCATCGCTATCCGAGGAAGCCATAATAGTAATCCGACTATAGAAAATAACACTGCCGCTTATGCCTCTGCTTGGACGAAGAGCATCTTTGACGTCATATCACGTGACTGCTGCCAGCCTCATTAACTCTCGGGCATTTCCGGAAAACGGCTCGAACCGAAAACATTTTTTAAACGTTTCTACATAAAATGTGCCATTTTAAATTTTTTTTGGATATACTATGTCTTAAACAATACTGTTGAACATATTAAAACAAAGTTTTTTTTCTAATATTCTCCTTTAAGGCATTTACGGACACCCTTGATGAACCAACACAAACATTAATCATCTAGCATCTTAGGTCACCTGGGAATTAATTTGCAAACACGCTGCACAGTTTTTCTGGGATCCGAATGATACGTATTCAGATAACCAAACCATGCATGTAGACTGTAGAAGAAAACACATAGACGTGAATGAAGAAGAAAGAAATGGTGAATGACCTGACGAACCTGAACCATGAAGAAATCAGTTTAACATACTGATGTTTTAAGACAATTACTCCATGCAAGACATATAATGTAAAACCTAGTCGAAATTAATTCCTCTTGGACACATGGCCACAGGCGTCTGTGTAGGTAAGGTAAATGCTTTTTTCTGGTTTGTGTAGGAAGGAAGGTAATAATTCTAAACCGCACGCACATTGCTCTCCGCTCGCAGCATGCCCGTCGTATAAATACCCGAGAGCACTCTCTGGAGAATTGGCCCTTCTTGTAGAGAACATCTTGGTTAACCAAAGTGCAGGAATTTATGCACAGATCTTCAAAATCAAAGTTTGGACAGTGTTTATCGACGGGGGAAGTTAAGCTCCTTGACTGGTCGTTAAAATAATGGGAAGTGTTGGGGAGAGTTACGTGTTTGCAATTGAAAATAGTTCAAGCGATAATGGTGGCAAGGGTTTTATAAATATAAAGTACTACAAGTGCTTTACTTAAAACAACATGTTATTGTTACATGAATGTTCACGTGTTATACTTTTAAGAGAAATTCTGACTTTCAGTTATTAGATGGCTGTGTTACAATGTCTGTTTTGCAGAATATTATACAATTATAGACTTCAGTTGAGGTGATTCAAATGGTTTATCAACCTCGGAATATCGCCGATTAGACTATAGATTTATAGACATCAGTTGAGGTGAATCAAATGGTTTATCAAGGTCGATAAACCATTTGATTCACCCATTTGATTCACGTTTGGTCATTGTCGATTACCATCCGTCTCGGCAAATCAGGAAACAGAACAATAGTTCATCATTTAGTAAAAGAAATGTGTAAGTATTGTTCCAAAGAATACGACATTTTTATATTTATTAAATAACCTATAACAAGGCCCAACTTTCTGCATTTTGACTCTAATGGTTTTAAAAATGTTGATTATAATGAACATTTCCTACATCCGAAAATAAGTGGTTTTTTTAAGGAATCCTATAATCTTGTAATCTTATATATATACACAACATCATCATTTATCCGTTGTTATTTTGGTATATGCTATATTCAAGCAAAACTAGCCGTCCAACGCATACGTTATCATACTATGAAAGTTATGAAACGAATTCTCGATATTGATAGCAATTCAGACTCCTGAAGGTGTTGAAGGTGTTTTCTCCCATTTCATAATCCAAAGGGTTCTGAATATTGGAGTTGTTTTTTAAACTAAATTTGTGCGCCTGATTATACTAACTAAGAGGTTAAATGTCAATTTGTCTTTAAACTTAACCATGCAAATTAATGCATCAACAGTTTTCGTTTAGACTGTGTATTTTAAAAGAACGTTTCATTTGTAACATATTATAATCAAACAACGATATTGTACAGAAACAATGGCAAAAAACTAGGTAATTTAGATAACTAAGTTTGGTTTTCAAAGTTATTGACATGCTTTGTTGAATACTCATTACTTACTCTTTGGAGTTCAGTAATATTAACATTTCAACTTCACTTTTAAATATTTTAATAATTACCGAATCACATAAAACAATATTCATAAAACATATTCTATGGATGTAGAATTCAATTATTAAAGAATAGTTTCTTCATTCGATATCCTGCAATACCATACATTCTTTAAACAATATAAGTATCATCTGGTGCACTTTAAAAGAAAATTCGACATACAGGTGATATTTAATCCTATTACATTCATATCTTTGTTCTCTATATCTAATTCCAAGCTGTAGAATCAATAAGGGCAGGGACTGATGTCAGCGAGTGCCTTGTGATGAACTCATATTCTCCTATTACCTATATCTTGGGTTGTATAAGAACAAGATTATAAACATCGCCATTACCTTACCATTACGTTACGTAAAAATAACAGTGTTATTTCGAGTCCGACAAGAGTTTAATGAAGGCTGCTTTTAAGCTTATACTCGTTTCAATATTCGTGTTTGATGGCGACCATGTGCTTGACAGGTACCACTGCAGTAATGTAGAGAACAACACACATGTAACAAGGACATGAATGTTTAAGCATAAATAACAGTATGGTATTCTGAAGGTCTTTCTACTACAATGTACATTCTTCTTTCTGTAAGTTTGAATCAACTATTTGCGGCAGGGTCATATATCTGAATTGCTGTTTTCGAGAATGAATTATTGATGTTTGTAATCAACATACAACACATTCCAGAAATTGAAATAGACTTTGTATTGATCCATGTATCCATGGTATAAAAACACCTTCACCTTCATTCATTATGTTAACGTTCATATCATAATAGAATAATAGAACCAGGATAATAGAATAATACAGTCCAGGAGGAAGCTAAAAAGTCGAGTGTCCAGCCGAGGTGGGAGAAAGTTAAGTTATCAGAACAACAGATAACGACACAAACATAAACTTGTTGATGAACTTTATTGCTGATTGCAGCATGCGCACAGCTGAAAGTAAAGTAACTTGTTTTTAGTGGCAGATTATGATTTCATGTAACTTTCCATCCTGCGCCATCAGGGTATTTCATTCTGTAAGACTTCTTGGTAACCTGAGTGTGTAAAGAGGAAAATACTCATACAGCTTTCCAGCTGGTTACGTAACACTTTTTATAGCACGTATATTATCAGACAAGGAAATTTAATGATTTGAAAGTCGACGATCGTTCGTCGGTAATTTTTCATCTGGCATTCTCTTTCCACATAGGTTACTCCCTTCAAATCTCTGATCATAACTTCTATTATATCAGGCCATGTATCTCGGTTCCAGAAACATCTCTTAGCGGGGAAAGGGGCATCCTCGGCTATCCATGGTTTTATATATGCTCCGTTACTCTCCACTATATCACCCATGGGAAACTTCATCAGATAAATCTGTACTCAAATTACACGCCCTTGGCCGGCGTAAGCCAATCAAACTGCTATGCAGCTTGGACCTGCGAGCCAATGACATTTCATTTCACTGCGTTGCAAAGCACCCGAGGTAATTGTGTTAGCCGCCCGTCACCGGTTATCTCCCTTGACCATTTCCGTTTCATCCTATCGAGCATTTTCTTTGGTAACTGACTTCTTCACGCCGGCCAAGGGCGGGTAATTTGAGTACAGATTTCTCTGATGAAGTTTCCCATGGGTGATATAGTGGAGAGTAACGGAACATATATAAAACCATGGGTAACCGAGGATGGTTAAGGGGGTACCTCATACTGTATCTCTGCTTCTTTTCCAAAGACAGAAAGTCTTATATCGGCTATATCGACCTAGTTATTTAAAAAATATTAGCATTTGACTGTAAAAGGTCAATGTATTTAGCATATGTCCTTTAAAAAATGTTTTCAGTTATTTTCTCTGATTTGGTCTTCTTCATATATCAACATGATCAATTGTTATCACAAATTGAAATAGTATACATCGAGGCAAACACATTTAAAGGTGCACCCATTGTGTTTCATAAAATTGTATTTGGCTTTAATACATGTACGTTTCGACTCACCGTATGTGCTGGTAACAGTGCAAATATATTCACTAAACTTGCATATTCATTCCCAATCGCCAAATTTATCATAATTACGTGTTTGCAATTAAACAGCATTTTGCATGTGCAGAAACCGAATCTGTACGTCCCATTTACATGCACAGTAGTTATATGACCTATTAAACATTATCTACCCAAATATGTCATTTTGTCAGGTTTAAATAAGATTCCAAAATTACGTTTGACTCATTGGCGCGCGCCACACGCTGTGCATTGTCCTGTTTTCGATCAGAAATCGATACTTTTACCTTCATAGCGTCAATATACTAAGTCGAGTATCATTAAAATGGTAGTTTTCGGTAGTTGGTACTTCTCGATGAAATAAGACCATCTATAACGTTTGACATATTTGACCCTAAACAACACAATGGATTAACCTTTAACTCTTTAATACAGATAGTATAAAATGGAAGCTCATTAAGTATCCTCTATGTAACTTACTGCTCCTTGACACCATTGGCAGCAAAAACTTCCAAATTCGCGTTGTACACGTAGGAAGGATTTCTGGTAAGCATCTGAGAACAATATGAAAAGCGGAATTACTATTTTATCTCTTATTTTTGAAAATATAAAAAAAATAGTATCAACGAGATATTGTGCTATCTTACGAAAAACAAGCATTATCTTCCCCTAAACGACAGCGAAATAATTTAAGACCTTGTTTTGATTTCTCAAAAACCTTCATACCGAGGTGCAATGTCTCTGCTCTTTCACTACCCCGTTGAACTTTTCCACTGCCCATCTCTCGCTTGTTAATACGTAACTCACAGACAGCTAAGGTCACTAGCAGGAGAACCAAACACAAGGCGAGGGTAACACGTCTCATCTGGAGAACAATAGTTGTGTAAAGTGAAAACATGACACAATCTTTATTGTGGAATGATTTTAAGGGTATGTCCCCGTTTGTACATGTTCATATTATGATGCATGACATAAACCATACTTCATTGAAATTTGTTTCCCTTGAAGTTTGCTGTGAGTAAGAATAGCAGACATTCAGACACGGGGCTATACCCTTGCATTTTATTTGAGCATTTATATCATGTATTCATACGATGATATACAAAACGTCGTATGGAGTTGAACCTTACTTGTTGAATTATCTCCCCTGGACATACAGAAGCGCCAATTAGATTTCGAGGGGAACCCATTCAACTACGGATTGGAAGAAACGAACACCGACCAATTGAAGAACGGGTCTGTTTTAACTGTCATGTCGTGGAAGATAAATTTTTTTTTATTGCATTGCCCTATCTACGAACATATACGAAAACCACTGATAGAAATAAATTGTTGAATGTTGTGATAGTTTTGACCTTTTTAATCTTGAAATGAAAGTATGTTTAATCTTGTCCCTGATATGTATTTTATTTGTGCCAAAATCTGCAACAGTGAATACCGGTGATAGCTTTATGTATATTTCAAATACGTTTTTATTAAAAAAATTTAACCCTAATGGGTCTCTTTGGTATAATGGATGTGTTTTTTTGTGTATATTTGTAATCTGTATACATAGTCTCTCATAGCGCTCAATTGGTTTTGAGCATAAATAGCTTACACATAAGACAGGGCTATATATCCATTTATTTTGTTTTAGCATACCATATATTGTCTTTCTCAAGAAAAAATACCCGGTTGCACTGCATATTTAACAAAATATATTGTAGATGGATATTATGCATTCCCTGTGGAATCTCCATTGTAAAACATGGCAGAAATTCATAAAAAACAGGATGGACTTTTTCTTTTATCAAGAACGACTTTTCTAGAAACATATTACTCTGAATTTGGTAATGAAAAGAAACTGCTTGACATATAATCCCCAGAACAATTTATATTAATATATTATTTTTGAATGCAATATTAATTCAGTTGCTGAAAGAAAAAATACAAGATGGAAGTTTTCGTTTGTCAAGGATGTCTATACTAAGTATATATTACTCTAGGGTTTCATAATACATAGACGAGGTTGAAATATCTTGAACAAATTATATCGCGTAGTATGAATCTGTGAAGATATTAACAAATGAATATCGTCAACACCCATATAATTCTTATGAGTGTTTCAGTCTGATTAAAATGGACCTTGTTCCGAGGAATAAAATTTGCAAAATAATGCATCTACCGGGATACGAACAGGTTCTGTAGACTACTCTCCAAAAGGTCTGAGAATTGTCCGAACCAGTTTAGCACAGCCAAAGCCCAGTCAAAAAGCTGACCAATCACAACGCAATATTTAAACGGTCACTGTTTTGAAAGCATTCGGAACAGACCAAAGGATAGCTGTTTGGAGTTATCTGCCCCTAGCTTCTCGCACCGAAAGCATTTGTTGGGCGTCTTTTGATTCGCTACCTGAATTGCGCTCGAACACGCGAGTCTACGGGCTGTGATCAGACGGTTTGCCGTGGAACGTACGACCGATGTGTGTTCGTATCCCGGTAGATGCACTATTTTGCAATTTTTATTCCACGGAAAACCGTCGATTTTAATCAGACTGATGAGTGTTTAAACTGCTAACTTGCCAAAGGATATTTTATTCAATTCCAATCGATTTTTCAAAAGTAAACTATGAATAAAAGCGTTATTTCAAGACATGACAACATTAAAGCCTTAAATATGTTGATAATTGACAAGCGATTGGAACTGTGTGAACTTTTCCCCTCGTTTTATAATTTCACTTTGTAAATGCGTAGATAAAAAGAGAGAGAATTATAATAAACAAATGTCAATAAGTTGACATTACTCTCCTTCTCAAATTATTACATTCAAATTGCAGGAAACAAAGAGTTGAAAAATATCAAAATCACATAGGTAAAGTTTGTTTGTGAATCTCAAAATTGTTATGCTCTTTAGTAAATTAGTAATGAGAAACAATTTGCAATAACTATTTTAAAAAAAATTGTTTGTACTGTTTTGTCACAAAAATATAAAAAATACTATTCTGAAAATCCGGATAAGCAAATAGGTATTCCAGACCACATGTGTGTCTTTAAAACCAGTGATAACATAAGGATATTTGATCGTCACTTTCCTATACAGAATACTAGTATGTGATCAAGGCGCTACTCCCATACCATCTAGGAAATGCTGATCTTACCTTTTGGAGTATAGGTGTGCTGTGCCTACATATGTAAAGATGCATATATATTTATTGTGCCTCATATATTAATTAAGATATTTACCAGACCAGCACTTCAACATAATTAGGTAATTATCTGAAATGATTAGTTTCAGAATGTGTTTTAGATATTGAATACTAAAAGAAATGGGCTTGTGTTACATATTTACACTAACATGTTTTAGATAATAGTAGTTTTGATAGATATTCAAATTATAATTCACAATGCATGGCCTTACTCTATCTGTTTATTTCGTTGACAATGCATTTTTTGTTCATCAAATTCATTGAGTTGCAGTCTGATTGTTGTGTTTTAAGTAATTCAATCAACAGATGTTGTTTAGTGAATTAATTTCCAGTGATATTGAACATAATTAAACACTTCTTTTTTTTTTAATTTTGCAAAGTTGTGTTTTCAAAAGTACTTGTCTTTCATTTATATAAAGCCTATATTGACTAAGTGTATATACATCTCTTTTATCTTCAGTACTGTTTTATGAGTATATTGTTATTACAAGAAACATGATTGATCACTAATATGCGTTGAGAACATTAAAACATGTTGTATAAACATTACGAAACAACTATGTTCCGTCAACTATCACGTCTGTATAACTCGTTGTGTCTTTCTTCAGCATTGCACTTCATGTTACATGGGCAAATTAAATTTATGTTCTGGATAAAACGTTCTTATAACTATCATTATATTTTGAGTATGATGTAACATTACAAAGGCGAATATAGGAATTTCAGGTCACGTAAGGTTGCAATTCACATGCATATCCTGTGGTCCGTTTGTGTAGATTTATTATCCCACCGTATGGATTATCCCACCGAGAAGAGCTCGAAAACCGTTCATGATATTTTTCTGAAACTTGCCATGTGTATTACTCACCTACTGAAGTGGTGCCTTTTGATATTTTCAGATTTCCGAGATTTTTCGTTTCCATAGAAACGTGTGGAATTTGGACTTTGTTCTGAGACAGGTTCTTTTACGGAGCACAGCTCCAAAACTCTTCATCATATCTTCCTGAAACTTTGAATGTGTATTACCTAGTAACTGTAGTTGTGCCTTGTGATAATTTAAAATTTCTTAAATATTTTTCCATAGAAACGTGTTTGATTTGGACTTTGTTCGGAGATAGGTCTGCTCAGGAGCAGAACAGCAAAACCCTTTATCATATCTGTATCTAGGCATGTGTATTACCCAGTAAGTGAAGTAGTAGATATAGAATTACCTGTCAAATATGTGTTTTACAAATTATGTTGGAACGGTGGGATAAGTCAACTTCTGATGACTCTTGTTTAATTCTGTGGAGGGAACGTCATAAGTATGACTGCATTTGACGTGGATTTCTAACTTTTTATTCATATTTTGTGACGGCCTCCATTTCGAATTCAAACCCAAATACACAGCAATCCTTACCTTATGCACGTGAAAATAAAGCTCTCGACCCGTTAGATACTACTCTGATTTTGCACCCGTCTATGCACAAACAAACGTCTGATGCACCAAGACTGAACATGATGCGAACGGTATCGACTCTCACCGTTTGAAGTATTTCGTATTTTACTCTATTGAAGAATGAGAGTGCCCAAGAAGGGAATTTGCTTTGCGTCAAGACTGCTCTTAATAGTAATTATAAAAACTAGGTATACATATAATACACACACATTACATCATTCACAACATTCGACATGCATTCACAGATCACGATGGACAATCAACGTTGAATTTAGATGAATAATATACAGCTGTATGGTTATAAATTGATTCTAAAATATGCGAAAGTTTGTAAAATTATATAACATGATTGTTTTTAAAAAATACATATACATATACATTCATAAAGTATTGTTGCACTAAATTACAAATACATGAAGGTGGTAATAACAGGACTATAAATTAACTTATAACCATAAACATTCCAAATAAATAAATTAATTAAAAATTGTATAACATGACTCTTTTTTTTAAAAAGAGAAAAGGGTGTAACATTGTTAAAGTTATTAAAAGACTGTTTAGAGGCTAGACAGTAGAATACCATAATAGCGTAAACAAATATAGTAGCACTACAAGCTATAGATATAGTTTCTTTTCCGGGTGAGTGTAGAGAATTCTGTTAATATGGCAAATATAGAAAAATCTAATTCTACACGTGTTTGTGCAAAATATATCCGATTACCCAGTGTTACAGCTCTATTATCCTACCACATTTAAGAATGTCGATCCCTGATCGGTCCACTTGACCATTAACAAATATCAATAAACACCGTCATACGGGTTGATAAATCTTCCCGAGGGTGATGTTTTATATCCCGCAAAATGAATAATGCATACATCCACGTCAATCGTTCCATGTCACGTGACACAAGTTAAGGTCATAGTTTGTCGATGGATCAACTGTTTTCTGTCAAATTTTTCTTTGTTCCTGTTAATGATATTTTGAGACAAGCGGTAGGAAAAAATACGTTATAACATTAAGTTTGTTTGGGTGACATCGTAATTTATCCGATTACGATTTCACCCTCCACTGAATTTTATAACTTATATTAGAATTGCCAAGACATAATGTGAAACGTCACATGATTGCCAGCTTATAGCAATAAGATATCATTCCAATGCATAAGAATGGGAAATATGATACAGTCAGACCCGTTTACTCGGAACCGTATAACCGGAATCCCCGCTATCCGCATGATTTTCAAGTGAAATGAATATTTTCTTAACAAAGTGTATTCATGTGCATGTGGCAACAACCATGTTTAGTTTGGCTGATCCTTTCTTAGGGTAAAACGAATACACTCTGCTCCATTTACATACCCTGGGTGAAAACCCACATTAACCTTCGGGCTGTGACATCTGATCGCCATTGTTTGCTATAAAATTTCAGCCAACAAAAGAGAGTCTTTAACACTGCAGTTGGCTTTCGCTCTTCCGCTCTTCCTCAAGCGATCTGGAATGGTTATAATATCCGAGTCCAAGTCAGCCATCCAATTGATTTTATTACAGCAGATCATACACCTTTTTATCCTGAAATGATATCTGCATTAATCAAAGTAGGTGCGATAAACGTTTGATGAATCTTTTCGGAAATCTGTATAATTTCCGCTGTGATCTATATCGATATTGCCGACTCGCCTTTTAAGGGGGGTCAATGTTCGTCTATTTTTAGATAGTTTCTATCTCACAGGTCACAGCGCGAAGATTTATGTCGGTTTTTCCCCCACGATATATAAGTGGAGTGGAGCGTATACGTTTTACCCTGAGACAGGGTGAGTTTGGCTGAGAAGGAAACAAAGTTCCCGCGCAGTCATCATTTGTTCTTTGTCAGTCTTTCACGATTCTAAGTCTATCAGTTCTTCAGCATTGTATTGCACCACTCTAAATCTTACTTCGTTGTGCATTCCAATGCGAATTCAACTAACAAACCTAATGAAGATATTTCAATACTAAAGTTTCAAACATTGGCTGAAAGGTTCTCTAAGAAACGTGCTAATATATAGTTGAAGAGTTTTACAAGTTGTAATGTTAGAACGATTAAAAATCCTTTGACTGTTTTACTTTGGCTTAGATAATCATTTATGGAACCTTTTGATTTAGTTAATTAGCATGACTTTTTCATCTTATATGTCTCTTGATTTGATAAGGAATGAGGTTCCTCAATGTAACTAATAGTGAGGTTGAATTCGAAGAAACCTGAAAAAGCCTTGAATGGTAATTGCCAAGCGTCCTAATCTGCACTTGCACCTTGAATACAAGGATTCTCCTTTCTCGTCTCTAATAAATTGCAGAAATATCATTATAGCATAAAATGTCACACCAATATCTCATTTTACGAATGAATTGGACAAGACATATTATTCGGCAGCGTACGCCAGTACGTTCGTTCGTACGTCCGAACTGGAATAACTCAAGAATAATCCATTTGACTCTTTTCACACTTTACACACAGATTCACCAGCGGGAGAGAAATGTTTAAATAAGGATTTGACACCTTGACCATTATTCAATGTAACAATGAGACTTTGCCAGTATCTCTAGGCAAGTTCATTCGATTTTTTCTTATCTAAAACAAAACCTCTCCTTGGGAGAACGCAGACAGCTTCAGCTTCAGTATTATGTAAATGTAATCAGGATCAGGGAAAGTCTCAAATTCGTTTTGAAAAAATATTCCTTGGCTCATTGCCAAAGAAATAAATTGAGTCATCAAGCAGAGGTCAAAATGCATTTATTCTTTTCACTATTCGTCTTTTAAATGAATGATATTTACAAGTAAGTTGATCGAGTTTGATTGCTCTAGGTTTGTGGTTGTAACTTGTACGGTTTGTCCTAAATGTACACGAGCTTTGTCATTATACAAAAATAATTCCTATAACTTAATATTCTTATACTTATAATCCTGTGTAGTAGGTCCATACTCAACGCTCTTTGTGATACACAGTGTTGAGGAAAGTGACATGAACGTTTCTTTCTTTCTGTGCTTAACATACAAATAAATTCAGCAATTGCATTTGGGTATCAACAATAAAAGATAACAACAATAAAGAAACTTGCTGATCGACTTTATTGCCTACTGCAGCATGGACACCTCTGAAAATAGAGTAAATATCTTTTTATTGGCATATGATGATTTTATGAAGTAATTTACAAATATTTACAAACCTTTACATGTATAACTTAGCAATACATTTGTTGAACCTACTGCAATTTGTTTTAAGTGAATAATGCAAAAAGTTTTTCGTAAAAAAATAAATTAAATATTGGTTGCTTTGTTCTTTGCTTTGCATCAATCAACCACAGGATCTCTACAGTAATAATGTACATGTTTATTTTATATCTTTATTACATAGTCTATTGTTGGAAAATTGAATTAAATTACTCGCCCGTAACATTTATACGGACATGTTTAACTCGTGAAAGACCGCTGTAATATGACGTTACAGTAGTATGTATTACTGATTTATAATGGTTGTACCCTCATCACAAAGGTACATGATTGAAATCAGGACATTGTTGGCAACCTGATGAATTTAGACATAAACAGAGTATTCAGCTACTGTCCATATTATCGAATTAGTTTTTGTCAAATGAATGAGCTGGTATCAAACTCGCTTGTTTTATGTCAAATCGTTAACTTGTTTAATTGGTATTAAACGGAAGTTCGCTTAGTATCCTCTATGTAACCTACTCCTCCGGGACACCATCGGCAGCAATTACTTGAAAGTTCGCGTTGTACACGAAGAAAGGATATCTGGTCAACATCTGAAAACAATATAGAAAGGGGAATTATTATATAAATGTAAAATAACTAATATGAACTAGATATTACACTATTTTTCGAAAACAAATGGTTGAAATCTTATGTAAAACAGTGAAATGATGACGCTTTAAAGGGACGTTAAGAGTTTTTTTTTTATGAAATTGTATTAGCGATGACACATGTCAAACTATCAAATGTGCTGATTGCAGTCCACATCATCTCACCCGACTTCGTAATTATCCCCTTATGTCACATATTTGACAATAACTTGCTTTCTATTAAATCGACAACGGCTCATGCGCCCCATTTAAAAGATAACCATTCATATGTTATACATGTATATATCCATTGAAAAAATACCAACCAATATCTGTCTCTTTGTCTGCTGCATATTTCAAAATAAGGTTTGATGAATTGACGCTCGCCAGGTGTGGTACATTGTCAGGTTTCCGATCATAATCACGACGAAATATCTTAATATTATCAATATACTAAATACATCGGCACTAGGAAGGAAATGTTCAATGTCTCTGCTGTTCTCACCCTGTTGGATGCGTTTGTCGACTCCCCTACTGTCGATCTCTCGCCTGGAGATGGTCAACTCACAGACAGCGAATGTAAAGAGGAGAAGAACCAAACACAAGGCGAGGGTAACACGTCTCATCTAGGGAAGAATAGTCATGTAAAGTGAAAACATGACAGTATACTTATTATGGCAACATTCTGAAGGTTATTTCCTGTTTTTGAATTTTTAGATTTCAATGTATGACATTAACTAAAATTCATTTGAAATTGGTTATTTTGGTGAGCACAATACACTCAGACATTGAGCTATATATTTGGAATGAACAAATCATAATAATAATAGTCTTTCAGACTATGTCTTTAAAGGCACTTCCATTTATAATAACAGTTTATGTAGTATTTGTTTACTTTAGAGGGTAAAACAGCCCATTAGACGACCTGAGTATCTGCTGTCGTAGAATAGGGGTCACATATAAAACGAAAACTGGTAGCGGTAATTTTAGTGCGACGCTGGTAAATGGATTCGCGTTGCTTAACCGAATCATAACCTTTCGTTTTTGGAACTCTTATTTATTGATTGAGGAGCATAGCTTTGCAATTGTTTAACATTTCTTTTCTGTTTCGTGAGATCTCTTTACTTCCATAAGAAAAAAGTGCTAAAGCCACTTTAAGACCGAATGATATCAATAATAATAACACAATTGATAATTATAGTAATTATAGTAATGATCTTACCTTTCAGATTGTATGCTTGAACTGTCTGATATGTAAACATACACTTATTCTTATAGTGTGACTTATATACTAATTACAATATAAATGAACCTGGCCGAGGTAATTATTTGAAATGATTAGTTTCACAATTTGTGTGAGCTATTGAATATATAATTAATGACAAATAATTGTTCTTAATGTGCTATTGATACATGTACATTTACACTAATGTTTTCAAATACTATCAATATAGATAGATATTCAAATTAAAAGTCGGAATACATTGTCCAAATCTATCGGACTGTACCGTTGGCAATGCGTTTTATGTAGATTTGTTAATGCAGTTTATTGTCTCAAGTAATTAAATCAACAGATGCAGCAGTCATATCTCAACGTTGTCAGGAGAATGAATTTCCACTCATACTAGACACAATTGAAAAATGTATAGCACCAAAAAGATAAGATATTATAAGATAAGATAGATAAGATAAGATACGATAAGATAGTATATTCATTATTGTCGTAATTTGTTTTCAAAGTCACTTAAGAAGTACATATACATGTTTTTAGTTTGTGTCATATGAGTTTATTGTTATCACTTGGGAATATTTTGTAATGATCGAACTTTATCAAAAAGGTATATTACTAAACAAAAGAACTTTGCATACCAAAGCTTTACATATACATGTATATAGGATTAAAGTTATTTTTATATCATTAGTGAACAATCTATGAACATTTTAACTTTACCAAAAGGTATATATCATTAGTGGATCATCATCCAAAGATACAAATATATATTGATTGGTGTTTAAAGTGTACGATATTTTAATATTAGTTAGTTATAATATGATCATTTACGTGCATCATTGTCATTGGTTTAATCATCCTCTGAAAAATTCCAGATAATAGCATTATTTGAAATTGTTTTTATAAAGCAATGGACAAACACCTTCAAAGGGATACCCAGAGCCTTTAAGGCTCACATGTGTGTTTCCAAGGGTATAAAAACTTCAGTAATGGAACTCGATTTTTACGGTGTATTGTTTCCACTAAATCTAAAAGCCAAATCTTTAAGTTTTCAAAATCATTGAATTTGGAATTTGAAGTGTTTATAATTATTTAACAAAACTGGCAAAATTGGCATCAGTTAAGAAATATAAGATATCATTCCAATGTATAATTACTACCCCATTTATATTTGTTTTGATATCAACTTCATTGTCTCGTTGGCTGGTAACAAAACCTCCACGGAGGGATACATTTAGGGAGGCAAAGGTGTTATTCATTCTAACTGTAAACGACGTTGTGTTCGAGATAAAGACAATTCTGGAAGAGCCCTGAATGTTACATGCCAAGCGTCCAAGTCTGCACTTGCACTTGCATATAAAGTGTACCTTTGTATAATCTCTAAGAAATTGCAGAAAACAATATAGCATACGGTGTAAATAAGAAACATATTGATGACATTTGTCACGTATTGCCTGTTTTCCTTGTATTGTCCACATTCCCCTAGTTTGTTCCAGTTGCATGACCATAAGGTCCTGGAAGCTACATGATCTCTGCTATTATCATAACTTTTCAATGGTCAGTGATGGGTCATGATCCAGTCAACATTGACATTGAGCATGCATTATCCCGGTATCGCATTACTTAATACATTGTTTATATATGGACACCAATTAGAAACTTCTATATGTTAAATATACAATGTAAGATTTGAAGGTCAGTTTATGTGTTTGCACTGGAAACATGTACGATGTCGAAACTAAATTCAAACTCTCCAGTGAACTTGCTCTCGAGTTCGCTTCGTTAACAAGAGTTTGAATGTCGCTTAGGCAAACACACAATCTGACATTCAGTTCTTAAGAATTTGTCCATTACGAGATGCTTCATTGGTGGGAATATAGGGTATGGTCATTTAGTCATATGTTTGGCAAAGACATACCGTTTTTCTCTATTACCAAAGTAAATGGTACACTCTCTCTAATGTTTTAACAGCGATTGATAGTGATCATCAATTGCCCAGCTTATAATACAATTTATAAAATAATACAAGGAATTACAAAAAACAAAAACTAAATTCTCAAACTTTATTGTGGATTGCGGATTTTGCGGTCCTGAAAATAAAATAGAGGAGATGCACATGTATTCACAGGTTATTGTTTAAAACATAATTTAGCTTTGAATTTTCTTAACATTATACACCGTTTGACATAAAACAAGTTTATACATCAAATGATAATCAACATACACATCCATTGATCAAGGTTAATTGTGAAAAATATTACGACAGAATGAAACTGAAAGCTGACTTCAATAGTGCTCACCTTCTTAATAGCTTAATCATTTTCACAAATTGAGATAACATGATATTTACATAAGGATAATTTCATTAAGTGCGCGTATTCATGGGAGATATGACTTACATCAGGACACAGTATACTGCTCAGATTTCCACTTCGCGTTATTCACGAAGGAACGACTTCTGGAAAGTATATTGTTAGAATTAATTATCTCTCCCCTCCACGAAGTTTAAGGGAGATATAGTAACGAGTCCATCCGTCCATCCATCACACTTCTCATGAACTTTCATTTTTATTTTGATAAAGAAGTACATGAGAGTGGGGTTCGCTTCCGGACCCAAGCATTATTTCCCTGTACTGAGTAACTTAACACATATCATCATTCGGATATTCCTCGGTCACCTAGGCCTTCATTTCCTACACTTTACACATATAATAGCTCTGTATTGTTCGCAATACAGTATACAATGTACATTAATTTGAAATTCATTGTGTGCAAATGGTACCCGACACTCTCATGTTCCTACAGTATACACGTATCACCCTTGAGACCAACATAAGTCACCCAGCCCGTCATGTTCCCATACTGTACACACATATGATTCCTGGGATCTTTATCGGTCACCTAAGCCTAACTGAAAACGTCAGCATGGCTCCCTAATATCACCGATCGTTCAAATGCGTTCTGTCTGTGAGCAGATGTCTGGAGAATTTATTATTCATTTGGATCATTACAAAATAAGTTTGACATGATTTTATAAAGCTTCATCAGATAAATGCATTTGTGAAACGTACTATGTAATTATCAGTGTCGAATAACGGAAGGACGGACGGACGTTACTTTCAATGAAAAATGTAAAAATGTGAACACAGCACTGCCATTTATCTTCCAGTGCGTGATGTCATGATCATAACATTATGACGTCATGACATTGTGATGTCATAACTTAATGAGGTAAATGCACTGTGGTGTCATTAAGTTGACAGTAATTGGGAACTGTGCAAAATATACTGCCAAAACGATATATTCTAGGAGATATCGTTTGATCCCATACAAACGATATCTCCCGTGGAGTTTTGAATGAAAAATAAAAATATTCATACTGAGATGCATCTTCCCTCCTTCTCTTCCTCCTTCGCTAAACTGTACATGTTCATCTCTCTTGAGGTCGACCTTACTGCTTCCTCTGTCTGGTGAAGGTGACCAGGAGGAGAGCCAAGCATACGCTGATGATAACACGTCTCATCTCTGAGGAACACAAGAACAGACAGTTTAACTGTCATGAACCTCTTACTAAATCTCAGATCGAACGTAACACTATAACTCCTGCGAAAGGTAATCAGATTTAACACAGCGAGGTAGACTGTTGCCTTCACGTTCGACCTGGTTTTAATGAGATTTACCTTTACCATGGTAGTCCTCAAGATTTACTGGGAGAAAAACCAAATGGGTAGCCATTTTTGTGAAGTGAAGAATAATCATTTATGGGGACAGTTATTACGGTGGAATGGATATTGCAGGTGATTTATTCTGTACAGTTTTGAATGATAGTATAATTTACAAGATTTCTTGTACTTTAATAAGCATTGGTAGAATATACATGGAACCCACAAACGGTACCAATTTTCGTCCAAACATAAATGCCTTAGTCCCCATTCGGAAGGACATATTTCAATTCAATAAATAGGGTAAGTGACCTTATACAGTTTAATAAGATTAAAACTGCATACAAAACAACGGAGAACTGATACATAACCAGAACAACCCGTTTTGAGTTCGATTTTTTCAATCGAACTTTTATTCAACGATACGGTACCTTAAACTGGGGTTATCTTTTTAAATTTGATTATTTATGAAAAGTGTTCTAGTTCTCCTAATGTCAATAATTTACAATGACTTGTTTTCAATATAACATCACAGGTCTGTATATAATTTCTCCAACACTGTCAATGTAAAAGGCGATATTATAAATACATGTAAGGTATTTGATAACTTAATGAATGTAAAAAAAAATATTTTGTTGGTATGTGAAGTGGTAAAGAACAACTTAAACAAGTACAGATCTTACCTTTAACTTGCAACTTGCAAAAGTGATCAGTCAAGTACGGATGTTGTCAAATATCTATGCTGGTATGCAGTAACTGTGCATTATACATATATTTGTTATTTTAATTTTTTTAACATATGATACATTATAAATGCATTTTCTGAAAATGATAATAATACATAGTTATACAGTATTCAATTTATTTCACTATACAGTATTCAATTTATTTCACTACCACTCTCACATTTAAAAACGGAACTTTCTGAATGAATGGTCACATTGTAATTGAATTTGACATTAGCACTGCGTTTGGCTTACATTATTTAATGAAGTTGAAATAGAAGCGATTTCAAAAGATTCTTTTAACAGAATTAATTAGATGTAATGATATTGAACAAATATATTCAATGATTGTTTATAGGCACCTACAACTGTCCAACCGCGGGTGATTTCCTTCAAATGAAATAATTGGAACAAATGGGACTGTTTATCTTATTTCATCATTTTCAAAACTGCAATGTCTTTTTTATTTTAATGTATGTATAAGTTTTATTTGATCTTCAAGTGGATTGAAGTCGATAGTTATTATGCATTCATCACTTAAAGGCCAAAGAATTTAAATAAACTGTTTAATTTCTAGAAGCAACACAAATTCATAAAATTTATATTTGTATTTCTCGTATGATTAAACAATATTTTAATTAGGAAATGAGTTGAGGTGGCCCTAATATTCAACAATAGACTTTTGTTATTTACACATAATGCATACCGTTTGATTACGTTACGATTAATTGTTTGAAAATTAAACATTTTACTTTGCATTATATACTATCAACGGATTTGCTAGATGGTGTTATAACTAAGCACCAAAACAGACTATTAACAAATACTTCAAGTTGTCATTAAGGTGGCATGATCTCGCCTTAAACTAGCATTTCAGAAGAAGAATAACGTAGAGGTTATATAGTTTATGATAAGAACTAAGATGTCAACACAAACATGATAAGTGTTTCTTGATATGTTTCAATGTGGTTGTTGAAACAGAAAAAAATAATTTCAAAACTCACTATGAACTTGTCATGACACTGTCATGCAATTTCACATGCATTCTCATTCAAAGTTATTTTGTCACTTTCGTGAAAATGTCAACGTCACCAAAATATAATCAACCCTAGTTAAAGCTTTGTGGAAGACATGAATAGAATGCGTTGAGATATCTAATTAACAAGGGTAAAATGGCATAGTCTCGCTGTGAATATCAAATGAAGGTCTAGGTAAAAAGGTCTATGGGAACATTTCATTACACTGTGTTGAATCTGTATGCAACATATGAAAACATCAAGTGAACAGTTATTGTTTATTCCTTTTCTCACCTACGTTCGGATCGAAATACTACCAAATACGCTACCAAATACTGTATACCCTGCCTCACGTTGAACGTCGCAGGGAAGATGAGTTGATAGTAATTAGTTTTTGATAGTTTTAGTAAATACTGTACTGGAGAAACAGAACAGATGATACAAAATGTATCAGGATGCAACAGATCATGATAAACATAATTCCATAATTCCTTTTTAACACGCACTGCTTTGTATAAAAAAAAACATGAGCGTGTTAGTTGGTGTTAGATGTTCCGGCTAATAATGGTTGAATAATTATATTGACGAAATTATTCTGACAGCAGCAGCAAATAAATACATGCATGTTAACGGTCCAGAGACTTCTGGTAATCTCATTAGTTTTCTGACAAACAAAAGGATTATAGAAAAAAGCCATTTTCAATAATAAATGAGAAAAGATAGAAAAATCGAAATGATTTGTTTTGAGATACGGATGAAAGGACGGAATCGTGACTAAAGATCTGTCAGGTTGAATTTGATCAAATTGTCCTAACACTGGTTTGGGTGAAAACGTTGATTTTCAATATGCGATTAGTAATAAGGGTGATTGATAGTATGATACTAAAGGAACAGTAGCGCGTTTTTCTCTCGCTCAAATGAGTTAATGAAATGTATTTGAACAATAATGTCATCAAAAGTAAAACACTCTTCTCTCTTCGGAAAATCAAATTACATTTGTTCACATTAAAACTGTTACTTTATACGCAACACCGTTATTACCACTACGGATAACTGCTTTGTGTACTAAGATGTTTTAAATTACGACGATTTAATCAGATTCACAAGCATGCTTTCGACCATTATGGATCTCATCACCCGATCATGTTCCAGCAAGTATGTAATCTCTGTAACCCGTCTCCAGCCAATGACTGGAGTGACATAACTGCATTGTTTTAATACCAATGCCAACGTCAATGTAGCGTTTGGTCGGTACCGGAAACGTCTCAAAATATGACAAGCAGACAGAGTCGACTATATCCCTCGCCAAGTGGGAGTAGTTTGAAACATTGTGAATAATGATTATGGAGCGTTATTCTTTAATAAGTCCTAAATCACTCATTAGTAATAAATTCATGCCACACAATAATAAATACTTCCCAAGATGTTTAAATCTATGCCTAACAGTTTTCAAAATCTGTAGTGAAATTGTGAAAAGTTTTTTGAGTTTTGCTCCAAAATCAAGATGAAGATGTATATCCATGGAAATCGTTGAAGTAAAAAATCCGCAAAGTCCGAAAAAGGTGAAAAAAACAACACATCTGCACATGAAGTTTGTTCCACACATCAAGTTTCACTGAGCTGGGCCTTAATTATTTTTAGTACTGGTTTAGAAATTTTTAATTTTAGAAAATGACCATGGAAACAGAGTGCAACCCTCCCTCCGTTTTGCGAGAAAGAGTGTGCACTTACACTGTACAAGTTCTGTGGTGTGATATTCTTTTCGACATTCGGCAATAAAGGTACAAGATTGCAGTTTTAGAGCCCTATAAAAGAAGTCGTCAGAAGTTGTATGCCCCCCTCAAAACCCCAAAAGACTACACACAGTGGCTGTTCCACATACCAGGTTTCATTGAGGCCTTGCAGTTTTTGAGTTCTGTTCATCAATTTTAACCGAAAATAACCAGTTTAAGATCAATCAGTTCAGTACCATGAAAATACAACCCACCAAGGTCGTGGTTAGTGGCAGTGGATGTGTCAAGATATGGTTGTCCTAGTCAGTGTTGAAGCAGGCTGCAGTAGCTGTGAGTACTGAACTACTTGTACCTGCAATCATATTTGCTCTCTGTGTAACTCTATTATCGAAACAGATACTCCCCTAAGTACTGGAACTTCTTCAACTTTAAAGTTAATGGAATCGAAGAAGATACTAATTTACTGCGATTATCTCTGATTTAACTGTCAAATTGAAATAAAAAAAGTTTCTAAACTTTTACAGAAAATATAATTATATGATTCATACGAAAAAACCATAAATAGCTCATTCAGCTTTTAAGCTTCTAAAGTATAAAGAATAAACATTTCATCAACAGATGATCGTCTTATATAAGTCCGGGAAAACTCAAATATTGTGTACGGACTCATTAGCTAATGGGAATTATAAATCGTACATTTGATGACTCGTTCCACAGTGGCCACGGTACAATCTAAATACAGAAGATCGACAGTCCTGCATTATGTATTTATTAAGATTTACCACGAAATAAACACGTATTTTCATCTCCTTCTCCAAGTCAATTTGCCCTAGAAAACTGGAATCTCATGTACATACCCATTTGGCGACCCCTTAGCCCTCGATAGGCTACGGACCACAGGGGCCACAGCATGCATCTGCTTCTACAGAATCAAACGCCATACTAAGCTGGAATGTTATGTACATATTACTCAGCCAATTGGGATTATTAACTGTAGAGTTTATAATTAGCGCGACATAGCAAAGGCCACAATTTTATTTTATTCTTCTTTAGAACGAAAAGCCCTCGAAAGCTGAAATCGTGTGTACATCGTGTGAAGTTGTATTCAGAGACCATTGAATATCCTTTTGAAAGAATTTATAAGCTCTGATCAGTTTTTATAATCTAATGCAATTTTTTAATTTGTGTGTGCATTGCGTGTTTTCATCAGAATTTTGTTTGAAGGTATTGATGATTTTGTTTCACTAAGGCTTGTGTTTTGCATATTTAACATCTTTGTTTAACATATCATTGACAAGATATGCAAGTTATGTTATATATAACAAGTTTCTTAAAGGAACAACTAAATAATCAAGTGAATATAATATTAGTCCCTGCGTAACCGTGGATGAGGGAGCATAAGAATATTTAGGGGACATGACTTTCGAGGATATACAAATGTACTAATGTTTATTGACTTCTGATTTTTCTAAATCATGAAAATGACACCCAAACAATTGGTTTCAGATGAGGTGTGCTTTATGTCAATCAAACATTATAAATACACAACCCTCTGGAAATCAAGGTTGTGTCCCGTTATGTTAAGTTTGAAGTGTTAACTCTTAAAAAAACCTTTCAACATAGTCAACGTAGGCTAGAGAACATTAAATTTTCCGAGTGTCATCATACATTCTAGTCAGATTGTTAGTAAAACCGGCTCTATCAATCCTATGCCTGATAACATACCGTACCAATGTGAATAGGAATTAATTGTATGTAAATATAAAACAGGAACATGGTTTATGTTGTCATCATTTATTCGAATCAGTTTATACGATCTCTTCAGGCACAGCCGCATTTACACCACTGGAAATATACAAACATACAAAATCAATGTAAAACTTTAGATGTAAAGTATTCATTTTAATTCTACATTACATGTTAATGTCCTACTTCTAATATACATTTTATTGTTGTTGTAGTTTATTTAAATCATTCTCAATAAACTGTTACATTGCTGCCGTCGGTACGTTTTTCCTAAACGAATTCCTTTGAACATGTTATCATATGCGTTGAAATGCACAACACGTCATGAATGCATACAGTACAAGTTTGATTTAATTTGCTGACCAGAAATTTCCAAAAAATCCCGTGAGTGCCCAATTTTGTAAAGTACCTCACTATCGCTGGTCAATATTTATTACCCCCTCAGGCTTCTAAAATTTGTTTTTCTGTACAAACTTGATGGATTGAGATCCATACGTAATGAAACGTACCAAATTGCATGCCCGGCATACGCAGCGCTTTTTCCTATCTGCTCCCTTCTGTGTCATCCCACTGTTTGAAGTCACTGTCCGGACCACACGATCTAGTGAAAATTGGAATAGATGACTTACACATAATTACCTTCCATAGCATTTAAAACGTGTTCAACATAATGATGGTTCTTTTTAGGTAACAATATCCACATAAGTTCAATTTCTTGTTCTTTTCAGAACAATTCCTTTTTCAATGAACGTCGAATAAGTAAAACCGATATAGAGTTTGACATTGATATTGGGATTGTTGATTGAGAATCATTGATCATGGTAGTCATGCTTGTACATGGGATTAAGAATTAACATTAGATAATTAAAAACTGCAAGTGTCTTAGTATTCAGTAGATTCCACATTGATTGTAGCTTGGTTATAAGTTTGAATAGTTTGTTCAGCATGTATCAATTTATGAGTTAAATATCTTCCAGCATATCAAAGGGGCATACTCATGTTGGTGAGGTCACATACATGTATATGTCAAACATTAACAACGTTTAGCGAGGAAAACCAGTTTAAGGTAAATCAGTTTAGTGTAACGAAAATACAACCACCAGGTCGTGGTTGTGATCGAAAACCGGACAACGGACCTTGGCTTGCTGCAGCGATTAAGTCAAACGTAATTTTGGAAACTTTGATATAGTAGATAGGAAGACAGATTTTGCTTTTTTTTGCTTTTGCTAATAGGTCTTATAACGAGTACATACGTGAGATAGAGCCATACTATATGGCAGTCGAGTAAGAAGATATAACATAAACCACCACCTTTTGTAATATGATTCATTTTAGAACAAAATAAAATACCATTCAAAACTGAGTAATCAATTGTAGGTTCCCTCACATATGGTATTTTAGCATAATTAAATGTGAATAATAATGCTTTAAATCTTATTGACATGTATTCATGCATGTTTATTGATGAACTGTATATTTTACAATTTTTGCTCAAAACCAATACTGTAATAATCGCAATACTTTATTTAAAGAAATACATATGAATTAACATAAAATACAGTAAACAGTGCAAGGGATCATAGTACCCTGCAGTCTGAAATCATGATGGTCATAAACCAGACAGATCATTATAGAAGCCTTACCGATTTAGATAGAATGGCACTAAAATCAAATGTGACTTGAACATAAAAAATAATCACAAAATGAAAAATAAAAGTCCATCCATCAAGAAAATCAAATGCATCATATGGTGTTCTAGTTGAACACTGGTGTAAAGGTAGCAATATTACCTATTGCAGTTTCAGATTCCCCGAGTTCCTCTTTCTGCATTCGACTCTCACAGGTGACGAGAAGCATCAGAGACGCAGCCAAACACAGGAGCAGGATAACACGAGTCATCTGTTTTATATGCACATGCGAATGTGAGAACAAGTATTCTACTGTTCAAAATATGAAATGCATGTTATATTTTGGTGTTTACAGATATATATTCATAAATGTCCATATGAGTTTCAAAATATAATAAGGTTAGGAATAAATAATGCTAATTGATCATTTTGATTTCATATTTGTTACCTGATGTACTGATACATCTATTATTTACAAAATAAATAATTAAAGGCAAAACAAGTCAAGAGATATTAACCACAGAATCACAATTGTATAACAATCCAGAAATACCTTATTCGCGGAAACCGTACTGCAGTTAATAAAATGTTTCCCAAAAGGACTTGTGCTTGCCTATCAATGTAAGGAACTAATTTATACTTCGCCTATTAGTACAGGACTTTAATATAAATGTAGGTATTTAATTATATGCATAACACATTTTGTTTTAGTTCAATGATAATTAATTTCTCGCATTATTACAAGTGAGTGATTTTAATGAAAACCGAATTTTGTTATTAACTAACGCCAAAACAATCAAGTTATTTATTATCATTTGTCGCCCACGTCTGAATATTTTGATACTTGATAACTATCACCTCTGGTACGTTACGTCAAAAGGATGCCAATATAATATGCCAATGAGCTGTGTTTAAGAGTAACCAATGAACGATTTTGGCTGGAGAAGCTCTTTACTTGATATTGGAAGTGTTTAAACTAACTTGTCAGAAAAAGAAGACCTATCACCAAATTGAAATAACTATAAAAAAAAACGAAAACCGGTTTGGAACAAGGTTAGTCAAATCAATCTACAAATCCTTTTCAAAGTGAACAACTACAATTTCAAATTGAAAATTACCCGTGCTATTGTGGAATATTAAAAGTATGATTGATGACCCAGTGGCCCCCTACTAACGCCATAGGTCAATGTAAACTTTTCTAGAAATGATAGCTCCAAAAAGCAGAAATATTTTGTACAGACTTTATTATCGTAGAATTCTCTAAAAACATATGTTTTCAAGGTTTGAAATTCCAACTATATATATGATAATATTATATTATAAGAATAATCAACGAGTTGCGAGGAATTTCGGATTATGTGTCCCCAGTTAATTATTGTGATAAACTCCGAGCTTTAGCGAGGAGTTTGACATAATCATTCACGAGGGACAGATAATTCGTAATTCTTCGCAACGAGTTGGTTATAATTTTTCTTAGCAAAGTTCATTTTAATGCGTAAAAATCGAAAAATAAGACGCCACATCACAATCTAAGATCACACTGTAAAATACAAAGTGTATATTCATACGCCATTCATGAACTTTCTCACACCTTCGAAGTGCGCGCATCTAAATAGTTTGCTACTAACGCTATTTTTTTCAGTAAGATTGTGATGTAATAGTTAAACTTTATTCCCAAAAAGAAATTAGGATATGATAAACAACTTGTAAGTATTATCACAGAATGAAAATGCAAAATAGGAATGTAATTACGTCACTAAATGACGTCATAGTTAATGATGTCACAAAGTCTTGACGTCACGGCAGTTGAGGCGACCTTTGCTCGCTGTTTCGCCTTGCAAATTTACTACTGTAATTACGGCCTCGGAAACATAGAATCAACATGATTTTCTATTTTATATGCTTTACTGCCGTGTGACTTTAAATAGGTATGCTCGAATATTGTTCATCTATGTGATTTAGCTAAAACAAGATAGGTAAGAAATTCATTAATGGGCGTAAAGAAGTTCCGTCAACCAATCAAAATGCAAGTTATATTTTAAAAAATTGTAATTCCCATGACCATTATGGAAACTTTAATACATGGCATATCTTTGCCCGATTGTGTAAGAATATTTAAAGCTTGCTGAGCTACAGAGTCATTGGCTCTATTTTATAATAACGCCACTTTGTGCAAAAAAAAGAGTGTTGCTCAGTGTCAGATGTTGCTGCTAAAACCTGTTAATGTATTATAATAAAAACATTTTTACAGAAAATAAATGATTGCCTGTAACAGCCCAGTGACTTCTGATAACCTCATTTCTTTTTCCGACAAAGAAAATGATTAAAGAGAAAAGCAATTTTCAATAACTAATGAACATAGATTGAACAATCTAATCAGATTTGTTTGCAGAGGAAAGACTTTTATCGTGGATGAAGAAATGTCAAAATTGAATATCATCATTTCGTGTTAACAATGGATTTAAATATTCAGTATTGATATTTGATATTGATATTGATATCTATTTCTATTAACAACAAAGTCATATATTCGATTTATTCAAGGTCCTAGATATGGTATGTAGAACTCAGAAAGGAATGAGAGGTAGATACATGTACAGTTCAAAGATGATTATTAAGAAATATCACTTGAAATCTGTACAGAAGACTACTACATACATTTAACAAATACATGTGATTTCGAACAACTACAAACATTCGATATTCCCAAATTGATGAAATTACCGTCGTACTAATGAACATCATAGATTACCCAGGATTAAATGCATCAATAACACACCCTAGCGACAACTCATCAAGAAAACTCGTACTTAAATTATCCGCTGAGGAAACTTATTCATCAATTACTCTGACAACATGCTTGTGTTTTGCATCGAGGAAATGTGCTTGCAAATTCAACTGGTTTTGTTTTGTTGCCAGTATGCATTTGCACTTTCAAAACCTAGTCCCTGAGCATACCCTGAATAGGATTATTCTAAAACACAAACTCCCATAATCTCATACAAAGCCTCTTCTTTGTTAACTTTGTTCATAACAAGTCCCAAGAGCGGATGATTTGAGTACGAATTTTTGGATGAAAATTCTCAGGAGTGATTTGTGACGAGTATCGGAACATTAAACCCTGGAAGACCGAGGATATTTAACAAATAAGCTGAAAAACAGATAGTTTTGAAAGCTCAATGTCTAGTATTGTTTTTGAATGATGGATACTGATCTTCATTTAATAACTGTCGATCTTACTTCAATTTTTTAACTTAATCTGAAAAACTTCGCTACAGACTAAACGCATATTGTTTATTCGTTTTATTATATGTTATGTCTTACTATGATAATTTTCTATCATTGTATATGTTTAATTTTCAAAAAAGTGTAAAATTGGGTTAAATATAGCGTGTTTTCATTTCACGTAATGCCAAGAGTCCAATATGGCGGATCCTGCCGATAGATTGCTGATAGAACTTTCCCTTTAAGTGGCAATCCAACAAGGGAACCTTTTTCAGGTCATGAAAATGTTAAAATGCCTATTACGTCAACATTTTATGTCGCTTGGATGCTAAAAACTCAATGTATTAGAAGATTAATCAAGTCTATATGTTTTCTCTAGAACAAGCAGAAATGAGCCCAATGTAGATGATTATTGTTCAGTGTTCATCTAACTGTTTCCCTGCAGATAAATACTTTAGAAAGACTCTAATCAAGTCTACAAGATGTTGACAAGTCTAGAAGGTTGTGTGTTGGTACTGTTGGTCGCTCACACCTTGGATCGTTTAATAATACAGATGCTACTGTCTGTACTGTACTGGGGTGAGGTGAGGTGAGTTTGGTGTTTTAACACCGTTTCAAGAGTATTGCACTTATATCGCGGCTGCTAGTATTATGGCAGGGAGAAAGCCCGCAACGCCATGAGTCTATCCATTGCGGTGAAACCTGCGAGCATCGGCTGGACTCATGATCCGAAGCCAAACGTGCTAACCCCCTATATTGGTGCAAGATATGAAGTGAGAAATTAAGACAATATAGAGAAAATTCTTTATCATCTTTGTGTGCCATAGTCTTCCAGTCAATAAAATCAGGTGAGGGAATTGAGGGATGAAAGGGAGAAATGGAGGGAGCCTGTGGAAAGGGTGTTCAGGAGGGATGTGTGTATATGGGGGGAGGAGGAAGGTGGGTTGTTTACCCCCATCTTCGACAGCCAGGAAGATAAGGCATGGATGAGGAATTAGGGACACTGTTTCTTGTTACTACTTCCTCAGCTTACAACACACACAGACTGGTAGATCATCTTCTCCTGATCTTCTGTCTGGGCTCCATGCTAGTGGGACTGTAGTAGAGCTTTGTCTTGTGTGTTTGGCTTTTTATTTTTACAAATTTTGTGTTGGTAATAGTCTTTGTATCCTTTGAAATTATCTTAAAAAATAAATACTGAAATTTAATCACATGTCACATGTTTTCATTAATTAAGTATGACCGAGGAACACAAAAAACAAAACTCTACACAACTTTGGAGCTTTGACAGGTTCAGATTTTGCTGAATTGGATAGAGGCAAACAAACAAATATTTCATCAATATATACACAAAGAAAAAAGTAAAGCACCCCCTATTTGATATTTTCAAATAGCTGAATGTCAGAAATAAGTAAGGTCTGCTATGACCCTAAATTAGTCTGATATTATTTTGTTTTCAGATAGAACAGCAAGCCAGAAACGCAACAGTATGAAGCTGTTATCATTATTTAATAGCGATGACGTTTTGTTTACACAGGTACTGTTTTTACCATGAAACAATGTCCACAAAAGTATGGAGCTACAAGTGAAATAACAAATTTGCATTGGTATTGTCATTTCTAAATGTTCTTTGTAGACTAGTGTACATGTTCAATAAGAATGATCAGCATCTGGTAGGACCGCCACGTATGCGGGTGACACACTGCGCCCTACATGTACGTCTCATGCCTCCAGTCAGACGTCGGATCTGTTCTTGTGTCAATAACATCGACTCAGCGTGCAGAGCTGCCTCAAACTCATGTAAATTCTGAACTAGAGGGTTCCGAGCCTTGAGTCGCCGCCCTACAATATCCCACACATGCTCCAGAGGGTTCAGATCTGGGCTTGCTGCTGGCCAGGGTAAAGTTGTTACTTCGTTGGCTCGCATGTAATCGACAACGGCACATGATTGGAGAGGCCGGGCGTTGTCGTCCATGTACTGTGGTCGTGTAGCAAGTGCATGGTTATCGAAATGAGAAACAACGACCGGCTGTAACGCGTCCCGGATGTATTGAGCTCCCGTTAAGTTGCCCCTGATGTTGATCAAATCCAGCTTGCAGTCATGAGACAGGCATCCCAAATCCATAACAGAGTCACCTCCATACGCAACAGTTGGCTGGATGTTCCTGGGGGTATAAGCTATATTCGTCTGTCTCCAAACACGTGCACGCTCATCAGTAACATGGAGCAAGAATCGACTCTCACGACTGTCACGCATCACTGGTTGGAACGTATCGCACAAACACTACTCTTCTCATAAATGAACCTTGATTAACTATTTAAAATATTCTCGAAAAGATATCATCACAAATATCAGGGAGTGCTTAACTTTTTTCTTTGTGTATAATATATGTCATTAATATTATCAGTACAAATGCCACTTTCCACTTTACAGAAATTATTTGTAGTAACTGGTAATAAAAGACATGGCGATTCGATTATTATCAAGTACATACAGACATCATTTTTTTCTCAAAAAGTACCTTTCTCTGTCATTTTGGAACTTGAAATCAAAACTAAGAATAAAACTGAGAATGAACAGCAACATTGGTTGTTCTCGTTTATGCACTCGATTAATGCTGTTAACATGCTAATAAAGATTAGAAAAAGGTTTATATTAAATATTCATGTTCTCATAGTAAAAGTACAAGATATCAATTTAATTTGAAAAACATATTGATTAAAACAAATCGATACGTTGTAGGATCATCAAAAACACGAGCATACACTTGTTGGTGCTAATGGTTGGTTAATTTAACTGAAAACTTTGTTTGCCTGTATCAGGAAATAAATGATTGCTTCTTAACACTCCACTGAACGTGATGATATTATTTTTGTCAAACAATAGAACTAAGGAGAAATCAGTTCATGTGAGTGATGGAAATCATAAAAACTGAAAATGAAAATGAATTTGTCATAATGTCATTGATGCATAATCGATGAACTCAAGTGAAAACAGTACATGAGAATGTCTTCTGAATTGGACAAACAAGTAAATGGTTTTTAACAACGTTATTCAATCTTTATTGTATGCAGCATTCTACTTCTAATAATGTTCCAAACTGTTGAAAGATTGTTTTAATAATGTATCGTGTGTTGAGGACATTACTTACAATTTACTCGTTTTTAAAATGTATTGACCTAAACATGTCTCCAACCGACATGCAGTATAAAGGGCCAATTTTTACAATGACATTTAGTTTAAATGTACATGTACATGTACGTAGTTTCCAAAACATGTAGTTTGGCTATTTTGTGTGTTAACAGTTGAATAAAACCAATGATGCATTTCTCAGTTTAAATAGATGCGGATTCTGTGACAATGCTTTTAGAAATTCTTTGTTTTAATATAATTGCAATTGCACAACCCATAAGTTCGACTATACAGACATACATTAGTGTGTTACAACAGAGTCAAATAGTGTGTGTCTGTCACAACTAATATTAATGTTATTACTCGCCCGTGGAAGATACTGCAGTATAATATTTATATCGTGTTATATAAACAAGCGTTATATCGATGCACATTGACGTAACAATAATATGCATCAGTGGCGTCACAATGGTTGAACTGTCGTCACAATGGTACTGATGAAATCCTTGTATCAGGCCACTGTTAGCAACTTGATTTATTTGGACATGATAAACAGATACTCAACGTCCTTCCAAATAATCCAATTATTATTATTTTTATCAAACATCTGAGTCACGATGTCACAATGGTCGAAACGCCGTCACAATTATAGAGTGCGGAAGTCTTAGTTTTAGCACACTATCAGCATATTCGTTTGATAAATTTGGGCAATAATCAACAGAATACTAAACCTCCTTCCATTATTACCATTTATATTAAACTCACGAATGGTTTTGTATGAAACTCGCCTTCGTTTTATACCAAATTATTAACTTGTTTAATAAAAATGGTATTAAAATATTAAATGGAAGGAGGTTTAGTATCCTCTATTTATTATACACTTGGTGAAATATAATCAGTGTAACATATATGATGTACTTTGACATTTCACTAGTTCATTAAAATCTCAATACACCGTACTTCGTCCTCGTATAATTACATTTCCACAAACAGCACCAAGGGCTTTGTTATCCTTCTGTGTGATGTCTTACCAGATACACGTCGGTGCATCGAAAAGACCTTTCAGATTGTATCAACTGTACAAGAAGATATTGTGATCAGCTAAATTGAGATTCTCAAGACAGGCAACAGTTTGAAACTTGATAGCTCTTTCAAACACTTAATGACACTTTATCCAATAAGAGCATTGACTGACTTATGTTTGACTTATCAGAGCTTAGTAACTATTATGTCAGTCAAGAGTTCTCCAAAGTGATTGATTGTGTAAGACGCCTTCGATAATTACCCCTGAAAGTAAATAACCCAAATCAAGGAATACTGAAGGTCCCCGGATAAAGACCGATGAGCGATCAACAACTCATGACATGGCATTGCCTGACAATGCACATGCTATAGATAGCTATGTATAACAACCTGTAAGCCGTTACGAGTCAATCTTGTCTCACACAATCAGGTGAGTTGGAGTAGTCTTACGGGGAAAATACCCTTATGCAGCAGAATGAAGTATGATGTCAGTAGAGAGCTATACATATTGTTATTGGCAATCAAGACGAAACTCATACACTCATAAACTAATTATATAAGGCAGTGGTTATCGGACGTTTAAGTTTAAGATGTTTAAGGGTATAACTGTTGTGGTAAAAATATGTATGCTTTAGTATAAGACTATCAGGTATATATAGTGTTATATAAGTCTTTCAAATTAATATATATATATATATATATATATATATATATATATATATATATATATATGCATGGACTAGATTTGTTAAGATCATACTACAAAGACTCATGTGTACAAAGACTCCAAATAATCATGTTAGTTGTAATGTATATTCATTCTTAAAATTTTAAACGTACGAATATTTAACTGTCGAAATGATTATGTGGAAATAATGAAACAATGTTTAAAGTAGAGAGTTTTTGTACAATGTCATGTACACAAAATAATGTAAATTGGATAGTGACTTCGTAACTGATATAATTATATGTCTGGAAATGATTTAAGTTCTCTGGTCATTTTGACTTATATCGATGGTATTGGATATATATAATATGTCTGTTAAATAATGTTATTAGCAGAAACACCCGTAAATGAGTGTCACTGATGCCTCATGTGATATCGTTGTATTGATATAATTCAAAGACATGTTTGTGTTAAACATTATTAAATGAATAACCTCATTCATGATAAAAAGAACCACCCTCTGTGATCACTTGCATGTGTTAAATCAAGGAATGTCATAACGATAGAGCAGTCAAATTGCTTTATTGAGTTTCACGGTTCAATCCAGGTGGACAACATGGGCTTCCCTGAAAATAAAGAATATTTTAATATTCCAGTACAGCACAGTACATACCTCAAAACTCGAAAAGTCTATGGTTCCCAAAAGAAATAACAATAAATTTGAATAGAAAAGAGACAAACACCCGAGAAACTCTTATTAAATGAAATCTTGTCAATGGAGAAAGACAACACTTAATGAAAATTGGATAGTGAAGGTAACGGCACCTAAGCTGGTTACAGTTCTGAAACTAAATGATATGATTGACACCGTCGTTACCTTCACATGTTCAAAGGCCATCTATTGTAGATATTTCTGGGTAAAGTAAAGAGTTACAAGTATGGATGATATAAATTGCTACATGTAGGCAGTCAAAAGAGGTTATTACGCGGGCAAACGGGTCAGCATGCTCTGGCATTCATGGCTTAAAGATCCATACTGTAAAAATGTTAACCCGGTGCCTTAATATCGCGAAAATCCGTACTCACATCATCCGCTTTTGAGTTGTGTAGTCAAACTGTAATATTGATTGTTCATACAAGCCTCTCTGGCTCTTACAGTCAACGAGGTGACAAGGTTTGTTTTAGTAGTTTTAAAGCCTGTGGGATGGGATGGGATGGGATGGGATGGGATGAGTTTGGTCCAGGTTATTCAGGAGAGTATCGGAACATGAAGTCCTGGGCGACCAAGGATGGTGTGTCATATGACTTTTACAAATGTGAATAGTCTAATTTCCCGAGCGAACCGATAAATACGGGTACTCTGTAGACACATGCTTGATCATATGGGCAATAAATACATATATCACATGTCGTAATAATACTCACAGACCACCAGGTGCAGCAATTGAGTGCATTTCGACGTTGATGAAAGGCATTTTTGAAGGCATCTAAAATCAATGAAAAACAACAATGAAATCATCCATTCTTTGGTCACATTGGATAATCTCCCATATTTAGCGTTAACCTGATTACGATTTTAAAGTGCTACAGACGTGGTGTGTGAGAAATGTGAGTAAGGTTTCGTTATACAATTTATTTAGTATGGTAAGGGTAAAGCAAATATTATTTTAAAATTAGCGCCGACAATACACAACATTTACCAAGGACCTTGCTGAAAACACTTTTTAGAACATCTTTAAAGCATCAATCATTAAATTACACTTTATATTACGCAAATGATACAATATATAACTTTAGAGTTGACAGTTCTAGATAAGATTCATTTGACCTAAAACATAGGGTTCGACTTAATCCTGCTCATTATTTTTGCGTTGTATTTGAAGTATTTCATACCCGGATGCCTTTTCCTTCCTCCACCATATCCGCCTTCTTGGAATCCGCCTCTTCCTCCAGCTTCACCAAACTGTTCAGCTCTCTTGAGGTCCCCTATACGGAAACGATATATTCTAATATTATGTTTTGTCATTTAGTGCAGTAATAGAGGACATTTTGACGTTTTCGACACCTTTTTATAATCTCTATTAAGCAATGATCACTATATTCCACTGTTAAATTACCCGAATGATCCAAAATATAACATCAGAGATGGTAGGGATAGATAAGATTCAATTGTCACTGAATAATAAGATTCTTAGCAAGGTTGGAGTTAATCCTGCTATTATTTTGCATTGTCATAGAAGACACCTCTTAATCCGCCTCCTCCGAATCCGCCACCTCCTCCTTGAAATCCACCTCCTCCGCCTCCGAATCCGTCTCTTCCTCCAGCTTCACCCAACTGTTCAGCTCTCTTGAGGTCCCCTCCTCTGTCCACATGCCTCTTGTTGATGTTGAACTCACAGACCACGTGGGTAACCAGGAGGAGGATCAAACACAAGTTCTGGGTAACACAGCTCATCATCTACACAGACATAGCTTCTGATGTGTATATATTGATGGAAAGAGAAGAAATATGTAAAAATGTTAAATGACATGTATGTATGTATCAAGATTATAAAGCAAAAGACATAAAGGATAAATTTATTTCACATGCATATAAATACAAGTACTTTTTGTACGCTTTTTCATAGTTAATGTTCTGTGATCTCATCAAATAAGGCATGTCGCCTTACCGAAGCAGACTTGCTTATGAGAAGACTGTTTGTTGACAGTTTATGGATTCAATTTCTCACAGGATTATCATACAAAATTTATCATTTTGTGAACTCGATGTCGCCCAGATGATATGAAATTTGCAATTTAAGCTTTACATAAAATCGCATTAAAACCTTGCTTGTGTGTGCCCAGTAACAAGTATGTTCTAAAGATATAGCATAGACGTTCCACATTGATAAAGAGGAGGTGCATGTTTTATGGATACCTGATGTCCCAAGTCTGATCTCCTATCAGTAAAATGTAACCTTTTCTGAGGAATCAAATGTGCAAGTTAATTCATCTGCTTGGATATGAAGAGGTTTTGTATATCCCTCTCCCAAGTTCTGATAACTCCCCGTATACATGTAGGCGAGCATTATGTGCCAGTTTAGCAGACATCAACAAAGTCACAAAACTGACCAATCACGTAATTTTTTTTAACTGTCTCCTTTTCAAAAGCATATTCCTAATAAGAACGTTCATATCCTTAAAGTGTTATCCTTTATGTTTCATGAGTTTTTATCTGTATTTTATATGTACCAAAATATTGTTTGTGCTGATTTTAGTTTATCATGATTATTAGTTTTCAATATCAATAACCTATCAAACATTATCATCCCACGTTTGTCTTTTTGTCAGTTATAAATGAACTTCCAAAATAAAATTTGACTAATTGATGCATACCAACCGCGGTGCATTGTTCAATTATTATCATATATATCTCTTTATATATCGTCACTCTATTGAGTCGACTATAATCAAAATAGTATTTATTTAATCTGTCCCCATTGAACAGAATAAAGTCTAAAAGTGACCTTTCCATGGAAATGACGAAAAAATTCAGAAAACTTAACATTGGCCACACATGATAGGGAGAACACGATTACCAACTGTACAAAGTTATAGTAAAGATAACACTTTTTGAAAACTATTCACCAAATTGACTGGGCGGACTGACAGAATGACTGCTATATACCCCCTCTTATTTCGTACAAAACTTACTTAACTGGCACGACAAAGATATAGAGCCAATGTTGAACAGTTCACATATGGATAATAAAATTCTTACCGTTGGCTGATTAATTCTCACCAAGATTTGTTAATACACATACATCATCAAGTTATATAGCTACTTGATTAACGCTTTATTTCCTCACAAAATTAGATTGAATAATAGTGGCAATATATTCTTTTAGATATTCTTTTGATATTCTTTTAGATGAAAGAACAAAGTAGTGATAAACAATATGCATAACTTTCAATCTATCTGCTGATTGAATTGTTTTTAATGCCTCTAACAAATAATCTAAAGCATTCTCTCAAACCATACAATCAGACGAGGATAAATATGATTGGGAAACGTGTTAACAAATACCAAATATTATCATATTTTAGATTATGTAATTCAATCAAGCAAATATGAATCACTCAGCAATTGGAAATGAAAATATGGTTTTGTTTTGCTGGTTCATTTAATGTTGAATACATTTAAGTAAAATTCCACAAACTAAGTAATATTTAATTAAAATACCACATGCAATGTACATGTAATACGTTTACGTCAGTTGAGTGTATTAATATATTTCATAGCACATTCATGCGATAATAACATTAATAAATTATGGAAAAGTGCTTGCCCCTCACGCTTAGAGCAAATAATATATATTTTGGTAAATTCTTAGTTTTCGGTAGTAAATAAACTTTCGAGTTTACGATCTGATTGAAATAGATAATAATAGTTTGGCAAAAATTATGCATTATGCACTATGCATTTTATACTCATTTTGACTTTAGTTGACTTTACAGTTACATATTTGGAAACAGTTTCAAATGATATAATTTCATATTTTATATCATGGAGAGTAGATTTACAGTGCATGACTCATCTGTAAAGGTCAATATCTAATTAACTTTCTTATAATATTTAACATATCTACGATCTCTTTTTCTTCATTTGAAATCTATATTATGACGTTAAAGGTGACACCTTGAAGATTTTAATATAGCAATGTCTCTCTTGCATTTAATTTGTGTAACAATGTAGAATCTTTTAACACGTTTCTCATGGTATATAATACATTGTTTTGTAAATCTAACACTTGACGGCTCATCAAATAGACGCAGACTTTGTCAAATATATCATAATTACTTGTTTCTAATGAAAATCGAGTACCAACCTTATACATACTCATAACACGAAATACACATCATATTTTTGGGCATACATATGATGCATTAAACTTTCCCAACCCAATTTTGTCTTTTTGACTGTTCTAGATAAGTTTCCAAAATTATGTTTGACTAATGATCCGCACTTTTTTCACATACATAAACACTTAAATAAAATACTATTCATACATGTTGTTGGAAATAGAAAGGATACGTTTTCAAAGTAAAACCATATATCTATTGCAGCTTTGGCCTTCATCTTGCAAAATAATATAAAGGTAAACAAATCAATATGTCCTCAATTGATCGTCTTAATCTGTCATGTAAATATCTATATGATTTACATTAAGTAGTGGATATCTGTCATTTCTTGTAAAGTGTTTGTTTATCTTATTATAGATTAAAACTTTGAAATTTACGATAACGATTACGATCTGCTGAATGGATTAAACAAGGTCATGTGACCGGTACATATTCCCATAAACACGAGATTTATACAAAATAATTTGCGGGACTACTTTATCACTGTATCATTGCGCAATTATGACACGGTTACAACATGCTCTTTCTTGATTAAACTTTTTAAAAACCTTACAGCATGAATTCTATTTGTAGTTTGATTGAAAGTTAGATTAATACAGCATGTTAGAAAAAAAATGATATACCTTAATCACATTTCTGTGAACCACATGTACGTTTGGTGCGTGGTTACACATAAGTGATGCGGTATTTTTGTGGGCGGAGCTTAGCGCCTGATTTAAGTTTTTACTTAACATTTGTTTTGTCATGCACTGTACATTTTTGCAGAGATTTTTTATTTTCAAAAGTTTATTTACTGATTCAAAATCTCTTAAATTCCAAACTTTGAATTTATAAGAAATAGATTTAATAATGTGTTTGTTCACCTGCTTATAAACGGTCTGAAAATTCAAGTTAAACTGTTCTTGAAAACCTTTCAAACCATTTATAAGCTAGTGAACAAACACATTATGAAATCTTTTTCTTAATTAACAAACAAGTGAGGAGTAAACGTAGATGTTTTCATCCGAGACCAAGTCACGAGTTTTACCTTACAATATGAGAAAACAAGGCATGATATCTTTCTTATAAAAGTACTAATTGAGAAACAATCACTTCATGGATAGTTTTCATATCACGACAAAAACCGAGCATGAACATTCCATTACTATTCATTCTTGACATATACCTTGTTTGTTTCACCTAATGAGAGTGAAAATGTATGACGAACGAACAGCATATCTATTGTTTGAGGAAATATTTGAAATTACGTCTGAGTAGAGCCGGTTTGCCACAGTGTGACATCAGCTCATTTGTTTTGTTTTTGTTTTTAGATAATTTAACTTAAATCATTTTGAATAAAAATAAATAATTGCTTCTTAACAGTCCAGTGAACTTAATACTATTATAACTGTAAAATAATAGGACAAAGGGGAAATCAGTTCGTGTAAGTGATGACAAATAAAAATGAAAATGAAAATTGATTTATTTACCCTGAAACGGAATTTGTCAAAATGCCACCATCGATGAATTCAAGTGAATACCATAAAGAAGTATGGCTTCTTGAATTTGACATTAAGTAAATGCGTTTTAACAATGGTATTTCATTTTCATTTGCGCTTTTCTACATCTAATCATTTCCGAAATTGTTCAAATGGCATTTATAATGAAATTGTTGAGGACAATTCGTACAAGATACTCTTTCTCATTACTGACCTAAAGTGTAGTACAAGTATGTAGGGCCAATTTTTAAAATGTATACATGGTTTCGAAACAGCTTAGGACATTCTGTTTGTTAAGAGTAGAATAAAACCAGCGATGCACTTCAAAATGCTTACTTCTTAGTTTAAATATAGTGTAAGTTTACAATATTGTGGAATAGTGTGTGTCTATCACAAATAATAATAATTAATTTAAACCAATGTTATATAATATGGTGTGTGTAACTCGACACTTATGTTTTATGCTAGTGTTTTATGCTTCTAATTGTTATCCTTCCGTTTGATTCATGGCCAGAGACACGCCGATGTTGAACCTTACTGTGCCTTTTTTATCAATTAAATTGAGATTCTGAAGACAGGTACAAATGTACTCAAAATTGCTTGATATATAATTATGTAAGACATAGAGAGTATTAACCGAGGAAGTGTGTCATATGACTATTGTAGAAACGAGTGTAAATGTTAGTATTCTCCGAGCGAGAGCGACATTTACACAATTTTCGTAAAAGTCATTTGGCATAATTTCGAGAGTAATTATTTCTTTGCTACCCATTCTTTTCCTTTTGATTCGCGTCAAAATAGTCAGGAAACGGCCTAATTCTCTACAGCTACAGTGACTTCACGAACAATAATTTTATGACGTCATAGACGACAGAATACGGAAACAACGGTTGCTAGACAAAATTGATATGTGCACATGTGCTCATATACATAATATTAACTTATTTTCAACTATATGATAATAAAGGTTTGATATTTTGAAATTGTAAATGATGGAAACTCGTCCTGACAGCTAACGTACAATTTTGGAATTGCATGTCGTGTTGTTCCAGTGGTGTCCTCTATCGTTTGTATTGCTTTATCATTTGTTTTCAATCTATCATTTGTATATGCATATTTTATAAGTGGACTGGAGGCCTTAAATACAATAAACTATTTGACTTGACTGACAGTATGCTTGCTATAAATAGTGATGCGGTAAGCGTTACGAGTCAATCTCGTCTTACACAACCAGATGATGTGGAGTAGTCTTATTGATAAAATACCTTGATGGAGCAGGATACAGGATGACCGCGCCATAGATTTACAAAATATTCTCATTGGCGATCAAGACGAAACAGTGTAAGTGAGTGTGGAGTAAGGCTATGTTGCGATGATGACATAGAATGAGATGAAGCACTTAGTAACTCACTCACAAACTGAGACAGTGCACGTGATTATGCAGACGTTTAAGTATTATTCAAATGATAACACGTTTGTGGTAGATATTTTGTGATCAAGTCGTAACCTTTCAGATAAATGTAGTGTTAACAGTTTTACTTGAATTGATTTTATGTAAACATTATACTTTGATCTTTAATAATGTAACATGATCATATTCATCTTATATTTGCTTTTATCTTCTGCAGAAACAACGAACATAACATACATGAACTTGACGTGTTAAGATTTATATTCCAAAGGATTCGCACATTGTTCTTGGGAATAACTGACTCCATATAAGCAATTATTTCCGTTGTTAACTTTTAATGAGAACAATGTATATTCATTTTCAAAACGAATTTTTAACTATCAAATCTAGATATTTGAAAATGATGAAACAATGTTTACACTAAAAGGTTTTGTACATTATGTGGGTTGAATTGTGACTTCGTGAATGATAGTATTATAGCTGTAAATGCTTTTAATTCTCTGTTAATTTTGACTGGTGGTATTGTAAATATCTGTCCATAAAACAATTATTACCTACGTTGTACTTTGTTAAGGCTTTGATAACAATTTGTTATGACATTTCATAACACCATCTTGTGAGTTGATTGGCTGACGATGAAATTTGCCATTGACTGAACTTCTTTATTTATTCATAAAACGAACGTGAGTTCATTCATAAATTTCCAAAAATACTTTTTACTTATTGTTCAGTGTCTCAATGAAATCGTTATCACCACGATGGTTGAGTTTACTAAATACATAAAAGATTCCCATCATATCATTTTTTTTTACATGAACAAGGCTTATAAGAAAGGTTTAGAACGTGTTTGACTGCTTTCAGATTCAGTATTGCAAAACTACAATAAAACAGTTTCTCAGTCGCTTGATGATGATTCAATGTAACCTATAGGTTACAAAGACAAGTAAATACTCCCTATCAACAGAAAAGGATTGAGAGGAAAATTAGTTCAACAGTTATATTGATCTAAACTTTCCTTATAAGGCGGTTACTGACATATTTTGACAAGAGAAATATGCAAATTTTGACAACCATGACACCACGTTCCTGTAAGGACGGATACTTCTCATCTCCTGTCCTAAAGTGATTTTATTTGTGGACACATTGAAATGACTAGTGCAAGGTCGCAGTATTATAATCTCAAATGCTGTAACAGAGTTGGTGTTACTCTGCTGGATGTTTATATGGAGTGTAAACCATATTTCAAAACACCAATTTGGTAATAAAATACATAACATACATTTCTCTTCCCCCTTTGATATCAAGTTATGTCCCTCGTGAAATGATTTTGGTATGTCTCTTGCCAAGGCTTGAGAGAAAGTAAACTTATTTAATGTTATTACCTAATTGTATTCCATCGTTAGATATCCTGATATATAATTATTTGTCTGAATATGAATGTATTTGTAACTGATATTTTATATAATATAGGTGTATAGAAAAGAGTTCAATACACGCCTGTTATAAACTGCTTAATAATATAACATCATTCATTATAAAATGGATTGGCCTTCATGATCATTTTCAGATATAAAATCAAGAAGCAGTCAAATTACTTTATTGAGTTTTACTGTTCAATCAGATATCTCAGCATGGGCTGCCCTGAAAATTAAATTTCATTATAAAAGTCGCAAAAACTCAATTTTTTTGTGGCCAACAGAAACGACACCATGTTTAAGAAACATTTTAATAGGCAACAGATGATCGATAGTGGCGGTAATGTTACCTATTGTGTTCATCCCCAAACAAAGCTTTTTCTTTAGTTATTTTTTCTCAACAAGACTCAAAGGAATCCCCTGAGTATGCATTCTCCCAACGAAAGATTCGTGGTGATACATAAGAAAAGTATCGGGACATGAGGTCCTGGTGACGGAAGATGGTGTGACTTTTACCAATATGAATAGCATATGAATAGTTGAAACGATGAACACGGGTACTCTGTAAACACATTGGTTCCTAAAGGGATATGTTCAAAATATACGGATACGATATATTCTAATATTATGTTTTGTCATTTAGTGCAGCAATGGAGGACATTTTGACGTTTTCGACACCTTTTTATAATCTCTTTTAAGCAATAATCACTATATTACACTTTTGAATTACCCGAATGATCCAAAATATAACTTCAGAGATGGTAAGGATAGATAAGATTCAATTGTCACTGAAGAATAAGATTCTTAGCAAGGTTGGAGTTAATCCTGCTATTATTTTGCACATTATGAAGACACCTCTTAATCCGCCTCCTCCGAATCCGCCACCTCCTCCTCAAAATCCACCTCCTCCGCCTTCTTGGAATCCGCCTCTTCCTCCAGCTTCACCAAACTGTTCAGCTCTCTTGGGGTCCCCTCCTCTGTCCACATGCCTCTTGTTGATGTTGAACTCACAGACCATGTGGGTAACCAGGAGGATCAAGCACAAGTTCTGAGTAACACGGCTCACTAGCTTCTGATGTGTAAATATTGGAGGCCAGGAAGAAAGTTGTGAAATTATTTAATGACGTCTATCAAGATTATAAACCATAAAGAAAACATAAGTGATACAATAAATGTCATATGCATTGAAATATGTGTCGTCCGTGATCAAATAAGTGATGGTCGCCCGAATGAAGCAAATTTGCTTGTGAGAAGACTGTTTGTTGACATATTTTATGGATTCAAATTCTCAGAAGAATGGCATACAACATTAACCGAATTAGCACAATTTCGTTTTATGAACGGTCTATCCCTCGGATTATAAGTAACTTTACAACCTAAAGTTCACACATTATATACATGCTTTAATTTTTGTGTGTAATAATCCCTACATTATCAGGTTACAGTAATCAGTTATTCTCAATTGATTGTAGACGTTAACCACTGATACAGCTAGACGAGGTGCGTGTTTTATGGATGGTCGATGTCACAATTGCTATGAAAGCTACCTTTTGATGTGAGCACTTCTGAAGCAAGTATTGACAGCCATAAAACCCCACATTCCACCTTATAAAAGAGTATATCATGAATAAGGCAGTTGTTATCCTTAACATCTTGTTTTCTTAAAGTGACATCCGTTGTATTTTAAAAATGTTAGTTGGCTTTAATACAGTCAAAATACCATAAGTGCTGATTTCAGATCAAATAATTCAACTGAACTTGCTTATTCATCCCAGAAAGTAAACATATATCATAACTACTAGTTTCAGATGAAAATATCTTGAATATTATCAACCCAAATATATCTTCTTGTCTCTTGTAAATGACTGCAATTGACTAATTAAATGACTAATTGACGTGCAACATAAATCACCACTATTATCTTTATATTGCCACTATCGACTATCATCAAAATGGTAATACAATTGTCAAAATTACTTTAAATGGCACCACAAAAACATATTATTTTGAACATGTATTTATGTGGAGAGTACCATCGTAGATTATTATTATAGTCCATTTGTATAGCGCATATTATCCATGCTTATTGCATGCTCAAAGCGCTTATTGACAGTAAGCTTGTGAGAAGAGGTATGTTTTGAGTTTTTGGCGGAATGTCATCAAATTGTCACAGTTTCTAATGTGGTCAGGTAGGCTGTTCCAAGATTTTGTAGCTGCGAAGGAAAAACTGCGTTGGCCATAACGGGATGTTTTCACTCTTGGTACAGCAAGAAGCCTTTTGTTCTGAGATCTTAGAGTTCGGGTTGGGGCATAAGGTGTGATCAGCTCAGATAGATAAACAGGTGATTGTCCAGACAGGCATTTGAATGTTAGACACATGAGTTTGAATGTGATTCTCTGTTCACAGGGCAACCAATGAAGGTCCTTCAGAATTGGTGTAATATGATCATGTTTCCTGGACAGAGACACAATCCGTGCTGCTGTGTTTTGCACACGCTGAAGGCTGTTTATCTGTTTCTTTGTTCCACCGACCAGGAGACTATTACAATAGTCAACTTTTGACATCACCAGTGACGTCATCAAAATCATTGCTGATTCTTTTGTGATGTATTTTCTAATGTGACCGATGTTTCTGAGGATGAAATAGCATGACTTGGCTACCCTGCTCACATGATTGTCCAGAGAGAGGTCAGCGTCAATGATGACACCAAGGTCACTTACATTTTCAGACATGGGGATGGATGTCATGATCAGCTTTCAACATGGTTTTTGATACCCAATGTGCTCTCCAGCCTATATGTCAAATTTCATCTCTTAAATGAAAGAGTTTGAACATGTGATTAAGAACAAGTTGAGAAAACAAGTTGAGAAATTGAAAAATGGAAACTTAGAAATTAGGGTCTAAATGGTATATTGTATTTACTTTATAGAAGCATCTTTTTTATAACCTACATCATATTTCAATTAAGTAATTATTCATATTTTGCAAGTTAATATCGGATACAAAGTACATGTAAGTTCATTTCATTATGTAAATTCTTTATCTACACACAGGTAAAAATATTCCAAAGACTCATTCAGAGTGTTTAATTGAATATGATTTAAGTTTCTTTGCAATTTAAGAGTAAAAAATGGACTTTGGGTAGCATATTTTGTTATTAATTTGGAGCCTTTCTAGATTTTTCCTATATTTTGAATGAGAGTATTTTTTTCATCTAATGATTTAACTTTCTATGAACATTGCAGTTAATCACTTTCAATATGTTGATGTCATCTGTGAAACATATCAACATAAATTTAGACTCTCCAATATCTACAGTACAGTAACTCGACATTCTGAAATGAGAAAGATTAAATGCCCTGTCAGCTGATATTGTGAAAACTTGAAGTAATGCGTGAAATGACCGAATTGTAGATAGATTAACATTGTTTGTTTTGCATGAGAAACATGAACTGAATATGAAAATCAAATGAGAACATACACAAACATAAAACGGATTAATGTTGATTATGTAAAATAATGACACAACGGTAGATATTAAAGTAAAAGTCTCACCGTTGCCAGACTGCCCCCTCACCAGGATTGGCTAATACACATCATGCAATACAACAACTAGCTATATAGATAACTTATTACCACTTCATTTCCTCACACAATTACATTGAATAATAGTGACAACATATTGATAAACAATGTACACAGTATTAAATCTATCTGGTAATCAAATTGTTTGTAATGTCTAAATGAAATGAAATGAAAGCATTTTCTCAAAGCACATAAACAGACTGGGCAGGTGTTTTACGTTGATGATTATGAATTGGAAACGTGTTACTGAAGAAATCCATCATTACAATATGCTTAGCTGCACCTTATGAGGTAATCCACTTTAAAAGGGTTTGCATCAGAAAGGAAAAGACATAAAGAAATTAATAATAAACAGCAATCTTTCAATTCTTTTGAAGTGGGAATTGAACAATACATGACAGAATGCTATAAACGAATCACTAATGTAGAAATAACATAATAATAAACTGCTGGAACAAGATTCAAACAAATCAATCAATCAGATATTCATTCAAGCAAATAGGAATCGCTCAGCAATGGAAAATGGAAATATGTTTTGTTTGCTGGTTTATTTCATATTGAATACATTTTAAGTGAAATTATAGTCACATAAACTGAATTATATTCGATAAAATAAGCTACAGGCTCCAATCATCATCAATAATTTAACAATGTATTAATGCTGTGTGTTGCACCAGTTGAGTGTGTTAATTTGTTCATAGCACACGGTAAATTCTATCTGAAACCAGACATGTGATGATAACATTATTAAATTATAATATGGTATATTTAAGAGCAAATATTGTAAATTTTGCAAGATTTTGAATTGTGTTTTCGGTAGTATATAAACGTTTGAATTTATACTCTGACGGAATATTCATTATGGTAGCAGAAATTTAAAGGCGCTGTAGCACGTTTTTTCGCTCAAATAAGTCGATGAAATGTATTTGAAAAATAATGTCAACAATAGTAAAACATCCTTCTCTCTTCGGAAAATCAAGTTACAAATGAGTGTACATGGTTCCATAAAGCCATGGGAATCGTTTTTGTCATTCGAAATAATAAAATGTGTTCACAATAAAATGGCCGCCATGCAATTTTTGCTTTATACGCAATACCGCTATTACCACTACGGATAATTGGTTTGTGTAATAAGACGTTTTACCCTCTAAAGTAAATATAAATGACATAAACTATCATTATAAATGAGAAATTTGCAAAAATAAAATTTGCCAAAAAACGTGCTACAGCGCCTTTAAGGAGTTATAAAACATTTAAGCGTCTGAGATAATTAGTTATTCTGTTTGTAATCATTTGAATATACATGTATGTCGACTGTACACTTGCATGTTTAGAGTCATCTACAGTGAGCTTAATATCAAAGGATATATCATGCGGAATAAAGCTAGTTTACAGAAGTCATCTATAAGGATAAATGTTTGATCATTAATTTTCTTATAATATCAACACATCTACTATATCTTGTTCTTCATTTGAAATCTATATCATGACGTTAATGGTGACACCTCTAAGATTCTAATATAGTTATGTCTCTTTTACCTATATTTTGTGCAACAATTCAGAATCCTCTATCATGTTTCTGAAGGTATCATACATGTATACACTGTGGAGTGAATCTAATCCTTATCGTGTCATCAAACAGACGCATATTAAATCCAATCGACCACAATAACATATACATTACTTCAATCAACTTTCAATACGTATAACTGACATCTGAATCTCTTATACTACTCAGCACGCGATATAACACAGAAAGAACGGTATGACAGTAAATGGACATACAAAACATACTAATCAAAGACATACACATGAGAAACGTAAGGGATTTCATGAAGTATCCTGACCAGGATACTCCGAATTTCCTAATCAGTATACGATAGGATACCCGGCGTATCCAAGAATTTCCTGCTCAGGATACTACAAATTTCATGACTCAGGATACTCCAGGATACCCCAGGATACTCCAGGATACTCTAGGAAACTATCGGAAATTTATAAATATTTCTTATACTAGACAAATCATACCACATACGGTTTTGGTATTCATTATTTCTGACATGACATGACACATGGAGAAGATTATAAATTGAAGCTCATGTAAAATCACTTTTCGAGTGTTTCTCTCGTGGTTATCGCTTCTCTATGGTATGCATAGAAGTATCAAAAGCATTAATAGCTACGAAGGATATGTTGTTATCATTGTAAGTTGATGGTCAACAAGTACAAGTACATGTATACCTGTTGTTCTAGGTTTTTTGTCGCATTGCAAAATTAATGTTATCGAAAACACATTAATAATTTTGTATTTGTACAAGGTCTGATTAAGAGGTGGAAATACTTATTGCATATTATCTTATGGCATATGACCTTTACCACTACAGATATATTATATATTAACGACATAAACCACCATTTTAAATGGCCCCTTTGAAATGAAGATATGAATTGCAAAACATTACTAATATATGATTATAGCATATGATAAAACGTTTCGACTGAAGAATGAAACAAAGTCAATTAAACCAAATGTAATATTTATTCCTTATTTTCCACTTTTAAGATCAAATTACACAATATATTGCAATATATACACTGTTGATATACATGTTGAATATATATATATATATATATATATATATGTTTTTGTTTAAAAATGTGTTTATATTTTCATATATATATATATATATATATATATTATATATATATATGAAAATATAAACACATTTAAAACAAAAAAAAGTATAAACAATTATGTAATACGAACTGGTTATTTACAATTTAGTCAGTTATATACAATCAATTTCTTTGGATTCATGTTGGATTTACATGGACACAAATTTGTCACGAGGGCATACAAACATGACACGCCTTTTCTTAACGTCACCAAATACTCTTACAAATTTACATTTAATCCTCTGGACAGGCATGAAGGATGAGGGACCTCTGTCTACGGTGCATTCAGGATGCCATGCCTCAAAAGGACGCCCACAGTGATCCCTCACACTGTCTGGTAGGGCGGTACACCATTTCACCTCAGCTAAGAGATGCGTCTTGGGTACTTCATCCACGACAGCGGTGTGGAGGAGATATCTGAGGATCTGTCCAGGGCGTGGGCGTAGATTCCATGATATTTCTCCTTCATCCCCTGTCCAGTAGGCCATGATGTAGGAAGATCTACTGCTCGGGCTCCTTGCAGACCCAAACACTTGTTTTGATAAGGTCAGGGTTTTGATTTGCTTTGCAGCAGGCATCACTTCTACTTCACTTTCATACAAGGACCGATACATGTTTGCCAAACAATGATGTTCAAATTCTGTTAATCCAACTACTCTGAATCGGCTGAATGTGTACCATGACACAGACGTCCAATTGACAGAACTTGGCTCGATCAGTCGGGATGACATCCTCCTCAAATAGAAGTCGTCGGAAGCATCAATGGTTGCTAATGTTCCAGTCTTGACTCCAACGTTCAGCTCAGCCATGATAGGAGTGATTGCATCAGCAATTCCAAACTCATCTTCCAGTGACGTTGATAGAAGTTGAGTGTGACACAGGAAGCGTCTCATCAGCTGCAGCTCAATGTTCTTGTGGTTTGTTGGTACCTCACCCAATATGCCATTGCATCTCTCAAAGCTAAACAGCCAAAAAGAATATATAGGCCCAAAGTCTTTTATACATTCAGCAAGGTGCCCATGCAAATGCATATTTGGTGTCACTCTGTCCTTCCCGTAGAGGTTTTCAAATGTTGAGGAAAATCTGAGGAGAAGTTGATCAGCTAGGTTGATGTCCACATACGATATGGTCCTGCAGCATAACAATCTGCAGGCCAGCACAAAGAATCGCCAACACTCTAAATGTTCATTCCCTATCACATCTTTCAATGCGTATACTGAGAACAATAATGTCCAGTTTTTGAACTGGTCTGCATTGAACCCAGCAAATCCAGAGGCAATCTTCATTGGAATACGGCCAATGTCACTAGGGCACTCTACAGAATCCACTTTTTCCTGAATTGCATCAAAATCCTTGTCACATATCACACCGGTGTCTTTCCAAACATGAAGCATGTGTTTCGCAGTGCCAAGAAAGAGATTGTGCATAGGATCGACTACAGACATCTTAATTAGGTCTATGTATGGGAGTTCAGAGAGAACAGAATACCTTGTCCCATATTTTGACTCGAGATTTTCCTTTGTTGTTTTAGTTTTCATTTTCGTTATGTGCCTCATCTCTCTAATGTGTTGGTCATGTGTCCGGTTGGGCCAAGTTGATCTGTCGAATCCACTGTAGTCACGACAGCCAAATCCACCTGGAAAGGTCCTTTTGCACCGCGAACAACCTTGAGCTGCTGCATGACCTAAGAATCCGCAATGTTTTCTGCAAGCAGGAATGTCGCATCCAATGCACAACAGTGCTAGGCGAAACAGTCCTGTAGGGAAAGAGTAGCCAACAGTCCAGGCTTCCTGGAGGTCATCCACAAGGGGCTTTACGAAGGTATTTGTTGGTGGCTCTTTTTTCATGTGTGGAATGATTCCTACAAGGATGATATTTTCGCGCTTGAACCGCTCATGTCGGGGCAAATTTAGGAGAACCAAATACATAACTCCTACTGAGTATTTGACATGTTTATAAGGTTGAAACCAATCCAAGTTCAACATAAGTCCATAATTACGAGGTTCATTAAAGAATGTGGAACTGAAAGTCTTCCAAATATGTCCATCATAAACATCACTCATAATTGAGTCCTCAGTTTTACGCAATCGCCATTGTTCACAAAGTTTTTCAAAACCACTCTTGGATACAAGCTCATTAAGGGATTGTTTTAAGGGTCTGTAGTAGTAGTTTTTAAATGGAACTAATCTTCTCCGGCCAGAAGGAAGGAAAACTGTTTTTAAGAGGTTTGAGCCACATCCTTGACGACGATGAGGTTGAGGATGGTTTGGATGGGCAACAAAGGTGCATGTCTTTGTAACCTCTTCTCCTTCAATGATTTGAACACAATCTTCATAAGAATATAAATGGTAACAACTGGGGCATACCACATAGTGACTAAAGTTATTACTCTCCAACTTCAGCAGCTTACGAAGCATGTAAATGCTACTGGGAAACAGTGGCACAAGACAGGATGCAAACTTGTAATGCTTGGCAGCTAGAGTCAAGGTGGCGTGCATATACTTGAGCAAGAAAGTCATTGCACTTGATGATATGTAGAATACAGACTGCCATAGACACAGGAATAGACAAGTCCAAAGCAACAAAGTTTTCAAGAATGAATGATCCCCAGCGTTGTCTTCTTCAATGTGAGTTGGCTTGAAGGTCTGCAACATCTCCTCAATGTCATCCTCATCCATGTACACTTCTTCATCTTCGTCTTCATCCTCGTCAGAGCTTAGCTTGTTTTCTTGGTTATCTTCTTGTTCTTGAGAGTCTGGCGAACATCTGTGTTGCTTTAAATACCTCGCAGAAGCAAAGCATTCATTGCAACTCTGACACTTCTTCCGCTTCGATAAGGGCAGCATCTAGAATAAATATTCATTCATTAAAAAACCATTTCTGACGTTTTTTAGCGAAAAATGTTTAAAATAAGTTAAAAAGCACTGTTTGTATAGCGTGAGGCTGCCGCTTGTAATAAATGTTTATAAGCGCTGATTCTATAGCGGGAGGCTGCCGCTTGTAAGAAATGTTAATAAGCGCTGATTCTATAGCGGGAGGCTGCCGCTTTTAAGCTAAATGTTAATGAGCACTGTTTCTATAGCGGAAGGCTGCCGCTTTTAAGCTAAATGTTAATAAGCACTGTTTCTATAGCGGGAGGCTGCCGCTTTTAAGCTAAATGTTAATAAGCACTGTTTCTATAGCGGGAGGCTGCCGCTTTTAAGCTAAATGTTAATAAGCACTGTTTCTATAGCGGGAGGCTGCCGCTTTTAAGCTAAATGTTATTAAGCACTGTTTCTATAGCGGGAGGCTGCCGCTTTTAAGCTAAATGTTAATAAGCACTGTTTCTATAGCAGGAGGCTGCCGCTTTTAAGAAATGTTAATAAGCACTGTTTCTATAGCGGGAGGCTGCCGCTTTTAAGCTAAACGTTAATAAGCACTGTTTCTATAGCGGGAGGCTGCCGGATTTAAGCTAAATGTTAATAAGCACTGTTTCTATAGCGGGAGGCTGCCGCTTTAAAGCTATATGTTAATAAGCACTGTTTCTATAGCGGGGGGCTGCCGCTTTTAAAGGCCCTGTAGCACGTTTTTTCGCTCAAAGAAGTTGATAAAATGTATTTTAAAAATAATGTCACCAATAGTAAAACACCTTTCTCTCTTCGGAAAATCAAGTTACAAATGAGTATACATAGTTCTGTAAAGCCATGGGAATCGTTTGTGTCATTCGAAATAATAAAATGTGTTCACAATAAAATGGCCGCCATGCAATTTTGGCTTTATACACAACACTGTTATAACCACTACGGATAATTGGTTTGTGTAATAAGATGTTTTACCCACTAAAGTAAATATAAATGACATAAACTATCATTATAAATGAGAAATTTGAAAAAATAAAATTTGCAAAAAACGTGCTACAGCGCCTTTAAGCTAAATGTTAATAAGCACTGTTTCTATAGCGGGAGGCCGCCGCTTTTAAGCTTAATGTTAATAAGCACTGTTTCTATAGCGGAAGGCTGCCGCTTTTAAGCTAAATGTTAATAAGCACTGTTTCTATAGCGATGCTGGGATGAATCCAATATTGATTCGATTGATGGTAGTTACATACATTTACATACGGCCCACAATAATTAAGTCGATAAAGAAATCAATCATTGTATGTTGACAGCGCCTCAACCTTCTGTTATGATTAGTAAATTGTAGAATGAAGCTCCCAGAGGAAACCAACAAATTAAAAGAAACAAGTTTAATATTTTGTTTAGAACTTTATGAATAAAACAATCATTTAAACATATTAATAATACATATTTTCAAGTTAGGATACAATATAGATACAACGGGGCTACAAATATACTAATATAGCTCTACATATATCTCATATCATCACAAGTTGGTAGGCCTTGAATCTTGTTTGTGAATGCTGTTAGTGTTGACGGATAATCCAAGAAATAAGAGAAATCCAAGTGCAGTGTCCGAAGTATAGAATCCGTAGAATAAAATGAAATTAAAGTCATTTCCCAAAACAGCAGGGTATAAATACCCAAACTGCCTCCAGAAAGTCATCGACACAGACAGAACCATTCAGATCGTTCCATGACATGACATTGTTTACAAGCAGTCTTACCCAGACCGGAAGCTGGCAGAAACTTGGGGAAGCTGCGAGAAGGGAAGGGAGCAAACTCCATACGCTAGCTTGTTTATAGAGAATCTCACCCAAGTGTCTTCTGATATCAAATATAATATTATCAACACGAGTTGATAAAAGTTACAAATATCCGAGGCTTGCCGAGGATATTTTGACTTTTATCAACTCGTGTTGATATATTTGATATCAGATGACACGTGGGTGAGATTCTATTAATCATCCAAAATCATACCATTTAGCTTCCAGTGCTGTGATGTCATAACATTGTGACGTCATCATGATTATGACGTCATAGCATTGTGATGTCATTGCTTGATGATACAAAATCATTGTGATGTCATGTAGCTGACGACAACAGAGCATTGTTCAAAATCTACTGTCAAAACGATATCTCCTAGGAGATATCGCTTGATCTCATACAAGCGATATCTTCTGTTGAACCCAGTTTTGGATGATAAACACACTTGTCCTGTCAATGTCACAGGTTAGAGTTATAATCCTGGTATCTTTTAAACAGATATATGCATACATGTAGTTTGATATTATTTAAGGAAACATATATTATTATCACACTTTAAGTGAACAAAGCTTTCGGATGCAGCGGTAATTCATCAGCAATATTGAAGAAGTATCTGAGCCATCTAACAGCAAACGTTGTTCCATCACTTAACAGTGTGATCACTCAACAGGTCAATATTGATTCGGTTGACGGTGGCGCACATCATTCAAACCAGGACCAATTGGTTTGTAAAAGTACATCAACGTCAAATGCTAACATGTTGCAGCATTGGACCAATCTTACAGCAGTATATATATATATATATATATATATATATATATATATATATATATATATATATATATATATATATAGTACAGTCCCTCTTTGTTTGTCGTCAGAATATCTTTTAATCAGTCACTCACTGACCACTTGTCAACTGCATCTGACCCTTGACTCTGGTTACAAGCCACTGTGCTTTCACAGCCTTATTATGTAATAGCCTCTCTACCTTGCACTAAACGTTGGCAGCACTGATCTAACTAAGGCTTAGAGATAATAGGCAATGGGATGAGTCTCATGGTACATAGTACACTTTAGAATCCCCATTGGCTTAATAGTCTGTACACAACGTTTAAGTGCTCTAAGCTATTTAATCTTGGAGAAAAAGACGGAAATAGCTTTATAGGGCCTGTGAGGCCTTTATTAGGGGCCACGGGGTCACCAAATCTACAATGTAGAATCCCCATTGGCCAAATAGTCTGTACACAGTGTTTTTTTTTCTTGGGTACAGCATATTCAGTGTCATCACAAGAAAATAATACAATAAGTTAACATAATCACATGTATATACTATATACAAATAAGTTCATCTATACAAAGAGTTTATGACAAGACGACCAGAAAGAAACAAAAGAATCGTATCTGCAGTGTGAGTAAGCGTTTGATTTATGCAATTGATAATTATATTTTAATTTCGGCTTCAGACCAGCAAGGGAAGGTAATAGATTTGCAAGTTTTCGGGAGTAAATGTATTGTAAGCATGAAAATGAAATTCAATACATTGTTTCTTCTTTCTTTATATCCAAAAATAAAGGTTTCTAGGTTTTGTGTTAAACAGGTATCTGTCTCACTTTCGATCCATTCAAGTAGGTCTTGCCATAATCTTTTAACAATTCTGCAATCATATAATAAGTGACGAATTGATTCTATTTCAACATTACAGAAAGTACAAAGTGGAGAGTCTATTATTTTATATCTATATAAGTCTTTATTAGTCGTGAGTATTCTATGAAGTATTCTATATTGAAACCATCTATGTCTGATACTATAGGCTGCTTGGAAAGGTATGGAATTGTAAATTTTCCATACTTGTGGTGTGATTTCTATATTTAATTCTTTTTCCCATTTTATTTGGTAATGCAGTTTTTGGGTTGAATTATCATCGACAAGTTGAGTGTAAAAAATGCTACATCCTTTTTTTGTTTTATAAAGAACTTCTACGTGGGGCGGAATGAATGGCAATTCTTTCTGTTTAAGGATAATGATAGAACTCCGTTTGAAATACGATTTAAGTGAGGATATCAACCCTGCATATTCGAGAAAGCTTGTTTCAACTTCATATTTTTCTATGAATTCTTTGTATTGTAGAAGTGTATTATCTTCTTTAACAAAGTCATTTATGAATTTAATATTGGATTGGAGATAGTGGCCATATACTATAGGTTTATTTCCTATTGTTATATTATCATTTGCCCAAATATATTGGCGACTAAGTTTGATATCTTTTTTGATTTAATTGTTTCAAGTATAGCTGGCATTTTTAAACAACCGTCTTGATACGTTTTAGTAATTAGACATCGTTTTATTTTGTCAGGTTTACCTTTCCAAATAAACGAAAAACATTTTCTTTGCAGATTTGTTATTGTTTCTAATTTTGGGTTTGCAAGTGAGGTGAAAAGGTGGTTAAGTTTTGGTAGTATTAAACTTTTAAGAACAGTTATTCTTCCCAAAGGCGTAAGGTCTCTCAAAGACCATAAATTCATTTCTTTTTCAATTGACTTAAGCTTATCTTTGTAGTTCCGTTCTACCATTTCTGCTTTGTTGTGTTGAAATAGAATACCTAGCAGTACGAAAGGTTTTTGAGTCCAGTCTAGGTTGTAATCTCTGCAAAATTGTAAACTTGAATATTGTTTTGATCCTATCCATATAATTTTAGTTTTGTCAATGTTTATTTTGAGTCCAGAGAATGATGCGTACGTTTCGAGTACCTTTAATGTTTCTCTGAAGGAATTTTCGGAACCATCTAGAATTATAGTAGTGTCATCGGCAAACTGTGTAAGCAAGTATTCAATATCTACCATCGTTATTCCTTTAATCTTCTTATTTTGTCTTAACATATGGGCCAATATTTCGGCTACTATAAGGAATATATAGGGCGAAAGAGGGTCACCTTGTCTACAACCTCGTGTGATTCGAAAGAATTCTGACGAGAATCCATTTACAAGAACACTAGAATTAATGTTATTGTAGAATGTTTTTAACCAGTGTTTAATAGATGGTCCGAAATTGAAAAAGTCAAAACACTTCTCTATGAAAGACCATTCCACAGAATCAAAAGTTTTCTCAAAGTCTATCAGTATCAAAAGTCCAGGCATATTCGTAAATTCTGTATAATCCATAATATCATCTACTAGTCTCGTACATTCTCCAATATATCTACCTTTCATAAATCCCTTTTGATCTTCACTTATTATCTTGGGTAGTATATCCTTAATGCGTGCTGATATAGCGGCTGAAGCTAGTTTATATGATATGTTTAATAATGAAATTGGTCTAAAGTTTTTCAACTGCTGCTTTGATTTATCCTTTTTCGGGATGCATGTAATAAGGCCCTGTTTTTGGCTTATAGAAAGTTCACCGTTCCTATATGCTGCATTCAGAGAGTTAATTAGATATTTGTTAACATCGTTCCAAAAGAATTTGTAGAATTCAGCTGTGAAACCAGAAGGGCCGGGGCTTTTATCATTTTTCATATTTTTCAAAGCTGTTAGAATTTCATTATATTGCAATTCTCCTTCAAGCGTAAGAGCCTCGTTGTCAGACAACTTTGGTATTTTATTATCTTTAAAAATGGTTTCGAGGTCAACGTCATTTACCTTTTTACTTTCATATAGCGTTTGGAAGTAAGTTTTTGTATAACTAATGATTTCGTTTGTTTCATGTATTTGTCCGTTATCGGTCTCTAAACTTGTTATTGATTTGTTTGTGAAATTTTTCTTTTCTAGATTTAAAAAGAATTTTGTCGGCTTTTCACCTTTTTCATGCCATTTTGCCTTGGACCTAAGCATTATTCCATCGGTCTTATATCTATTTAGTTCAGTTTGTTGTTCTTTTAGAATGTTTATTTCTTGTAATAATTTTGATTTTGTTTCTTCATTCTCAGAACTGTCTAGCCTTTCTTCCAAATTTTCAAGTCTTTCGTTATTTTCATCTTCTAATTTTATTCTTTCTTTCTTTTTTTGAGCTGAATATTTTATCGTGTGGCCTCGAATATTGCAAAGAAGTGTTTAAAAAAAAGTTGTTCACTTATCTTTAACACTTTATCTCCATCCTGATCTCGACAATGATATTGCTCAACAGTCTCTTTAACAATATCTTTAATTTTGTGCACATATTCTGGATCGTGTAGCAGACTGTTGTTGAATTTCCAGAAACCCTTTCCTTTTTCAAGAGTTGTAAACTCAATTTGTAAAGAAATTATGGAATGATCAGATCTATAACTAGGTTCTATTTTGGAAGTAACAATCGACTTTTCTAGGTTTCTGCTTACAAGACAGAAATCTAAACGTGCTTGCTTCAATGGTTTTGGTTTTCTCCACGTGTATCGTTTAGTATCTAGATTAGATTCGCGCCATGGGTCGTATAGGTCCAGTTCATCTATCATATCAAGTACAGCTTCCTTGATTTTGGGTTATTTATATGTAAGTAGTTAAATGTATCTTTTGACTGATCTTGAATCTTGTACACAGTGTTTTAAGCCTTTTAATCTTGGAGATGAAGATGAAATTAGGATTTAAGGTCATGGCCTGTGAATTCCTTATTTAGGGTCACAGGGTCACCAAATCTAAAATTCAGAATCCCCATTGGCTAAAGAGTATGTACACAATATTAAAGCCTTCTAAGTCTTTTTTATCAGGCGAAAAAGACGAAAATATGTTTTTAGGTCATGGCATGTGCGGCCCTTATTTTGGTTCACAGGGTCACCAAATCTACAATTTAGAATCTCCATTGGCTGGGGGTTTGTACATAACATGTCAGCGTTCTAGGTCTTTTCATTCTGGAGAAGAAGATGAAAATACGTTTTTAGGTTCGGCATGTAAGGCCCTTATTTGGGGTCACAGGGTTACCAAATCTACAATTTAGAATTCCCGTCGGCATTGGAGTATGCACATAACATGTTAACTCTCTAGCGTTATTGGTGCTGGAGGATAAGATGACACAGTGGAAAGTTTACATATGGACGGACGGATGGACGGATGGACGGATGCTGGACGTCATGCCATAAACCCATCGGGCCTTTCAGGCCTGATTGGCTAATTAAAAGTTATATTTAGTCGGCACTCTGATTTAAACAGTGTAAGAATTTCATAGCTTTTTACAATTGATTTAAACTAAGTATTTTCATATACTTGGATGTTATACCATCATCATGGAACCTGACAATATCATCATGTCTGCACGTCAACTGAATTTTGAAGCTCAAGGTATTTCAATCGGAAAAGATGGCGACAAGCAGGATATGCGTATGGTCGAAGGAAGCACTATGCTTAGTCGACGTTCATTAGGAAAGAGAAGAACTTTGCTGCATTTATTTTAAAGAATGAAATTAAACCTTTGCTCCTTTTCATTGACTCAATTGTCTCAAAGTCTGTTTGGAGTCGTTTTTGAAATCTCAAAAGGTGTTGAGACAGCTTTCCTTGTCTTGAGGATCAATCTCCTTGGCATTTCTTTGTAGATTTGAATCAGTTACATATGTTCAACGTTCTTATTTCAATTCATATAGAAGATAGAATGGACCAAGGATAAATTCAAGCTTCCTTTATAAGCTATGTAATTTAGAAGACGTTCAAATCAGGGTGTTGTCTAAAAAATAGTTGTAGTTTTAGCATGTGAAGGCAAGTGCCTGTAATGTAACGACACGCGGCTAGTGTAACTGAATTACACAGAAAATGGTAAAGTGACCAATGCGATGTGCCACAAACACAGCACGAAAGGAAATCAGTCCATGGTCATTGCGTTGCAAGGAGATACCTTGTTGGTTGGAGGCGCAAACGTCTCCGACCTCTTAATGTGACGGAATTGCTGTCTATATTACTGTAGGAAAATTTAAATTAAACTTCAACCAATCATACTTGGCCCCTTCATATGTTTTGAATAGCGCATGGCCAATGAAGTAATAATCGCGCTAATTAGTATCTACCATTGTAAATATAGATCGAGTCTATATTATTCGCACAATGTAATCAAAGACATTAAAGAACCAAACATATATTTTGTATTTATTACCTGATTCAGTAATTCAGTTTCTCCAAATAATGAGAAAACATTTTTTTCAAAGTAGGGACTTGACTTGAATCATATAATCAAGCAGGTTATATCCAGATACATATGTCACCATAGGTTGCTGGAACAATCATAATATAAAAAGCCACCATTTCAGATCTAAAATGTCAATGATGTGCATTTTTCAAAACACTTGAAAACATGTTAATGTAAATCAGTCAGCAATGGCTGAGGAGCAAGAGAAACCCTCAGGACGGAGATTCATGTTGTCGAAAATATTCAGTTTCACGTGCGTTACCATAGCGACATTGAAGCTGACAGACCCATGTTATTATCTTCTACTATATAAAGAAACACCGCCTAAGGTCATCAATTCAGTGGAGCGTGCTTACCAAGATTTTAGCTGTCTTTGAAACCAAGTTACATAAGTTTATCGTAAAATAGTTCTCAAATGTCATGTTGTAGATGAACACTTCTCATTTGTATACAATGTACGTTGGTAAAATATACTTAGTATTGTAAATGCTAACATAGTTAATGGCTCTTTATGGTTACATACACATCCTTGTCATAACATGTTGCAGACTAATAAAGATATCTCCATGAATATCCTGATAAAGTCTGTTCTTGTATTCTAAGCTTTCTACATATACCCCCCTTTTAATTGTTTGCTATAGTATGTGTAATTTGACATATTTCAAACCATCATCCTTTATGATACTGAAGTAGTAATCAGTATTGGAATACCTATTCTTCAAAACAATTTTGCAATACATGACCTGATTTACAGAATGTTTATCTGAGAAGTTAGACAGTCTACCAGTTGCTAATATAGAACAGAGTGTTATTTTAAAACCGTGGGAGCGCAATAACGAGAATCAAGTAATTGATAGACGCCAATCACGTTGAGTCTATCGCCTTTTTGTTATCTACATTCTTCTCCTGATTGAAGTCAACAAGCGTCCTTCCCGTTATTTTCTTTGCGTATCACCTGGGAGATTTCAATCTGCTTTACGTCAGTACTTACGCGAAAAATGGTTGCTGGACAGAAAGCAATCTGGAGCTCAAAATAGAGTGCTGGGCTAAAAACATTCGGGGAATAGAAAGACATACACGCAGACAGATGGGGAAAAGTGATTTCAATAAAACTTAGCCTAATTATATTCATTTTATTTTCACTGCCGATAACGAGTAAGCTGATATCACTTGGACGACCCTGAAAAAATTACATCATAGAACGCGAACATAGCTGATTGAACTACAGTAGAACATGGATATAACGAACTCCAAGGCACCAAATAATTCAGTTCGCTATATCCGTTGTTCGCTATTCACGTTTGGCATTTTATATTTTGGGCCATTGACGGCTACTAGATGCCTTATTCGGGACCATAGAGTCAGAACATGTACATTCGTAATCTCCTTGTTCTTGATAATAAGTCGATAAAAGCAATGATATATGTTGCAATAAACAGACTGGTACAGATAGGGGAAGCATTGGACTTTCTGCAACCAAGCATCAATTCAAAGAGTAATTAAACTGTTTTAAGGATACCATATATTGATAAATTGGTCATTGTCAGCAGTAATTTGTTATATTTTTCATCAAGCCAAAGGTTAGCTTTTACAAAAAAAACAAGACGATTCCTGTATAATTTATATTTTACTGACCACCAAATACTGAAGAAGATTGATACAGGCCCAGACCATCAGCTCTGCTAACAGTTCTGTCAACCAGTAGAAGAATGACAGGCCTCAAATTACTGGAGCAGCTGAGAGTGCTTCTCAATCTCGGTCTCTGAAGGGTTTCACCTGTTAGTTTTGCGAAGTGTAGGGTTGACAGGCGAGTTGTCTTCCGTTCATTCGTAGTTATCAGTTCCCAAGATTCACAGATGAGCCTTAAAATTCAGAATAGGTATGTGGTAACACTTGTTTGATTATAGAGGTGTTATAGTTTATTATAAACTATTGTTTACATTTTGAAGGTTTAATGGACCTTCAGAATAGGTATGTGGTAACACTTGTTTGATTATAGAGGTGTTATAGTTTCTTATAAACTATTGTTTACATTTTGAAGGTTTAATGGACCTTGGAAAAGTCCATTAAAATGTGAAAATAGTAAATGAATGCAAATAAATGGGATCAAATGTAGATGAGTATCTTTAAAGGAACTATTCAAACAATCGTTTGCAAAACCAAATAAACTAAATACAAAGACTATTTCACATAACGTCAATACAATACAACATGTGTGTACTCAGACCCAGCTGCTGTAACTGACTCACAACCTCCAAATTACTAGAGCAGCTGCGAACAATTCCTATGTCTATTTCTGAAAAGATGAACTAATTGTGTTTGCGAAGTGCTCAGTTCCGGCAATTGAGTTATCAAGCAAGTTGTCATCTATCCATTTGCTGTATTATAAAGAGTCAATGGGCGATGGAATTCAGGGTGGTGGTGTGAAGGTGTTGTGAAGTGATCATACTAAAGGCCCGTTCAGACTGTGCCATTTGTATTTACAACTTGTAGTATCAACTTGTAGTAACGACAAATGTACATCATATGGTCAGTCGATACGACTTCGGTGTTCTTCTAGTGGAACTAATGTTGGTAAACAAAAGTCGAAACTACAAATCGTGCAGTGAGAACGGGCCTTGAAGTTGAACTAGCGTCCAATAGAAAATAGCCAACAAATATTCTAGATAGTTTAATCCACGATCTATAAATACGTCTGACACATACATGTAGTTCAGAACATGTGTCCAAAAGCCAACTAGCCTGAATGTTCCTTGTTTTTGTTTTTGTGATTATCTTCCGACGTGTATTTCTGAAAACACGCCTCTAAGAAGATCGTCCATTTGATCTCCTGTACTAGGCATCATAGGAAAGTGAAATAGGCTCTTTGGCTAAGGATATCTTGTGTCGACGAATTAAAGTCCGAGAAGGTACATTATGTCATCAACATGTTTTATTAACATAATTTCCACACTCAATGAATGTTTAACTTAAATGCGAAATATTTGTCCAAACTACCCTTTTGAAATAGCGCTTTAATCACCCAAGTGTGTTTGGAAAGTCGTAAACATAAAGGTATCGTATCACAATGAATGAATTATGAAATTATACTTAGGAGATAAACCTACTGTATTTGAAAATCAGAGACATGTTATACTGGATTGATAGCGAGTAAATTTAAAATTGAAACCGAACGCGTAGGTTTATCTCCATTCTACCATGACCGTTTAACCATGGGACTCTTTTTGTCGGATGCTGACAGTGCGTACAACGGCAGGGCGCGAGCTACGAATTACGTTCGAAAAATCCTTTGTGACAACAGCAGCGATATCGTACACAAATATTGTTGTTATACACAAAGTTTTCCCCCACAAGTTCTCTTTAACCATTTAAAAAAACATATATATATATATGTGTCATTTATAACGGGAGTTTAAATTTTGTTTTCTTAACATTCGCGTTCACAAAATCAAGATTTGTATTTCCTGAAGTTCGCATTTTTGGAATAACCCGCTAAGCATATCACGCGACGTTCAAAATGGCTACCGTTTGCCGGTCGCTGTTAATGACGAGCTTGCGGACTTGTATTTATTAAAAGAAAGCGTTATATGCACATTCTAGTTATCGACGTAGGTGTGCAGATGATATGACATATGTATTTCTTATTTTGCATCAAAACGTTACGCTCGGTTTTCAGATCCGGCTGACCCTTAAGGCCTTGCGTCAATGACATTGCGTTTGCTCGCCTTCTCAACTGCATCAAGTGTCGCTATTTGGATAAATCTTGATACTAACGCAGTTTGTCTTGCTAATTTAGCTGATGTAACTCTAAAACACGCTGCAGGAAAAATTAATTTGATTGTATCAGTTATTTTGATTTCCACAAGTAGAGCACACCTTAAAATCGGCCGTTTGTTCGGATAGATTGTGACGTCACAATGTAGATTTGTCAATAAGCGGCGAAGCGGCGCTAAAATCAGAGGAGGTTCAATCCAGAAATGATCACGTTTGATTTTGCTGGAGAACCAATCAGAATCGAGTATCCAGCAATGTCATGGTAGAATTAACATTACGTACACAAGCATATCCAAGACTTTCAAAATCGTGTTTGTCAGGTGGCCGTTTTTTTCCGAGATACCTTAACACAAAGATGCGTTTAGGACACCTTAAAACATTGATATCCTCTGAGGTGAGGTGGGGTTATTTAGGGTTTAGCTCCACTTTCAAGGGGATTTGATTTATATCAACGGGGTTAGTATTAATCAAGATATCGCGTAAAGCTAACAGGGTTATGCGTTGTGGTGATACCTGCGAGCATTGGCTGTCTGGAACTAGCGCACAATTAAATGAGCACCCATAACAATTAGTCTACAGAGTACCGCAGTCTGATCTCTGCAGCAGACGAATTTCGAAAAACGATATACTGCCCCATGGAACTGTCACATTCCCTAAAAGGATGAAACAGAGTGGGAAGAGGAGTGATGAAAATATCCCTCTCCTGTGAATAACATGTTCTTGAGTTGGACGTGGATGTGGAACAAGTCGAATATTTCTCCCAATCCCTCCATTTCAAATGAAATATTGATCGATTGCTGCCGTATGTCAGAAAGTGGTTTCTGTACGAGCAGTTATTTCTTCCTTGACTTCAGTTGACAGCTGAAATATTGATTGTGAGGAATCATTGCTGACATACTTCACCAATAGTTTAATACTCACGTTAAAAGGGGAGTGGGTGCACAGCAATTTGAATAGCATTTCACTTATATCCTAGTGGCAGATATTACTGCAGGGGGAATTCCATCAATAACAATGCGGCTTTTGCTGTGAAAGCTGTCAGCGTCGGTACGAGTGGAACTGCCAAACCGTGGTTTGTTGGGCCCTTGAGTGGTATTTTTTTTAAAAGTTCTTACCATTTTCTTACGTTTTTTCTAAAGTTTGAAAAAGGGTCAAGCTTAGCCGAAGTCAGAAACCTTGGATAAAATTATGCCGTATTTTGTTGAGAGTAGATATCCTCAAGACGTGTATATTATGAAACTAATCTACAGAAGGTTAATGAAAGGATAATAGCACTAAAATAATCTCAAAATGCCACGGAGGCCTGGGTGAGGATGTCTAAATAATTATGGATATTTTAGTATATAGCTTTCAAATGTTTTATGTGTGTGTGTGGAGGTTAACATAACAATGCAATAATATTTGTTTCTGAAAAAAATCACAGCCATATAACTTAAAACTTGACGTCACAATATCATCTCATTTCCAGAATACAAATAGTGGCCAACATGATCTGAATGAAAGGGGTTAGTATATGATCTAATAATCAACGCGATTCTCATAAGAGACGAATAAAATCCACTGCATACAGGATCCACTGTTAATTACAACCAAGCCTACACGAATTTTGTAATCAAGTATGAAAGGGAATTCAATTTTGTACTGACGCTTTCATATAAAATTGCCATTTCTATGTTGTTATCAGAAGACCCACTCACTAAGCCACCATCATTCTCATGGGAAGTTTAAACCGTAACGATATCATTATAAATCAAATAATGGACGACCACGGAAAGCAATATAGATATATGGACCAGGTAAGGGCAGGGGTTTATTCGTGTTGTGATTAGCGTAGATCATTAAAGTGATGACCCCAGAGACACTTGGACATATACACATTTCCTGGAATATTGGAGCTAGTAAACCACTGTGGAATTCATCAGCATTGTCGACCAGACATACTTCCCTAATAAGTTCTACAGATATGATGAACAACCCCCAGGAGCAGTGTGGACAGTATTAAATCTCATGAGAGAAGAGACTTATCTGAGGTGAATGACAAGTGAGGGACACTGTAACGTCAACTCATTTCCTGATATATTGTAGATAATAACCCACAATGGAATTCATGTGTATGGACAACTAGATTAGCCTTAACATGGTCTGTAAGATACGATTTGCAGGAATATTCCTTCTAATCATGACGCTATTTCCAGTTGGATTACCGGTACTGTGTAGATGCTGTCGAGAAGTGTTCTATTATCTATTTCCTGAATCTTGTTAATAGCTGGATAGACTATTAAAATGTATCATCTGTTTACATGAACCTATTAAAATTGATATGAAGGTATGTATGGCGTTTAGTGGAATTAGGTATCCGTTGAAGGACGATCTGGACAGATAGTATTTCATTTAATATACAACAAATATTAATTATCCGACGACGCACAAAGCGGGAGATATTCGTAAAAGTCGAAACCTACATGTACGTACCAATTGGAATATCATAAGAATTTTGACTGGATTATTTTCATATTTGCGCATATATTTACAAAAGTGAGATAAATGTCCTTGCGGTGAGATGTTTGTATTTTACCCTTGTCAGCAAGATATCTCGAAATCAACGATTCCAGAAGTTGATTCTCCAGCCTTCGCCAATGGAGGATGCAGGACCCAGTCGATGTTGATGATATTGACATTACTATCAAGGTCACAGAAAGAGAAGCTTTGAATTCTTCAGCATTGGAACCGCATGTCCAGCTTGTCAGGAAGATGTCGCAATAAAGGGTACTTAAATTCTCTTCATTTTAACACACTGAAACATATCAAGAGAACGAAACTGCATAATGTTTTGTTGACATTTAATTTGCTTTTAAACTTTAACCTACACGTTCTTTCTCCTTAATATTTGAAATGGTAATTTGGGCCTGCGGATAACGTCACGTGACAATTAGTCGTTTCCTATCAGATCGCTATTGGTAAACACATTAGGGTTTCTGAAGGTTTTTCAAAGTATATAGCGCTAGTGATTACTCGACTTGAAGCCTGTCAGTGATCATCTCTTTTCAGAAAGCAAAGCAAGGTGATGCCTTGTCAATTTGTCATCCACGTTGGAGCTATTGAAAAGCAAGAAGATGGTCGGTATACAACTCTACATTTGGAACTCATGGATTCATGTCAGAGGAAGAGGAACCACTGAAGCATTGTTGAAGCTTCCGGAAAGTTCTGCATATACATATGTATGGTTCACGGATGAAATGTAAAATTGCCATGAATTCTTTGTTTATATTGATAATTCAAGTCCCTCATAAATGGATGCGAAAGGGAAGTGGTTAGTGCGTTCAACTTAGGATCATGGTGTCCGCAATGCGAATACCGCAAGGGCTTGACAACCATAAATTAAGAAAAGACAAATGTAATGATCTGTTTGTTTTGTTGAATAACCTATACGAACAGTTTTCCACAATTTTGGTTTTGTAATCTTGTCATGAATGCACTCAGAGAATGAATGATCTTAGGGGAAAATAAAATTAAATCCATGAACAATTTTAAGTCACAACATGATTTTACGACTCAAACTTCAGTGTACATGTAGGTAATGGAATGAAATCTAGAGATAACCACTCATATTATATACAACTGTACACGAAGTTGGGGCGGGTATACAACGGTCATTCCGTTCGTTCAACTAAAATGTCAGCACCTGATAACCACGATCCTCCCATCACGACTATGTCCTGATAAACCTTTTTCATATATATAATATGCATCCAAATATAAAATTTACTATAGAAACGGATAACAATAAGCTCCCGTTATAAGATATCCACATCATAAAAAAAGGTACTAAACTGTCTACTGACATATACCATAAACCTACAGACACACAACTTTACCTTCATTTCTCATGAAAACATGTGAAAACTAATTTACCATATTGTCCAGCATGACGCATATGCACAATAATCAAAGATGGATACAAAAAAGGTTAGAAGAGTTAAATTCTGCTCTGCTGAAACGAGCCTTTCCTCAAAATATGATTGACAAAGGTATTGAAAAAGCAACCAATGACACCATATCTCAATTGCGAACGCCCACAGATAAAATAGTACCTGAATGTACTATAACATTTGTAACTGCCCATAACCCCAACAATCCAAATGTGTTCCCTCTAATACGAGACAACTGAGACATACTGACACAAGACACAAAACTGAAAGCTATGCTTAAAGGGGCAGTAGCACGTTTTTTGCAAATTTTATTTTTTCAAATTTCCCATTTAAAATGATAGTTTATGTCATTTATATTTACTTTAGAGGCTAAAACATCTGATTACACACACACATTATCCGTAGTGGTAATAACGGTGTTGCGTATTAAGCAAACATTCCATGACGGCCATTTTATTGTGAACATATTTTATTATTTCGAATGACAAAAACGCTTCCCATGGCTTTGCTGAACTATATACACTCATTTTTAAACTTGATTTTCCGAAGAGAGAAGGGTGTTTTACTATTAGTGACATAACATTGCAAATACATTTCATCGACATATTTCAGCAAAACAACGTGCTATTGCCCCTTTAATAGAACCACTATAATTAAGAGCAAACGGTAACCAAATAACTTGAAAAAACTACTCACTAGAGCAAAATTCAGCAACACTGAGAATCAAGCTGAAGATTCAAAATGTCAAGATAAGAGATATGGTACCCCATTATTTCAATTATTATGGAAGATCAAAAATTCCAATTTGAAAATGGACAATATTGTTAAACACAACATGAATTGCAAATCTAAAAATGTAATTTACACAATCCTCTGTCCGAAATGTAATCTCACTTATATTGGACAAACTACGTGTACGTGTGTATAAACAGCAAATCAATGATCCTAATCTCCGTCATCTAAAGATAATATCTTTGATGGGCATTCTAGAAGTTGAGATGATGAAGAATGAAGAACAATTTTATGGATACACAACTTCTTTATTCTGTATAGGCGACGTTTCGACATAGATACTAATGTCGTTGTCAAGCAGGTGGTACAGTTGAACAAATTTCAGGGTTTATATACAAGTAGTGTTTATACAATAGAGGAGGATGAGAAGATTTTGAGTTGTTATTACAGTAGATAGGCTTGATGTACACATATTGAGTAGAAGCCAGAGAGAATGAATTACAGTGTTTATACAGCAGATGAGGTTGATGTACACAGCTTGTTAAGGAGATTAACAACAGAGCTTGTTTAAGGATATAGATGATTTAACAACATGATTATTGATAATTAAGGGTAATTAGGAGATGTACACAGCAATATGGTGATTAAAGATGAGGTAAATATGAATATGAGTGATTAACGTAGCAAGTGATGGTAGGCGTTTGGGATGTAGTATCCTTCGTCTCTGTTCAGGGCTGGTGCTATTTTCTTAATGTGGATGGCTTCGAGATATTTCCTTACTTTGTAGTTGGCCTGGTTCTTTTCTAGGACCTTGATGTTGCTCCAGTTGATGTTGTGGTCTGGGTTGGTTTTGGTGTGGTCAGAGATGGCTGACTTGGAGTCATTTTTTCTGACGGATGCTTGGTGTTCCTTAATTCTGAGGGTCAATGGTCTGGATGTTTCACCGACGTAGGTGTCGCCACACTCACAATCTATCTGGTATACAACTCCGGAGGGATCTGACTTCTTTGATGATGTAGGTCTGCCAGTGGCCTGCAATAGGTTCTGGATAGTCTGGCCCTTTTGGAAGGTGACATCAATGTTTGCTTGTTGCTTGAGGAGTCGTTGAATCTTGTGGCTGGTGGGTCCTATGTAGGGTAGACTGATGGAGAAGGGGGCTGCTTCTTGTCGTGGGGGCTTGGTGACTGGGTCGAGGGTGTTCTTGATGGTCTGGTCGACAAAGGAGGCAGGGTAATTGTCGACAAAAGGAGGCAGGGTAATTGTTGTAGTTGTGGAAGACGTGTCTGAGGTGGTTGAGTTCAGTAGCCAGGGAGTGCCCAACATCCCAGAATGCAGTTCACTATGGAATCAGAAAGAGACAACAAACTACCCTTTTTAGATGTCCTTATCCACAGAATTGACAACAAACTCAACACCAGCGTCTATCGAAAACCTACCCACACTGACCAGTATATCCACTTCTCCTCCAGCCATCCTGTCCAAGTCAAGAGAGGAATCATCGCAACCCTGACAAGACGCGCTAAGAACATTTGCTCAACACCTCACTCCCTGGCTACTGAACTCAACCACCTCAGACACGTCTTCCACAACTACAACAATTACCCTGCCTCCTTTGTCGACCAGACCATCAAGAACACCCTCGACCCAGTCACCAAGCCCCCACGACAAGAAGCAGCCCCCTTCTCCATCAGTCTACCCTACAAAGGACCCACCAGCCACAAGATTCAACGACTCCTCAAGCAACAAGCAAACATTGATGTCACCTTCCAAAAGGGCCAGACTATCCAGAACCTATTGCAGGCCACTGGCAGACCTACATCATCAAAGAAGTCAGATCCCTCCGGAGTTGTATACCAGATAGATTGTGAGTGTGGCGACACCTACGTCGGTGAAACATCCAGACCATTGACCCTCAGAATTAAGGAACACCAAGCATCCGTCAGAAAAAATGACTCCAAGTCAGCCATCTCTGACCACACCAAAACCAACCCAGACCACAACATCAACTGGAGCAACATCAAGGTCCTAGAAAAGAACCAGGCCAACTACAAAGTAAGGAAATATCTCGAAGCCATCCACATTAAGAAAATAGCACCAGCCCTGAACAGAGACGAAGGATACTACATCCCAAACGCCTACCATCACTTGCTACGTTAATCACTCATATTCATATTTACCTCATCTTTAATCACCATATTGCTGTGTACATCTCCTAATTACCCTTAATTATCAATACTCATGTTGTTAAATCATCTATATCCTTAAACAAGCTCTGTTGTTAATCTCCTTAACAAGCTGTGTACATCAACCTCATCTGCTGTATAAACACTGTAATTCATTCTCTCTGGCTTCTACTCAATATGTGTACATCAAGCCTATCTACTGTAATAACAACTCAAAATCTTCTCATCCTCCTCTATTGTATAAACACTACTTGTATATAAACCCTGAAATTTGTTCAACTGTACCACCTGCTTGACAACGACATTAGTATCTATGTCGAAACGTTGCCTATACAGAATAAAGAAGTTGTGTATCCATAAAATTGTTCTTCATTCTTCATCATCTCAACTTCTAGAATGCCCATCAAAGATGTTATACGCCGTCTACATGGAGACGTGGCAGTAGCAACCATCAACAAACTAAGTAGCTTAGAGAACAAGTTCCTCCACTCCAGCAACCATCTGACCTTCCTCATGAGATGCCGAGACCAGCACATCATTCCTAAAGGTCTGCGATTAAGAAGCCCGGTTCCCTCGCCTGCTGCCCAAAACATCCTGAGGAAAGCTTCCCAACTCCTTGTGAAAGAAAGAATCCAGCACCACCGCAAGACTAAGGCGCTCACTCTGAACACCATATCGCAGTATCAAGACCAGCTCCAGTCCACACTCAACCCTGACACATACACCAAACTACGCAGCCTCCAGACGGCAGCCAACCAACGACTCGATACAAGCTTGAAGAAGAACCATATTGCCAAACTCAACAAGATCAAGCCTCCAATCCAGAGAACGTCTAAGCCTTCAACAGAAGAATACATTAAGAGAACCGTCATCAACCTCAGCAGCAAAAACCTTAGCAGTGAAGAACTTGCTGTCTTGTCGAAAGGCCTCAAGTTTGTACCAACTATGCGCCAAAACAATGATTACTTCATTGTCCAAGTTGAGAAAGGCTTACAACAACTGGCTCCCGGCGGCAAAGTCGACTATCTTCGTCATCAGATTGCCAACATATTAGAAAAAGCAAACTCTACCAATGCTAAAAAAGAAAAACCTCACAATGCAATAAAGAAAAATCTTAACAATGCTGAAAGGGTGATTCTGAGGCAACTCAGAGAAGATCCCGAAATCACACTTGCCCCTGCTGACAAAGGCCGTGCAACCGTCATTATGGACACACCCGACTTCGAGACGCTCACCAACAACATCCTGTCAGACTCAAGCACCTACAAGCAGCTAAAGAAAGATCCAACCGCCCGACTACAGAGAGAACACCGAGCCCTGCTGAAAAGACTTCAGGACAACAACCAGATAGGCCCAACTCTCCACAACAAACTCTTCGTCCAGCACCCCCAGCCGCCCTATGCCCGTGCAACCATCAAGGTCCACAAAGATCCCGTCAAAGCCCGCCTTCTCATCTGCTCCAGGAACACAGTGCATTACAACACTGCACAGCATCTGTCCCGACTCCTCGCCCCCCTTGGAAAGACAGCCAAATCCTTCATCGCCGACTCCAGTGAGTTTAGCAGAAATATTAGCACTATCAACAACCCTGGCATCATGATCAGCTACGACGTGGTAGATTTATTTACCAATGTTCCCCGTGAAGAAGCCCTCGCCATCATCAAATCCAGAGTAGAAGAGATCCACCCCAGCCTTGATACCCACCTCTCCCCCGACAGCATCATAGACCTAATCAACGCCTGCATCAGCTCAACCTACTTCACCTGGAAAGATCAACTTTACCAACAGACTCATGGGTTGCCCATGGGTTCCCCACTATCTCCTATCATCACAGAGATCTACATGACCCATCTTGAAGAAACCGCCCTCCAGACCTCTCCCATCCAACCTGCCTGCTGGTTCCGGAAGGTAGATGATACCTTTGTCATCCTTCACCCATCAGACGACCCAGACAGCCTCCTCCAACACCTTAACGCCCAACATCCCAGAATGCAGTTCACTATGGAATCAGAAAGAGACAACAAACTACCCTTTTTAGATGTCCTTATCCACAGAATTGACAACAAACTCAACACCAGCGTCTATCGAAAACCTACCCACACTGACCAGTATATCCACTTCTCCTCCAGCCATCCTGTCCAAGTCAAGAGAGGAATCATCGCAACCCTGACAAGACGCGCTAAGAACATTTGCTCAACACCTCACTCCCTGGCTACTGAACTCAACCACCTCAGACACGTCTTCCACAACTACAACAATTACCCTGCCTCCTTTGTCGACCAGACCATCAAGAACACCCTCGACCCAGTCACCAAGCCCCCACGACAAGAAGCAGCCCCCTTCTCCATCAGTCTACCCTACATAGGACCCACCAGCCACAAGATTCAACGACTCCTCAAGCAACAAGCAAACATTGATGTCACCTTCCAAAAGGGCCAGACTATCCAGAACCTATTGCAGGCCACTGGCAGACCTACATCATCAAAGAAGTCAGATCCCTCCGGAGTTGTATACCAGATAGATTGTGAGGGTGGCGACACCTACGTCGGTGAAACATCCAGACCATTGACCCTCAGAATTAAGGAACACCAAGCATCCGTCAGAAAAAATGACTCCAAGTCAGCCATCTCTGACCACACCAAAACCAACCCAGACCACAACATCAACTGGAGCAACATCAAGGTCCTAGAAAAGAACCAGGCCAACTACAAAGTAAGGAAATATCTCGAAGCCATCCACATTAAGAAAATAGCACCAGCCCTGAACAGAGACGAAGGATACTACATCCCAAACGCCTACCATCACTTGCTACGTTAATCACTCATATTCATATTTACCTCATCTTTAATCACCATATTGCTGTGTACATCTCCTAATTACCCTTAATTATCAATAATCATGTTGTTAAATCATCTATATCCTTAAACAAGCTCTGTTGTTAATCTCCTTAACAAGCTGTGTACATCAACCTCATCTGCTGTATAAACACTGTAATTCATTCTCTCTGGCTTCTACTCAATATGTGTACATCAAGCCTATCTACTGTAATAACAACTCAAAATCTTCTCATCCTCCTCTATTGTATAAACACTACTTGTATATAAACCCTGAAATTTGTTCAACTGTACCACCTGCTTGACAACGACATTAGTATCTATGTCGAAACGTCGCCTATACAGAATAAAGAAGTTGTGTATCCATAAAATTGTTCTTCATTCTTCATCTAAAGATAAGTAAGCATATCGCAGACTACAACAATGGAAACTGTTATTTTTCCATTTTATCAATTATTCTCCAATTCACAAGTTACAAATTTAACTTTAGAGACTAAAGAAGTATTTTTCATTAATAAATACTGCCCATCACTGAACAGCTAATTCACACGAGAATTTGATTGATTGCAACTCCATTGTTTTACTTGTAATCAACGACACATAATGAACTCGTTAACCCCCAGAAGCCTCGTTGTGCTTCAGCGACACCCAATTGAACAATAGAGACAATTCACGTACGTGATTGAAAGACAATGACTGATTTTGGTGTCAATGCACTGACGTGTTAAGATATTGAACATTACAACATTCTATTGTTTTCATAGAACCATCTATTTGACAAGAACAATGTTCGGATACATGTATGTTAGGAATGTTGGGTAATTCGAGTACGACTGTTCCATCTGTGATATCTTAAAATGAAATTTTGCACACATGCTGTGACAAGGGTCTCTTAAAATAAGTAAACGAATTTGACATGTCTATATTACGTTGTGTTTACGTTATATCATTTCAAACACGTGGTAGCGTTTCTTCTGGACACTAGTTTATTTGGCTTACGCAAATGTTGGGGAGTAAAATATTCCCCGAGGAAATACATGAACATTAAATTCGGGGTGGTCGAGTATGATCATACCACTGCAGCAATGATATTAAACAATGGTCTGGTTCTATTAGAAATTGTCACGGCTATCAGCCACTCAACAGTCTGAAGTCTAACAAAGATATAAGTCTAAAAACTCATTAATTTGTTGAAAAAGGTTTAAGAAGGAGTAGTGTTAGCATTACTGTAAATAAATATACATGTATGTAAATATGTTAAAGCGTATTTAAAGGGGGAAATCCAGAGCGGATATGTAGAGGTATGTTTTCTCTTATCCAACCATCTTGTTAATGAACTGATTTATGCTAGTGACTAGTGCTGGTGTCCTCTCTTGCGTGGTAATTGAGAACCCAGTAGCATGGAAGAGACGCATATATCATTCTTACAAATCGAATTGACAGTTGTAGGCAATTCTTGCAATTACAGACAAGCACGACAAACAGACAGATCGGTTGATCACAGAAACCAACAGACGTAGATTTGCCTGTTAAGGGTATATTTTAGAAGAACGTTAGCTCCGGTAGTACTATATAGCCCACAATACGCTGCGTGTTTTAATAAAAATCGATTCATTTTTGTACCAGTAATTTCGATAACAAATGATAAACAAATTAGACGATATATTAAATGTCACACACTTCAGTTTCATTAAAATCTATAAGTACCAGTCATTTAAAGCCAATCATTAGCATGTAGAAGAGGTAGAAACTGTTACTCGGTATATCGAAGGTTGTTGTTGTTGATATATAGTCTAAGATAAATTAAGGGGTCCAAATAGCGGGGTATCTAAAATAATTATATACACATCAAAGCTCTTTCAAATAGTCAAATACAGCTTTCTTGGAAGTTGAAATAATAATGATTTATTTTAGTAATATCCCTGAGTTTGATTGCATAATGAAAATTCACATGAGATAGACATTCTCTCCAAGGGGTTACTTCACTCACCGTTGATGCATATCGACCACTAAAAAGAGAGAATCGTTGTCAAATCAGCGACGTTGTTACAAACTGAGCATTCCATAACAGTCAAAATGACTAGAGATACATATTGTTAACAAACCAGAATTCGGTTTGCAACAGAGGTCAGGATCAAAGTAATGAGCGGTGTTAGAAGAGAATGGGAAAGGAATAATTGTTTAGTTTGATTACAGTCCTATTATACACCTGCAACAAAATAGGTCAAACAGAACAAACTTTAATTGACTTATTTTGGTTGCACATGTAGGAATTTTATAATTCAATGAAACATTAGCACCCTACTGATCGGTTTCGAGTCCGATATTTGATAACGCCCCTTAACGATTTCCATCGTTTCTTTCACTATTTGACAGAAGGTTATCACCAACCTTGCAGAACCGTATCGTGGACTTTAACCAACCAGAAAAATACCACATTTTTCAGTATGATTCTATTCTGCAACCAACCGTAAATGTGATGTCATATCCTTAACGTTTGTAGTAACTGTTTATAATCATTTTGAGCCCCATCATCGGGAAGCCATAGTTACTTTGATGTCTAATTAATGTTTAAAAGAATTCGTTTTGACTTTGCTATAATATACCATTTTAATTAAATTTATCTTTTAGCTGCATTTTCCAGACACTAGTGATATTTTCCGAACGAACAAGTAGATGAAACACATCTATGAACCTAAAGTGCGAGAGCTTTAATACAAAGTTACATATATATTAGCACATTGAGAACAAACATAGCCGATGGCAAATTAAACTCCGGACTAGAAATAAAGATGTAGTCCTTATATCATGTATCTCGCCTTCTATGGATAAACTTACAGTTTTTTCCCAATAAACCGGCGATTCGGAGTTCATTATTAAACTAAACAGATTCTAATAACTAGAATTCATTATTCGTTACCTTGGTGAAAATCTAAATACATTTAGAAGTTAAGTAACTGTTGTTTGTAAGTAAGTTGATTTACAATGAAAGTGATCCTCCCTATCTTTGGCATAATGTGTTTTAAACACAAGGACAAGCAAAGAAATTGAAACTGCATAACCCTATAAATATTAGATATGTGGGTAATACATTTACATACAGTCGAATTTTGACAATCCAATCCCTTACATTGTGCACATATATTTAGAAAATAAATTCAAGTTATACCGCGTACAACATATTTCGAATTCAAATCAGTCAAATTATTGCGGAGTAGAGACACTTTAAACTGGGGATAATGCGAAGCGTCCGAGGGTTTTTTCCTGACTATCAGGGTCTACAACCTTACCATATCCGAGGTAATGTACAATGGTTTCAACCGTTTTTAAGCGAAACCAGGCTTTTAATTGTCATCGCGTTATATTGAGGATCTCCGGCGTTATATTGAGGATCCCTGGCTGATATCAGCATGTTAACAGCCGCGCTATATGAGTTGCTTTTGTACCGTGAAATCTCATCTGCCCCGTTGGCGCAGTCGACTAAGGCGTTAGCTCAGTTACTCCAAGTGATAGTGGATACGGGTTTGAGACGCACTTTCTGCAAAACATTTGCTGTTCATATTCTGTCGTAAATTTAATAAATACCTTTCACCACATGACAATAAAAATTAAATTGTAACTTAAAACTATTATATCATCATTACCTATTATTAGGTATTTGGCTTGTTCTGGCTTTAAAATGGAAAGTATTCATTTTTGAATTGAATTAAGAATGATATACAGCATTTCTTTAATTCTGCTCCTCTCAAGATTGTAATACAATATCCTATCATGAGAATCAATGTTCAGAAGTTTCGCAAACTAAGCAGTATTCAAATATCAGTATCAAATATCCGATTACAGTCAGTCCGAGCACAAAACATTTCAGCTTTGCTCGGCTTTTCATACTACAGAGGAAGATGAAAAAGGGTTTTAGGTCGTGACCCTGTGACCCTTTTTGGATCACCAAATCTTAAATATATAATTCCCATCGGCTAAGGGGTCAGCACCCAAGGCTTCAGCTCTCTAGAAGACAGTGGTCCTTGAGCAGAAGTTTAAACATGACAAGATTACGGATGGACAAACGGACGCAGGTCGCCATGGCATGACACAAGCACATCGACCTGTCATGAAAAAAACCCTGAAACAGTTTATTGATGACATTAAATTCATATCAGATCAACTAATTACATCATATTATTAGCATTGTATTTGATATTTCCTGTTACCAGAGATCTTAAAGTGTAATGACCTTGCCTGGCATCACTTTCTAAAATCAGCCGATCAGATAATCGAGCTTCTGGTGTTGCCATGCTGGACTGAAGATGCGGAAGTGACTGATGACAGGGGCAATTGATTGGTACAGGGTAGATACCTCATTGGATAAACGACCAGGCAAGGGAGAAATGAATTCAGCAGCTGAATTCGTGGATGAATCAAGGTGTATGTATGACTAGAGATGTACCGGAATGTATTACCTTGTGGTTATTGAGAATGATCAACATTATGCATTACATCGATGTTTCCTTTCTTGGTTCATCTAATAATCCTAATAAAAAGTCCTCGGGGTGATATGTGTAGAGTATCGGAGGACCAAGAGGGTTGACTGTTTTTGTTATTATTTACTTTGATAAAACAAAACGTATTTTACATTTATCTAATTAAGTGACAGGCTTCATGGTCTTAATATTCAAACGCGCACAATAAGATAAATATTTTTCGAGAAAGTGTTGTTTATCTTATCATTGCTGCTTGTGTTGAACATGTTATGAGGGTTTCTTAGTAAGTTTTACACGACTAACAATAACATGTTTATAGGATATCTAACGAGCTTCACCTTGCATATCAAGGTTGTGTCGACGTCCCGACTAAAATAATGTTGCGTTGTCTCGAGGGGAACGAGTTATGTATCCTATGTATTACCAACTTGTATTTCATACGATTTATTGTGGGTACGGAACAGCGGAGTAATATAACACTGTCACAGCATATAAGTTCTTAGTATTGCGACGTTAAATATTCACACTTTTTACAAGCAAACCATTCTATAATTCTTGATGTTCAGTGTGGCTAAACCAGTTGCACTAGTCATGCTGAAGGAAGCGTACGCAATATAAAATCTCCCTGCTCGAGAACATGAGATGAGAATTATCCGCCCAGAATGACGTCATGTCTGTTTCTCATCGTCGAAATGTGTAAACAAGTTTTTAAAACAACTACATAACATTTACGTTTTAGGTTAACATCACCGTTGAAATGCCTTTCCTTTCGGTGTTTTTGTCTTGTGAGTATAACGTCACTGTGTACCCTAACGTAAATTACTTGTAATTTCATGAATGAATTCATGTTCGTTTTATGAATGAATAAAGTAGTCGAGGCAGTGTTAAAGTTCATCGTTAGCCAATCAATTTACTTGAAGATGTTATGGCACATATGTGTCATAACAGATTGTTATGCAATCCCTTATATGCGAAGTGCCATGTGGGTAATACTATATGTTGTATTTCGTGTTAATTGACAACGACTTTGATGAATTACGATTTCGTTTATTGAAGACGTCGTTCTGTTTTTATTACCGACAACTTGATGGTCAAGATATTATTCATATTAAAAAGAGATGTCAAAACTTCTTATCTTAGTAAATAGATAATGAACTAATCTCTCATGCCATGTACAATAAACTTGTATTTCCAAACACACCCAAAGGGCCTGCAGAAGTTAACTGCTCGTAAGCGTCCAAAAGCTAATTTAGGAGGTTTGCTCATTCAAATATATGCCTTTTGCATCAATAGATTGAATCGTAGTACAAGTACTATTGTCAGATCATTTTCTGAAAAGTTTAATGAATACCAATATATATTGGCACCCATCTGAAAGGAAATGTCAAAATCGTAATGAAAATAATCACGATTTTATACCAACACTGTCAGTTTGATACATGTCATTCAATAATGCAGCTGTAATGTGCTCATTGACTTTGACAGCATGGAATCACGCCTCCCGGAGGACCTCCTAGTCTGTAGACTATCACAGGTGGACGTCAACATTTATTAAGTCTTTCAGAAGGGGGTTTATCTATTCCGAATGGCCACCTTTTAATCAATACATTGATTCGTAGTTTCAGTACTACTAACTTATTAAATGTAATGGAAGACAAGTTCACAGTCGGTATACGAGAACAATTCTTTATGAAATCATTTGCTCGATAGATTTCCTATTCCGAAATAACTAATTGGCAACAAACATTTAAAACAAAAACGCACCGGATGTACATATCAAAAAGCCCTTTAGAAATGTCCAAATGTCATTTTACGGTACAAATTGACAAAGTGACAGTTTACTTTATCTATAGTTGTTATCCAAATTTAACAAGAGATACATATTGATATGATGCGTCAGTCATGTAAAACATCATCATGAAGTCATTGAATATCTTATATAAAAAACATAATATAATATAATATAAAGGAATGGTGGGCGTTATGTCTTAGACATTGCAACCATTAACTCATTTCTCTGGAAACTTCATCACATCCAGCATGACAGAGTAGAGTCTGATTCCAACATATATGTGATGCATTTCCACGATTGGTGTCATCATTTCTATACATGTACTAAGTTAGTTTGGGAGCAACTAATTAGAAACGCGAAGCATTTATATTGTTTATAACTTTCTGAACATATTTGATCTGAACATGGTTTCGACAATGATATAATGGATTCTGTACTTTTGAAGGGAAGAATGGTTGTATTTTTGCAATAAAAGATTTTTTAAAACTATTATTTGACAGATTGCAGCATTGAACCGGTTGTTAAATCGAATTTGCAATAGTATGTATCAGTTATTCTCAGAAAAGGCAGACAAAAAATTAAACATACCAAAGGTATTTTTTAATGAAATTTAAAATCCCGCAACCCGAGGGATAAACAAGTAGCTATAGGGAGGAAGCTCCGAGTGTTTATCCAGATGGTAAGGCTCTTAAATTTCAAACCGACCTCAAGCTTAAAGACATATAATAAGCATAAATAAAAATATATTATCATTTGATCATGACAAATGTCGAGTAATGGTAAAAAGGGGTATTCAATGTATACCATTTCCTTAAATAGAAATAGTTTCAATTTCTCACAACAGTGACTGGCTGTGTACTAATCACTAGCTAGACTTGATCTGTAGCCTAAACTCAAAGACATTGAACACCGAACTCTCAATGTAATTACCATGGTGAGACTGTAACAAAATTAGGTGATCAACACCCTTCCAAACCATCAGACTGTAAGTAATGATCTATAACCTTATAATCAGTCAACCTTCTCTTGGTACCTACACTTGTCCGTATGTTAGGTATTATTTGCTTTTCAGACTATTTAAGACTAAGGCAGTTGATTGTGACTCAACGTAAGAAAAGTGATTATTAGCTTCTCACGTCTTCACTTACATTTTCCGTTCTCGCCGGCTACAGCTGTGGGACTGGCTTGAGTCCCGGGATAGAAGCATCTCGGGCACGCTTGAGCGGTAGAGTACTCAAGCAATTCAATTCAATTCTTAATTAACCTCAAGTCTTATCGGTAGTTACATAAAGTGTTGAGTTATATATGATACAGGTGGACGGGTTTGACCATTCCTATGCGGACTACTTGATATACATACATATGGAGAATGCACATACTTATTTCATGTAAATTATTACCCCGAAAATGGTTATGAGTTATTAAGTTTTCAATGTAAACTTAATTTATATCTTGCCTAAAGTTGTACTTACATTTTACCATATATATTAGTTATTTAGTGATCCTTTACATATTTTAAAATCAAACTAAGATCATCAAATATGACCTTTATCTGAATGAGATATAATCCGATTTGACTCAATTGCATATTTAAACAACATTTGAATATACCAAGGTCAACAAAGAGTAACTGGCACTCACTCTTTTCAGGAACATTTCTGGTAGGGTTGGACATGCTTACCATTTTGCAAACACACCAGATATACGGCGTTTGACTATTCACTGAAGTTGAACATATATATTCATATTTTTTATTAATTTGCATCTCGTACTTTCCTTCTGAAAATGACACTGACAATTGCTGTGTATCTCTACGTTTTTATAAACATTATCAAGGTAATATATACACGCATATTTAGGGATAATGTGTATTCCTTTAGCTAACATTCAGTTACTAGACCTCTGTCACCGTATTCAAGAAAACAACGTAACCGAGACCTCATCTAATCTATCTGGAGAGTCTGATGAAAACAAATAAGAAAAACTAGATAGAATTGATTAAGTGATTAAGATAAAACACACTGATTTTACAGAATCAACACTCGATTAACGACACCACACGCGTCTGTGAATACACTAGAGCACATATGCAATCAGACAAACAAGCAATGCAGAAGCCAAACTGTGACTTCAATAGGATTACACCATACAAACAATCAACAGTGGTGCTAAGTCATTAATTATAGGTGGACGGACAAAATGTATATGAACGAAGGATACATACAATAGTCAAAACTTAATACATTCGAAACGGTTCATGGTAAAACTATACCTACAAATATTTCACTGATCAGTAATATCACCAGTGGACAATAACTTAAGATATGCTCACCGACCAAATATGAACGCCATAATCTCATTACTTAACAATCAATTGCCATCAATTTGATTCCCCGGTCCTGGCCACCAAAATCGACTAGAACATTGTTGTTGGATATGACGAGAAGCAGTGAATGGTTCTTGATATATGCACCTTTTCAATGCTGACAAATTCAAAGTTCCGCTGTGACCTTGTGAATGAATGTCAAGTGCACCAAACATATAATCAGCTCTTCCCTAGGAGAAGCCACTCGTATCTTAAGATAATCGGTACTAAAGTATTTCTGTGAACTTGAAATAAGGTACCAGGGCAGAAACTTATGTACGAACATTACTCTCACTATGGTGAACCTATGTGCAAAATATGAATAGACTACAATGAATGGTTCTTGGCATATTCCATGTACACTGTCGAATAATTTATCTTATTTAGCTTTTTTCATTAAAGGCTTCAAAGGTGCTGTAGCACGCCGTTTTTACTAAAATAAAGTGATCTCAAGAAAGGGTTAATAAGTGTTACCAATGGCAAAATACTACTCCTCAATCAATAAAGAGAGTTCTTAACCGAATGGACATGATTCATTTCTAATAATTAAAAATACATTTCTAATAAATAAAAGACATTTCTAATAAATGAAAATACACTACATTACATCAGTAACACAATAAGTTGTATTGTTATTGAGTGAAATGTCAAAGGAGAATCATGTGACAAAATATTAACGATGCACTACATGACAATGAACATTAAATTTTTACTTAGACAAATCTTATGTAATGTACATCATTGTAATGTACTTATGTTTAGGTATTAATCATTTTTTTAAATGATAAGTATATGCTGTTTAATATCTGATGAAAATAAACACCCCTGCCAGAAAAATTAGTTGCTATGATAGAAACCACATTGTTAATAATATCCACAAACATTAAAATGGACTAATTGCGAATAACGTACAGATCACCAATTAAATTGTGTCAGCAAATGTAATAAACATGTTCATCCCTGAAAGTGGCACAACGTATAAGTACAAGATTATACACCTACATATTATCAAATGTCTGGTTACTAGTTTGAATTAAGAATGAAATATAGCCTTTCTTTAATTTAGCTCTACTCACGATTTTGTAATACAATATCGTATCATAAGAATCGATGTTCAGAAGTTTTGCAAACTCATCAGTATTATCAAATATCACTTTGCAGTCTTATCCACTTTTAATTAAAAATGCCGTTACATTTTCTTCTGAAGTCGTGTTTATAGCATGATTCGAAGCCTGACTCCAGAGAAGCATGAAAGAGCAGCATATGTCCTTGGTGTCTCCTTTCAGGTGAACTGGTGTATTCAGAGAATCCGATTATATATATGATTGTCTTTACATTACTTAGTTTGGAATTCTTTAGCTGTGAAGTGACATGTTAAGCTTGTCAAGAACCGTTTACTGGAATCTCATCATATCTCACACAAAGCTCGTCCTAGGGAAGACAAAGAGCTGACTATATATTGGTGACCATTACATTATTCTCAAGGGTTAAAGTCCTAAGCGATCACATTCTAGTTTTAAATCACTATATTTATGGTTGTTATCCAGATTTCACAAGAGATGAATATTGATATGTTTCGTCAGTCATGTAAAACATCGACTTGTTTTGTTACACAGTCCTTATGATTTGGAGTTATTGAATATCCTGTTTGAAAATATAATAAAATAATAGATAAAGGAATCAAGTGCGTCATGTTTTAGAAATTGCAATATTAAATCAGAACCTACTATGCCCTCGCTTCTCTGCAAACGTCATCACATCCATTGTATGTGAGAGTTGAATGTTATGCATGTATCTATGTAATGGATTTCGACTTTGATGTAAGTAATTCTGTACAGTTTAAGTGATATCATTTAAAAGAATTATTTAAAAACCTGAAGCATGGATGTTATTACTTGCTGGGGATATTGGATCTCAACCTAACATATGTGTAGTAGGTTTCGACGGTGATGTAATGGATTCTGTACTCCCGAATGAAAGGTTGAATATATATTTTAAAAGATTGTAGCGTGGAAATGGACGTGAAATCGAATTTGCAATAGTGTGTAACACTTTTCCCCAGAAACAGACATTTTACCAACTGTTCATGATGTATTAGGTAACAATTTAAACAAATCATTAAAACTAGACAAAATTTTAGTGGAAGGTAAATAAACTGATCTAAAACATAGTTTATCTTAGGAGTAGCCTTTTCATCATAAACATGTTCTCAATTTATATTAAAACATGTTTAATATACATATTTCCTTACTTGAATATAAAACGGTTTTAAATTTCTTACAACACTGTCATTTACTTTGTTCTAAAGTACTTCTCACAGCCAAGAAGTGACCTATGGCCTACTCCAGGACCTTAACATTAAACTCAATGTTATGACCGTGTTGAGAGGGTAACAGAATTAGCTGAATAACACTCGACGTAGATTCCAGACTGTAAGTAATGATCTATTACCTTATCATCAGTCAATCTGAACTTCTCTTGGCACCCACAAATGACCCTGTATAAGGTATCATTTGCCATTCACACTATGAAAGACTAATCCAGTTGAATGTGATTCAGTTTCACGAAACAAGTTAACAGTTTCTGAAATGACAATAATTGAAACTAAAACCTAATTCACAATGACTTTTCAATGTAGTAAATATCAGTGCGAGATATGTCTTCGTAGTCTTATTTCATATTTTGCCTGAAACATGTTATTTCATGTTTCCTATACAGACTGGTTCTTTAGTGATATGTTAATGACACATTTTATAGTGCGCTCCTGAAATAAAGAATTCGCTAAATTAATATATCTGCTCACAGAAAAAAAGTCAAATTCATCTCATCCCACTCGGGCTTTATCTGAAACAGGAATATCCGATTTCATTGAATGAAACATAATGATAATTAACTCAAATCACTCGAACAAACAAACAAACGATACAGTAGCCAAAATGACACTTCAAAAGGACTTCACCAAGCAACCAGTCAATAATGGTGATGACTAGTATTTGTGCGCTGGAAAAACAAAGGACGGACAAGCAACGTGTATTTTCGTTGCTTGAGTTTATAAGCACAAGATACCCAATGTATTCATAGACAAAACATTCTATAACAATGGGGAAAACTGATGGTGAATAATATAACTTGAGTTCTAAGACTCTGCCACCCTTTCAAGCAGACTTTCCGTCACGTCGGAAAAGTAGTAAACGAGGGAACACTAAGTTTAATTGTCGGTGTGCAGACCTCTGAAATGGCTCACAATAATTATCACTGGATAGAGCGCAACTTGTTCAAGTTCATATATGTATATATAACGTATCTGAGTATCAAAGCAAATTATGTTTCTATAGAATTGGTCATATACGCATTTCAGACATAAACAAAAACATATCCTGCAAACAACGATAAACACAATGAGTGTGTTTGCATTGTATGAGGGAATGGCTCAATTTCGTATTCAAAGAGTCTGGGAAAAGAGGCATTGTAGGACAACATGACACCGCGCTTATAAACTCTTCAAACTATTTTAAAATACTCAAAATACTCTAGGGAGAAATAATGAAAAGCTATAAACCACCTGCATTTGCGTCATCACTTAAATAAATTATGCATACAGAGAAGTTTCTCACAGTTCTCCAAGGCAATTTTAAAAGTTATTCTGACACGCTGAAATACATTCTATTTATAATTCAAGAACTTACTGAAAGTGTCAAAACCTGTTAGAATATCAATAATTCGTGTTTTTATTCACCGTGCTAATGAGCAAAACATGCTTAGGACCAACGATCAAACGATATGCTTATAGGGGCATACGTTATGCCTCTTTTAACCGTCAGTGTAATATGCTAGTTTTGAAAGAAAGAAGGTCATTACTGTTGAACATGAACAATGTTGATGTGGGTTGATGTGAAATGATCTTGATCAATATGAAAAAAAATCACATGCGAAAATATACACAGAGCCTCTAACTAAGTTTCTTCATATGGTCATACACATATGGACCCTTTTAGAACTAATGAATGGAATATCTGTCGGGTCATTGCAATTCGTTATTCATGAACACTATATACATGTACCATCCAAATCCTACTCGTTTTCGTGGAGACAAAACAACATTATTCCGAAAATATCCAAAAACAAAACTTCAATAGTTTGATAAAACACTTGTTTCATGGAAAAGCTAAATAACCAAGCTCATCATCTTGTGTCTCTTGTAGACTCTGCGTCCATGTCTCAGACAGGAAACAAGTAATCATTTGTGGTCAATGATGTCAGTGTAACGAATTCATACACGGTAGTTAACCATGTGAGTTTGTATCGTATTTAGAGGAATTGGATTTCCTCCAGCATTAATTTTCTGGTAAGGTGACACTTCATTTATGTTGAATGGATTGTAATTGTAAATCAATCTCGAAAACTGAACATGCAAGGAGCAGGAAAAGCTCATTTCCGGATATCTGCACTTCATTATTGTCAATGTGTTTACAGGATGTGAGCGACTGAGCTTTGTATTAGGAGCATTTACTGGATGTGCGTCAAGTATACACGGCAGTTGTTCCTTGACAACACAATTGTAGAACACATTTCCGTTGTGTCATTGAAGAGTTACATACATGTACTTTAAAAAATGAGCTCTATAGATTAATAAATATACAACTATGGCAAATGATTTATAAATATAGTACGAACTATGCATTTCGTCGTACCACAGTGAATTAAACTAGTTTATCTTTTCATCATCATGATGTTCAGTTACTAGAATTCACATAATGTCACCGCCTGTATGAATTGTTATATATAAGCACCAATGTGAATAAAGGGAATTGAGGGTTTCAATCAATCTTTATTTGCACTTTAGACTACATGTTTTCTATGTAATCAGGCATGACATAAATACATTGACATGTTTTCTAAATGTATTTTACTAGAACAGGATAATAATGATTCTTATTGATGAATATTGTGGTGTGTACAGTAATATTTCTTAATATACTTATTTTTTAAAGTGTGGTAAGCTGGACATACGCAAAGGAAATAATATTCATCTTCAATTAAATTCAAATTGCACATTTTTTCTCTTTTTAATCAATGATATGAGCAACGGAATTTTGTAAGTGAGATTCTATATTTCCAAACATTTAATGAGGATAACTAACTTTCATTATATATAGATTGTTTAAACATTCTATAATATTGATACAATTGAACAGACAAGTGGTTAAGTCAGTCTTGTAAATATATATCTTGTAGCGTTTGTTTAAAGGATATTAGAAACTTTGGATGAGAGTCTAAACATTGTTCCATCCATATAATACCGAAACCAGTTGAAAATAACACATCTTTAACGTCTGTAATCCCATACTTCAATTTCCATTGTTTTTCATATAACATCATCATATTATAACATATTTTTGGCAATCTATTGGATGTCATATTTAGTATTTTCAACCAATAATTTATTACTTTTACTTTTGATTCTACGTTTAATGGAAACGCCGTGAAATCTTTTAATAGCATACACATGTACACATGTATCTTTTCCATTACATCAAATATTTGAAGTCACCAAATCTCAGAGTCGTAAAGAAGAATTGGGCTTATCTTGGCATAAACAAATTATGTGAAATATGGCCTAAAATACAAATACATCTCATAACCCCCATCAGTAGTTGCTGTGCCTGCATAGATGCATTTCTAGCATGTAGGGACCACGATAGGTGGTTTGTAAAATAAACACCTAAATATTTATAGCATGTAGTTGTTTCAATCAATTCACCTTTATAATATCATTCTGTCGTTTGCAGCAAGTTTTCCCCTATTCTTGAACACAATGATCTTTTATTGCAATTAACAGTTAGTTCCCTTTCATTACGATATGTTTCCAATTCGTTTATGTCCGCTCGTAGTCCTCGCACAGTGATTGAGAAGAGTATTATATCATCAGCAAATAATAGGAGAAATAGCTGTTTTATATCTGGATGTAGCTGAATACCATTAGAACACTGATCGTGAATCTGTACTCCTAGTTAGTTTATAAAGTATGAAAATAAGAATTAGCTCAGGATACATCCTTGCCTAACTCCAATTTGACTCTCAAATGTTTAAGATATTTCATTGTTGTTTCTCACACAAAACTTTATGTTCTTATCAATACTCCGTAGCAGTTTACTCATGTTACTGCTTACCGAATTATTATCTAGAAGGTTCCATATTTTGTCTCTGTGAACACAGTCGAACGCTTTTGCAAAATCTACAAATAGAACATAAAATTTAGAACCTTTCGTATTTAGGTATCATTGTATAAGTATATACAAAACAAATATATTATCACTAGTAGTGTAACCTTTCCCAAAACCAGCTTGAGCTTCAGTTATATTATCACAGAAATCTGCCCAGAATACTAAACGTTTATTTATAATTGCAATGACTATTTTGCTAAATACACTAAGAAGGGTTATGCGTATATAATTTTCGTTTTTGATTTGTATCACCATGTCTATGGATAGGTACAATAATACCAACATACCATGACTGAGGGAAAAAAAAACATTCTCAAGAATGGCATTAAACAATAATTCAATATGCGATAGTAAATTATTCGATGAAATATGAAACATTCTGCAGAGGTATTATCTATTCCGGATGATTTATTCAGTTTAAATTGTCCAATACTATTAAGGATTTCTTCTCGTGTCATAGGAGCGTCTAGAATGTCATTGGTCAGTGAGTTATCACATCTTGATCATTTTTTAAATCTGTGTCATCTGCAGGAATTGCTGACTGCTATTGGTTGTTGAAGCAAAGCAACGTGGCAACTTTTTAAATTCAAGAATGGTAAATTTAAGCGTTTGTTCTGCCACCTTTTTATAACTGAGTGCGTGATACATAATTTAATTTTACTGAGGGCGTACATTGTATCTTGTATATCTTGGATCTATGGTCCTTACATAACTTTTCCTAAATACGGAAAATATAGAGAATTGAACACTTTTTTAAATAAATATGATTCTATCACCGTTAGAAATTTGGACCAAACTGCAATTAGACATTCAGAACCTAAAGCATTCATACAGCATTTTAAGACGGTTGTTACGTGTCCAGCTCAGCTACCAACAGTGACAGAAATCGTTAAGAAGTGGAACAATAATATATTTAAATCTTTCTTCATGGGATCCGTGACATGCCATTTGTCAGACTCCATTGTATTGTCACCAAATTTGGTTGTTTATCAGAGCAGTCATTGAGCATCCTTAATGCATAAGATAATAAAAGCTGGTAGCTAAATCTGATCTGTTTTGGTGCATTTAATCAATTCACCGGTTTTAAAAACGGCATAGTTATGAACACATGTGAAACTGCTTACAATACTGCCAATGGCTTGACAAACTCATACCCTTTTCTAAAATTGTAATGTTATATATTAGGGTCACAAAATATAAATGTTACAAGGATGTGTGATATGAGAACAATATCTGATTTTGTGAATTTTTAAGGACTAAGGATGAAGAGATATTAGGAATGTTCTCTGAGAACAACGCTTGGTAACTTCATTATGGCATATTTGGAAAACTAATACTATTTGCATTTGATGTAATAACTTCACTATAATCATGTGTTCGTATAGACAACATATGTGGGTGTGAGTGTAGCACGGATTTGGCAGTGGATTGAACTGTAAGTTGTATCTCAGGGTTTGAAGGTATTTTAGATTGCTGAACAAATGTTGGCATTGATTTGTATTTTTGCACCGAATCATTTTAACAAACTCGTTTTGTAATAGTAACATGAATATATTAACATTCCTTATTTGTATCAACTGTACATAGTGTATCCAACTGTAAAGGAATCAGCATGGTCGATCAATCGCAAAATGAAAACCAAATCATTATACTCAACTGCATTGTTACAAAATATTCACCTTCAAGAGCGTATCGTTCCTCATATTTTACTTTCAATAAAGGATTCACATTCATGGCACATCATAATACATCTTGATATCTCGAATAGTGTTGTCTCTTTGTAATAAATTAATAAATTGTTTGCTTTTTATTGTATTTAGTTTGCTAGGAAAGGAAGTAAATTGGACAATGTTTTATCATCAGTCTTTATTTATTTATATTATATATTAGCAGTTATCTTTGTTTTAATAAATAGATGTTCGTTGACTGAACGACATCACATCTTCACAAATTACATCTGTCTGTAGTATATCACAGGTCGACATCCCTAGCAATTAGGTCTGGGAAACATGAGTTTGAAATGTCTGCCTTCTCATAAAAATTGATCTGTTGTTCCAGGACTATTGCTAAATCAGTTTTTGGAATGAGAAGCTGTCAACAGGAAATTGATGAAGCCGAGATACAAGATATCCAGATATATCGTTCTTGTTGAGATTGAGAAATATATCGTCTTTACGTTGACGACAGACAGTTGACATACAGTTACCATCAACGTTAAAACGACTTCAAACGTTGAGAATATCCAATAGTTTAACAAATATCCCACAATAGTTATAGATCTCCTACTCGAATAAGATTTAATTACAAGAAGAAGAAATGAGAGTATTTACATTTCATCATTGAAGAAGTATTCACCTTTCTACTTACTCAACTAAATTCTAATAAATTATGTTTTTTTATTTTTTTTATTTCTCTAACCGGGACATAGAATCAAGACACACATCAATAATTTAATTCAAAGGATACTCTTTAACACTTAAAAGGCATCAAAAGTAAAAACAAATCTCAATGTAAAAAAATTCAGAAGTTCTGATTAGACGAAAACGGATAATAAGTGTAGCACTGGAGTAGATCAGTTCTCCAACTGTTAAGGAGGCTCCTTGCCAAGTTAAAACATGTCAAGAAATTGCTAATATTTCACTATATACATGCACAACATATGCTAAATCCATTTCTGTTATAGAAAAAAGGGGTCACTATGCTCGTTTTTGAATATGAAAAACGGTGAACTTACATATTAATCATAATATAAAGGGGACATATAAAATATATTTGTGTAAAATGCAAGTGAATAAGTGAAAATAATAGCTATTATGACAGATTTTAAAATGATATAAGACAAACTCTGATGTGACCAGGTGTAATTTTGTTTCAAAACAACAGTTTCTATTTTCTTCATATATTTTCTCATATACTCATTCAATGTATTTGTGATTTGTGAATTGTTCTCATTTATTTTTATTTATTCGACAATTAATGAATTTGAACTTTCAGAATGTGAACCCTTCTGTCTTATATACACTTAATTTTTTAGGTGTTTCCAGTCTAAATATAGATCAAGTCTATTATTTTCAAGCGCAATGCAGTTTGGTCTAGCTCGTAAGGTGTATACAAAGACACGAAATAAAAATAAAGTTTGTGAGCAATGCAAATCGAAATATATAATTTTTGGCGGTTATTTATTTAACATTTCATTTTATTATGTATTTTCTACAGATATTGGAATAAAGATTTTACCCAACTAGGTATTTTGCTTGAATTTTATAATCAATGAGAATATATTTGTCATAATTTGCTGGTCTTAGCTCAATAACAAGTACATTAACGAGACAATAATTTGTATGATCTCAGGACATTTAGAATCATTGTTTATAAAACAATCGTAACATTCAGTAATGTGTGACAAAGGTAGCCTAACTTCCATGAAAAGTGCGTGAAGCACGTGCAGCCCGTGGGTTTCTATGGCTATTTGCACTCAAGACGAGCCTGCACGCTTCGGAAACTGTGTAGTACGTTTTATGCAATAAAGTTGATTCTGTTTATATGACGTCAAATACACTTAGCGTGCGCTACTCGAAGTGATACTTCTCTTTGAAACCAAATTTCATTACATTGTCGTGATATTAAAATTATTGATCACATGTCATGTTGTAGATAAAATATTTCTCTAGCGATTGACGTTATAAGTATACTTTCAACAAATCATTTTGTATTTGAAACACTAACGTCCTTGATGGCTCTTTAAATTCATTAAAAGTACTTCATTAATATTCGTCAAGTTATTACAAGGCGCATAGTGTATTTGATCACCTCATCAAACTATCACATTATGTTGATAGGTAAGGTTATTTACACACACATCTAACTATAGGGATATATAGGAATCTCACAGTAGCATTCTATAAAGCATTGTAATTACCATTGGGGGATACACACACACATATGACATATTTAAACCTTATTTGATGGATGCTATCCAGAAGCAATATGGACAGTACTGATCTGTGTGTATTACCCTTGTTGTGACATGTGGAGGTCATTGGTGCCATGATGGACATTTTGACATAAACACACTTTATGGTATCTTGTAGTTGATAACCTATGTTGACAGTAGACATTTGTACACATGAATAAGTATTCTATTTACAAACTTTGTGCATGATATATTTTGATTGAATTTTAGCAATGGTGTGGTTTCTTGCCAAGGTAGAAGTAAATAGAGTATATGTAGAAACATTGTGTTGGTCGGTATCACATGTCAACATACAGCATAAAACAACTGAATGAATCTAAATATCAATCTGATCTATGCTACTACAAAGCCAAGGACTAAATTTGTTATTTATAAGTTGAAAATCCCAAATAATGGCATCTTCATGTACGTTGTTCATTCATAATGGTGCTAAACATAAATGACGTTAACAGTAAATAACTCTATCTATGAATCTTTTGGAAATTTACACTTACTCATCTTCATGAAGATGAATTAAATGTAACATTAGATTAATGTATTTGTAGATTCTCCTGTGTATCAGAGACATGCACATCTTGAAATAGCAAAACTTCATAAAAGAGCCAAACATCATGAAAGAGAAACACATCATATAGGCTGGGCTAGACAGCTCCCTGAAGTGTCTGTTTTTCGAATATGACTATCATTTTCAAGAATGTAGGATAGTAAATGCTATGACTTCTATCATTAGTTGTCAATTCTTCGAAAATGGTCTCAACATCTCATCTGAAATATAGTGTTGCGTATTCAATTTGTTGGTATTGATTGGTAAATTGTAACTATTATCAATAAATATACTATTACCAACCAAACGTTAGATTTTTCAAGCACATAAACGCGAAGTCTTTCTGTTTTCTATGCATATTTATTATCAAGATAATTAGAAAAGCAAGGAATGTTCACTTGGTGGTACTTATAGTAAACAACACTCTTACCCTGACCAATATCAGTGTAATCGTCTCCAAACTTAACATTGCAAAGTTGCAGATCTTAATAGTAAAGAAACCGACAACATGTAATATTCCTTACATTAACCAAATTTCTCAAATGATTCTGTGTCGAAGACTAAGGAATGGCAACAAGCAGTCATGTTTTGTCCACGATCTCTTTGATAAGATTGTGGATCGCCCACATAAACAAGTGAACTCTTATTGAATCACGAGGAATGGAATCGGTGCGTGCATTAATTTCCTGATAATGACATGTCGTCAGCTCTGTTGATGGTTTCTGGCGTGTTGTCGGGAAGAAATCAATGGTATCTCTAAAATAGATTATACAAGGAGAACCGATATTCCATTTCCGGAACTCAATGTTATTGTTATGAATGAAGTTTACATGGTAGGGTGGTCAAGATTTGTTATGATGCTCCAACTGGGTTTGATTAGACGCAGTTAGTTTTCAGGCAATCTGTGTTTTCTGCTTGCCAATGAAATGAAAGATTCGTAGAAATTTATAATATAAATCAGTCAATTTTGTGAACAAGGCATGTTGGTGGAAATCGTTCAAAATGTCACTGTAACTGTTCTCTTGGAGTAGGCAACTCGATTAAATTTTTAGCAAACTTGGATTCTCAACAGTTCTTAGAAGCGGGTATCAGGAAGTATCTGGCAATTGCTTTGTGTTCCGTAGAAATGAAGATGTCGAAATGCATTTGAAAGGACTTTTTAAGTCCCAAACTCCTGTATAATTACACCCCTTTTAGTGAGTATATCAGTTCAGGCATACCGTTCTTATTTAACAATTTGACACCAAGTCAGTCTAGATGACATTTGAGATTTGACTTTTTTTATACACAGAGATTATGTTAATTATTTGAATATATTGTATATCATGTACATTACTCATCCAAATCTATCACGTTCCAATAAAGCCGAAACTGCATCATTTTTCATTATCAACTGACAACATTTCTTTTAACTTTATCCATCAATTTAACGATGTTAGGTATATAAAAAACATGTATTATTACCATCAGAGTTGTATTTGTATGACACTCTTTCAAGCAAGCCTGCACGTGAATGTTTAGAAACGGTTCATGATAATGAGCATTCGTTTGTGACAGTTGCCATATGCAGACAATAAGGTCAAACAGCAATGGATCAAGTACTGACCAATCATTTGTGGAGTTTGATCAATAAATATATTGATTATTCTGGTGAAGGGTTTACAAAAGTGCAAAGCGATCAAATGGATCAATTAATCCGGTAACTCAGGCTTGAGAAGCATTTTGGGTAAGCCATGTGAATATTTACTAGTAGAAATCTACAGAAAAAGATCAAGTGGATCAATTCAGATCGTAAAACAAAAATCAAAATATTCCCTTACTGAATCATTCTAGGAATTGGACATTTTGTATTTTCATTGTAATGATTGGAACTATGTCATTGTATCACATTTATTATAAGCTTCAGTCGCCAATTTAAGCAAAAATCAGCATATTATAGGGACTCCTGACAACAGAAGTTTTTGATGATTGTAAAAGGTACAGTATAAATGGCAAGGTCATTGTGACCTCATTCATGTTTAAAGGAATCCTACAGTGGTTGGATTATATGTCACTGTCGAGGAAAATCACGATATCATACCTTATATGTATTTATAATTCATTGCAATTATATCTTATAATAAGTAAAGTTCCTATTTCTATTTTCCCTAGTATTTGACGCCTGTAAACTAAAGTTGATTGTTTTGTTTAGACAATGGCTTTAGTTATTTTGGAAAAAAGAAAACCAGTAGAGATCACGAAGTGTGATGTGAGAAATTATTAAACAGGAACAGTTTCACTTTCTTAATATGTTTCTTAAATATTTTCATAACTCACCTTGTATGTTATATAACAATGTGATGGTCGTGCTCACAAAATTAACATGCAATTCAATTCTTTGATGTGACCTTGAAATAATGATGCCAAGGTCATCAGCGCATCCTAGATGAAATGAACCAGTGAACGTTTCTTGAGATATCCAACTAGCTGAGCATGAAAGTTCGCAAGTAATGTTTTCATCTTCGGAAAAATTACAAGGTGACCAAAATCTAATAAGCCCTAATCCATCTTTTGATATTTTCACTTAATTAGAAAAGGGATTTTTAACTAGACATGTCTCTGTCGCGGAATATCTCTTTCACAGATATCATGTTGATATATGTATGTATGATTCGTTGTAATCAAATGCTGTAATAAGTAAATGTGATTTTTTTCGATTTTGTTCTAGTTTTTAACACCTGAAAACTAAAGTTGATTGTGTGTTGTTAGACAATGACAATACGTAATATTGATGAAAAAAATATTAGCGGTCATTATGTCACCAGGAACAGTTGAACTCTCTCAATAATGTCAAGATCACCATAATCAAATCGGCGCTTCCTGGATAAAACTAATCCACTGAACATGTCTTGAGATATCCAATATCCAACAAGCTTAACACAGAAGTTCACAAGTAAAATTATCTGAAATCTAAAGAAAACCTTTGTGTAAGAAATGAAGAGAATTCAGTGAACATTCTTGAGATATCCCGCTTACAAGGGTAAAGTAGCAAAGAATCGTGAGGTCACACTCTCTGTTGAAACATTAACCCACTATTTGGGACCATATATGCATAATATGAAAATAATCCTTGAATAGCTCAGCTTTTCTGTTTCATATGTACCCTGTTGAAACTATTATCCCTTGCTTCACACTAAATCCGTGGAAGGAAAAAATCAGTACCATCATAATATGATTTATACATATATATATAACTATTTTTTTCTTATTAGGATAAATTAGTCACTAAATCATGAGTATTCATATAATGAATTATCCTAACATTCTCATAGCAACATGACATCAAGTTTTGAAAATGTGGTGCTTACCTTTTGTCCGGATAAATTATCAAATAAAAGAATTCCTTTTTTGAATAGACACTTCATACTGATTCCGATGAATGCGGTAAGTAATGTAATCATTGGATGTTTATACGTTTGCAGATTAACTCAATAATCCCATATGGAATGAATATCGCACTTAGAAGGGTTTGAGAAGACATACAGGTTCTGATTATGTAATTATTCTGTAGTCCACTAGGTGAATGCTCAACACCAAGTACTTTAATTGATAAGAATTACTAAGTAGGTTATTGGAATTTAATATGACATTTACTCACAATGATGCGTTGAAGCCTATTGAATGTTGAACCCACATTGCTGATATAGAATTCTATGTTTGAAAGGTAATGAATACTTTAGACACAAGAAGTCCTGTCTTGCACTCAGGTGTAAACGTAATTGACAGGAACTTTGGTCACATATCTAAATTGCACAGAAATTTAATTAGAGCCTTCTTTCGATCTGTATTCCTAATTGTCAGAAGGTCAGAAAACTGTAGTTGACTTTTTGTTTCTCAGAAGGTCGGTAAGTTTTGCAATATGTAGCCTCACTTTGTTACCGTAATCCTTTAAGAACGATAATTAAAGGTATTCAATAATCCTTCATAATATCAGTTTGTTATTGTAACGTTAAAATATGTACATGTATGTCAAAACCTGTGCATGGAAAAGGAAAATAATGGACGAAGGAACTAGAACAATATGAATATGAATGTAAAACATTATTATGTTGAAATTGTCTGTTAACCAATCTATTGTAAAATGTAACATATGACAATTGCCAAAAGTATTTTTAACCAGGGAGGTCAAATCACATAAATTGTAATAATAAAGTCAGTCAATGTTAATGCTAATGGCGGATTATGGGATCATCCTAAAAAGGTTCGGCAGTGTAAACGATATCCTGGGGAGTGGGCTTCTTAGATTCTTAAAGGTCATTTTAAGATGAAATAAATTTAATTACTCATTGTTTTAAATGCTCACTGACCTTTTAATATTTCTTTAAACAAATACAAAATAGTTATATAGTTGCCCGGTATTTCGTCTATTTTAGAGAGTTAGTTAAACATGATAAATTATCAAATTTACAAACATCGATTCACTTAGTAAATTTAGCATTAACTAATCATTTAGGTTTCATATTTGACTTACCAATGAACGTCAGAACCTATATATATTTATAATATATGAAAAATGGTGCCATATGAAGATACGCAGATATTTAAAATTAGCTTGACTAACGTTATTCCATTTAAACTATATTTTATTTATATTTATTGACATTATTCACGTTTTTAATGACGAATAACATCCAAACAATTTCACGAATAAGTGTATTTTATTGCACATTTCTTAAAAATGCACCAAATGACCCTGGTGACTTCGCTATATAGAACAAAATGACTGCAAATGTTGGGGTATATTCGTATTTCATTCGTTAATTTGCGGCCGATATGGAGTATTAAATATGCCACGATTAAAAACTGTCAACCGAAATATAGCCATTGGCCGTCTTCAAGCCGGAGAAAGTTTTGGAACTGTTGCACGGCACCTGAATGTTAAAAAAACGATGATATCCCGACTTTGGAGCCGCTACAACAACTAAATTCGACCAACGATCGCCCAGAAGTGGAAGGCCAAGAATCACCACCCCTATTCAAGATCGGTACATCCGGGTCCATCACCTGCATAATCGGCAAGCTCTACAAACCGTGACCCCAAACAAATACCAGGTTTGAGGAGAGTGTCGGCTCAAACGATTAGGAACAGTCTAAAAGAAGCAGGTTTACATGCCCGTAGAACAGTTGTTGGACCTGTACTGCGCCCCCTACATCGACGACGACAACGCAATTGGTGCAACAACGTGAGGATATGGACCTTACAAAACTGGAGGCGCATCTGGTTTTCGAATGAATTACGTTTTCTTTTGCACCGCCATGATGGAAGACAGCGTTTGTATAGGAGACGTCATGAACGTTTTGAGCCCGTCTACGTCCAACAGATTTGGTGGAGGCAGTGTTATGGTTTAGGGAGCCATATCCTACAACCAGAAATCAGACTTGGTGATCATTCAAGGAAATATGACATCCCGACGTTATATCAATGACATTTTACAACCTCACCTTCTCCCAATTTTTGACCAACAAATACAGGTTTTCCAACAGGACATCGCCCAGCCTCATACTGCAGTGAAACAATGAAATGTATGCAGAATTCTAATGTCAATGTCTTGCCATGGCCATCTAAATCACCAGACCTCAACCCTATTGAACACCTGTGGGATACTCTAGATCGACGCGTATGTCAACGTCAGCCGCCGACACAGACGTTGCAAAAGCTCACCGTTGCATTACAGGTAGAGTGGAGAGCCATTCCCCATGAAAGAATCCGGCGACTTATTCGTTCCTGTCAAAGGAGATGCCGTGCAGTGATTGAAACTCCTGGTACTAAAAAATACGCCCCCGAATACAAACCGGTATCAGTGAGGAGACTTTTGAAATAATGTGTCTCACCATGATTATCTTCTTCAATAATCTGCAAAGTTTCAGTCTTCTGTCTGCAACAATAACAATGCTGTGTCGTTCTAATACTATAGAATAAAATCCTGAAACTGCAAGGGTTGCGTTTCTTTTTTAACGTATTAAATGGGTGTTTTATATCCGTTCTTATCTCAATGCAACTTAAGTTAGCAACAACTGACCATTGTCGTGTATTTTTCTATCTCACTGTAAAATAAAATGCTTTTTATCATTTGGTATTTCATTACCATCTCTCTATAAAAACTATATTGATAAAATATAAACCTTTCCTTTTTGTCAAAGCAAGCCATTCTTAACCCCTTTCAGTGTAAATTTATGTAAAAGATCCAATGACAATTGTCCATTAATGCCATTTAATTAATAACTTCCATTAACAAGTTTGTTTAATGATAAACACCAGTTTTTAAAAACCGTGTTGCTCTATGTATCCATGCTCTTTCATGTTGCGTTTCATCATGGCCAGTACATATCATTGAATCTATTCTTGCCAATACTTGCACTATTTTTCACAAGCTGTTTTCACCAGAAAAAGCCAATTTGTAATTGCTTTCTCAAATTGGTTAGAGTGCCTCTTTGAGTATGCCTTTTACAAAACACCTCACAAGGCAATTCGTTTTAGACATATGGAACCAGCCTAATTTCGGTTTTGTCATTTTTAATTTTGCTTCATTGGGTGCATTTATCAATCGTACATATTTCTTTTGCAATGGGTATTTGAGCACAAAACATTATTCGTTTCAAAGGTATATAATTGATGTATGTTATAATTGTTTGACGATTTATTTTACATGTACAGCCAAAGTTAAAACGTTCATGTAGTCTATCACACTCTATAGGATAGTAATATTAAACACACCTAAAAATGTTGATGTATACTGTCAAAAGATTTCCGTCTTTGTTTTTGTTTTAAGACCAACTTCTGCTTTTTAAGATAACAGAGTATTTTGGATGATTAACTTATATTGCTTTCAGACACTGTGACAGGGCTACAGAGGCATATTGATGCTTTAGAAAAATTTGCCATTGAATATGGCACGGGTGTTAATTTGGAAAAAAACCGAAAGTTGTCGTCTTTCAAAGAGGTGGGTGTTTATTGCGAAAGGAAAGGTGATTTTATAATGGAAATAGGTTAGATTGTGTCAAATCATATACGTTTTTGGTGTTACATTTGCTCGACGTTTGTCTTAGTCTATTCATTTTATGAATGCTTCAATCCAGGGGGAAAAGGCTTTATTCTCAATCATGCATTCTTTAAGAAAAATTAAGGAGGTATCTTTTAATTTATTTTTCAGAATATTTTATATGAAAATTTGCTCATATTCTACTCTATGGTGCAGAAGTATGGGGTTTCCATCAAAGTGATTACATTGAGTCTGTTCATATGTTGGCATGTAAAAGAGTCCTAGGTGTAAAACGATCAACATCTAATACTGTAGTTCGGGGCGAATGTGGTCGCTACCTTATATTTTTGTGTATAAAAGGGTGTATCAAGGAATGGGTGTCTAAACATTGGTTAAAGTATTGTCTATGCCTAATTATCGTAATCCTAAAAAGTGTTATAATATGCTGGTACAGGCCTCTAATGCCGGTAAAGATAACTGGGCTACAAAATGTAAACATTTGCTGTTCACTTTAGGTTTGGGATATATCTGGGAGCAGCAAGCAGTCATTAATCCAGTCTCTTTTTTGTCTGAATTCATTTCCCATTTAAAGTCAATAAATGAGCAAGATTGGCGAGCCGCGCCCGAAAATGACAGTAAAACTTTTGTTTATTCATGTTTTAAAATATCCTTTAAAAAGGAATCATATATTGCATGTATCAGTTTAAAGAAGTTCAGGTTTGTATTAGCTCGGTTCGGGTGTTCCTCTCATGAACTTCATATTGAAACTGGACGGTATTCAAATATTGATACAAATCATAGGTTGTGTATTGTGTGTAAGATTGGGTATGTTGAGGATGAGTTTCACTTTCTCCTGTTCTGTCACTCATATAGGGATCTAAGGCAACAAAATGTACCTCGTAACTATTATAAATTTCCAACCAGGTCAAAGTTCAATATGCTTAAGTCAACTTCTAATTGTGAATTAATCAGAAATACTTCTATGTACGAATTAATCAGAAATACTTTTATACGTTTATAAAGCTATACTTCTAAGAATTTGGATTGAGATTTATGTATCACATGTCTTGACGACTACTGTCATGGGTCGATGGCCTACGCTATATCCGGAATAAAGAATAGAAACGATTAACTTTTCTTTATTTCCTTTTTAAACTTGTTCATTTCGGTATTCCAGCGTGTGGAATACTACTCAAAGAACTGCTGTACATGGATGGACAGTGCATATTGAGGACGTCCATTTGATAACGACTGGTTAAGGCAAATTTACAGGGCGAATATTTATTTTGAACCATTGCTTGATGACACACAATGTCCTCTTTGGAGCACACCTGTGTATGATAAAATGTTATTCACATCAATAAATATAGAAACGTACTATTGATAATATAATTTGGTTTAAACTTTAGGTTGGGTTTATAACATATTTGTTTCTAAGAACTTTATTGACTACGGATTGAATTTATTTAACCCATCTAATAATACGAGGTTTAGTTCTGTCAAGGTCAATAGTCAAGGAAATAATCAATCTGGTGAATGTTCGAGTGGAAAGTAATCAACGTGATCAATGATCTGCCCCAGGAAGGTTTACACATAGGATATTTCAAGTGTACAGCTGCACAGTATTGGCCTTACGGTAATTTAGGGGTTGGAATGACAGGGGTTCCAAAATTACATTTAAATGTAACTGAAGTAATAAAAACGTAGTGTACAAAGTTATACAAATGATAAGTATAACTTATCAAATCAGATCTAAATCAAACATTTTTGTATTTGTTTAGACACTGAATATGTAATTTGTTGACTTCAAGCGACATTTGCCAGTTTTCAGTTACTTATTACTAGTAGTGAACTTGTGATGTAGCTACTTGCAACATGGAATAACCTGAGTATACATCTGTTTCACAAATAAAATACACTCTTTTTATATATTTAGTTTACTGTTGCCGAGAAGCGAGACACACACGCAGCCTCCACTGTTCAGACACATTTGATTGATCAGACAACAAGGTTGGCTCCTTGGTGCAAATCAATAGCAGAACCAAGTCTGTATCCACGAATAACAAACCTTGAGGTAATTAACACGTTGGGAGTGAACTAGACTCAGTTGCAGCCAAATTAGAACACGCCGTGAACTTCAGACGAGAAGTAAGGGTGTAATGCTTTCCTCCAGTATCAGTCAATTTTATCCTCGGTAAATAAGTTTCTATTGTCAAATAAATGCCATTTGTGCTTCTTCTCTCCCGTTTTATGCCCTTAATCGACCAAAACGATTACAATGTTCTAAAGTATCTTAATATCTTAAGCAAATTCTGGTTTTCCTTATATTTCCTCCATGGCTTCATATAGCTTACATTTTCCTTTTAAAATACTTGAGTTAAAAGTTTATAGATTTAACGAATTTCTGTTTGTACTAACATTGTTGGTATCGCAGAAGAACATTCATTCTACCAAGGCATTTTAAATCTTTGTTTTACATTGGTTTGCTTCTGAAAGGGGTTGCATACATGATGACGTACCATTCTAGGCCAAGCTGGGAAATAAACATTTGTGATTCATACTGATTCAAGTGACCTGTTTGCATCCTTAATATGCCGGTTTCTTGCAACGAAAATTTCAAGCGGCACATGATTTATGGTGAACAGGTTTATGTTTGAATACAAAGACATCAGAAGTAAACACGTTAAAGGCGGTGAGACTTTAAGATTCCGGAGTTTTTAACTCCCAACTTAATTCCTGTGGAAATAAATATGGGCGTGGAAGACTTCAAAATCAAACGTTCTGGACATGATGTTTCAACTTTCAAACGTGCCATTGTTTATGCATGTAGTACCACAAGCAAACAAAATAAAGCTTATTATTTCTCCTTATTCAGACATAGCTCTTTCACTCAAATTACCCTGAGGTCTTGTAATACGAGCTGACCTTTGTGTGACCCGAGTGCAGTGGTCAGTGCTAACTGCCGCACACAGGTGTATATTGAGCCATATGGAAAGGTAGAAGGGTCACACCAGGAGGAATGGAGTGTGGGGCTAACACTGGGTCAGGGAGGCTTTAGAAGTGGGGGTCCTTACAGATTATTGCGGCACTATTTTACAAGCCTCTAATTAAGACAAAACATTATAGATCACACCTTTTAAAATGTATGTATAAAACAAACTATTCTAATCTGAATTTCATCTTTAGTGTATGCACAGCATATCTGGTACACCTTCATCAGGAGAATGGTGAACTTATATATACTTGTTACTTCTTCCTTTTACTGTTACTGCCTATAATAATTAAGTTGTGTGTTGACATAATTATTATCTTGGCCAACGTGGATGATACATTTTTAATTTGGAGACTGAATAATACTTTATTATTTTATATAACAATAGTCTTTACCTTAGTTTACCTTATACTTATGCTTTACCTTTTACCTGTAATAATGTGTACCTGATGAGGTACAGAGCTAATGGCTCTACTTTTGACATATACTTTTAACCCTCGACGTTACCCATTATGTTAAACCCATTACTGGTATTTTAAATGTGTATGTTTTCAACATTCTATTAACTTTTATTTTCGAAGGAAAAATTGTTCGTTATGGTTTTAAACAAAAAAACGTTAATTGTAGAACTGAATATAAATCTTCAGAGAATTTTAATAGATGTTTGTTAGAGGAAAATCATGAAAAAATACATTTAAATGAGGAGAGCTATCTGACAATTACACCAAGCCTGCGATGGTCATATTTTTATGTACAAACCAAGTAAAAATCATCAAAATTATTCTATATCGAACATTGAACATGTCATTGCTAAGCAGAAAATACATTTTGTTTGAAAGCAAATGATAGTCGCCTCTACTCAAACCACATTGAAACTTTACCGCCCATTCGATATAAAATTACCGCAACACTAACAAAAAAATTGAGTCTTGAAATCAAATATTTGTCTACCCTCTATTTTCTATATTGGAGGGGAGACAAGCAATCACTTTTGGTGAATGATATACATGTATTTGGAATATGAATGCAGACATACATGTACCAGATAACTGTGCGATGTCGAATAATAATTAAGTTTATTTTATCTCCATTTGCATTAATTGCCTGGTAACTCCATATCTTCAATTAAGTTAAATAGACCTTGATGTATTTACATGGCGTGTCGTCAGCAAATCAATGTTATCTTGAACACAGAACATTAAGGGATCACATAAAGTTCATTTCCGGATATTTCCACTTCTTTTATTGATGTTTTTACAGTATTTGCATGACCAAGCGTTGGTCGATAAGCAACCAAAATTATTGAGTTGAGTCAACATTCCTTACATTGCTTCCCGACAGTAGCCATTCAGATTTGGGGGTGTCTGTTATCATGATTTACGAACGAGGTGAAAGTAAGTTTTGATTTTGATCAACTACCCTTGGTAGATGCCTCATTGGATATGAAAGGGAGTAATAAATACATCAGTATAAGCGGTGGGTGAATCCAGGTATGACCCGTGAATCTTAGGAACGTAATTTCCTTTATTTGGTTCATCTAATAATCATAATAAAAATTCATATTTGTTCAGTATTGTAGGACTAAGATTGTTGACCTGCTTCTACGGTCTTTTCCAGTTATCTAATTACCTGGGTTGCATGCTAGATGCTCTTCATATTCAAAGTTAACAGTAAGGCTAATTTTACACATTAGTTTTCACGCTACTTAAAATAAAATACCTTTTAAGGAATTACAAATAATTGTATTCAAGACGTCTTGATGCTCACTTTGTTCAGCTTTGTGTTCATTTTGATATTGTTTATACTAGATAAAGTAGCTTCTTGAAGTTCAGCAATGATAACTAATGAAATCAGGTCTAAAAATAAATGTGACTTGAACTTTGATCGTCATGTAAGATGTACATGTTTTTCCAAAAGCAGAAACTCAGGTAGTAGAAGACTGTATATTCAAACTATCTAACTCTCCATCAATAACTGAATTCGCACTTCAAGTTCCAGTGTTTTAAAAAAACAACTGAAATGTCAATCAAATACCCTTATATATTGACACTTCTTAATTAAATCTATCTGATAAGAAATGTCAAAATCGAATTGTAAACAAGTATGATGTTACATCGTTATTGTCAGTCTGGTGCATTTCAGTCAAGGTAACTGTACTATAGATGTGTTCATTAACTTTGACAGAAGAGATGTACGCCTTCCAAAAGACCAAATAGTCAGTAGACTTTCACAGGTGGACGTCAACATTTAAGACTCTCAGAAGGCTTGTCTATTCAAAATGCCCGCCTTTCCATCAATAATTCTATTCGTAATTTCAACGCTATTGTGGTATCACTTTTGCAAATGTAAAAGGAAGACTAGTCGAAAAAGTGACATATATAGGTAGTCCTTCATGAAAGGACTTCCTATTCAGAAATAAATAGTTTGGTACACCCGCCTTACAGCGTAAGAGCGAGTATATAGCGTTCATTCTGTCCGTCCGTCACAAAACTTAGTGCAGATCATATTTCTCAAACTATACATGCTAGCTTTACCAAACTTGCTACACATGTTAGCCATGATCTCTAGCTGGGCTTTTTGAGGATTATATCAATTTCTGAATTTTATTTTTTTGAGGTTCCATGGAAACATGACCAAACAGTGACTCTGTAATACCCCCATCACACCAAACCCGTTCTCACTACGTTCTTGTTTTTTTTGGAAAACGGGCTTGAACTGTGCTCGAACTGTGCACAAACGGAGTGGACGTAATGGCAACTGTTTACAAACTTTATGGACGGGCTCGAACTGGGTAAGAACGGAATGGTGCTCCAGAACGTTGAACATGTCCAACGTTCTCCCCGTTCTAAATTTGGACGGAGTAGGAACGTAGTAAAAACGGGATTGCCGTACTAAGAACGGAATTGCCGTATTGCGAACCTACTAAGGACGAGTAAGAACGTTGTGCAGTCGGGACGCGATTGCAATACGTTTGTGCACAGTTTCCACCCAGTCCATGACGTCCTCAGTCAGATCGAACTCGACCGCAGTACGACCATAGTCAGTTGCTCTAACGTCCAAATATGTGTAAATAAATTAAATTGTTTCGATTGAGTTCTTAGTACGTTCCTACACAGTTATAAAAGTTCGCATTAGGTTGTCATTGCGTTCTACTCGTTGTTAGTACGTTTGCGAAATCTCTACACAGTTCTTACGACGTTGGCAGTACGATGCGAATGAACTGGTATAAATACAGGCGTGTTAATACGTTTATCACTTTGGTTATATTAATGACCAGAGAACCATGAACAGAGTTACTGCTCTCAGTATGTTGAATGTAGGGTTTCTACAGTTTTTGATGGAAGCAGAACAACAGTGGAATTTGGTCTTTGCGCAAGAACAAAGAAAAAGAACAAGAACTTGCTGGGTGAGGACGTGGCTTAAACCTGAGAGGCGAATAGAAGACTCGGGAACAGAAGACTCGGTCGCTATGACTTCTACAGGGGTTGAAGATATTGTATTTGGTTTTCTTTGAACCATCTTCTTCTGAATACACTTCTTGTTCTTCCTGGGAGGCATGATGTTTTCACCTTGAAGTTCAGAACGGCAATGAGAACGGACAAGAACTTTCTGGGTATTTATAAAAAACGAGGCAGGACGTGACGAGCACGCACTGAGAACGGAATGAGGACGGAGTGAAAACGGAGAGAACTGTCTTAAAACGAGTTAGAACGGTATTGTGCGTATTAAGAACGAGATAGGTCTAGTCAAGAACGACTTAGGACGGAATTGGACTGGCTGAGAACGTTGTGAAATCGAGGTGAACGGTCAATATTATAGAATCTAAACGTGGTACCAACTGTCTGAGAACGGCGTAAAGACTAGATGGACGTTCTGAGAACTGTTTGTGAAGGTACTGGGGTCGTTGTTTGATATACAGGAAACAAAAGTTGCTCGTTTCTATCCCGTTCGAGGCCGTTCTACAATATTTTTTGGACGGAGTAGAACGTAGTGAGAACTACCTTGGTGTGACTCGGGCATAAGGAAGTCATTTTGTGCGGAGCTTATTTCTCACACTATACATGCTAGCTTCACCAAACTTGCTACACAAGTTAACCATGATCTCTAGTTGTGCCTTTTGAGGGTAAGAGCGATATCTGAATTTTATTTGTTTCGGTTTCCATGGAAACATGACCTAAACAGTGACTCTGTAAGGAAGTCATTTTGTGCGGAGCATATTTCTCACACTATACATGCTAGCTTCACCAAACTTGCTACACATGTAAGCCATGATCTCTAGTTGTGCCTTTAGAGGGTTAAATTGAGTTTTGAATGTTATTTTTTGCAGTTTCCATGGAAACATGACGAAACTTTGACTCGATAAGAAAGTCATTTTGTGTGGAACTGATTTCCTCAACTATACATACTCGCTACACCAAACTTCATGTCAACCATGATGCCTAGATGTGCCTTTTGTTGGTTAGACCTATTTCTGAATTTTATTTTTTGCGGTTTCCATGGAAACATGGTTTAACAGTTATCTCTGGAATTGTACATTCGCTATTCATTCAACTTCACACACAGGTTTGTCATAGTCCCATAGTTGTGCCTTTCCTATTTTCAGTTATGTCAAATTATATTTGGAAGCGGGGGTATGTGAGCTGTGCTCGCTTCTACTCTTGTTGAACAAGCACAGACAGTTCAAAATCACTAAGTTTATAATTGATTTTACAAGATACATATAAATTATTCAGATTAGGTAAAGATCGAATGGCTTTGTTGTAAAGTCATTGAATATTCTGTATAAATATATAAATAGATAACGGAATGCAGTGTGTCATCTTTTAGACATCGCAACATCTTCTAATAACAACTGTATGTCCTAATTTCATTGGAAACTTCATCACATGCACGAGAGCGTGGAATATGGTCAATATATATGTAATGGACTCAAACATTGATGTTATCAATTCTATATATTTGAAGTTGGAGAGTAATTCTTTACTTTTGAAGATATTGTAATTGTTTTTATAGATTTTAGTAAAGCCTTTGATACTGTCTGGAGGGCCGATGTAATGAAGAAAACGAGTCCTCGTTGAATAACTGTCCTATATGGTCATTATTCAACACTGAAAAATGGTCCTAGGTCCAATTTTAACAGGAAGGGGGACCAGTTTTCAACAGTTGAAATAGGTCCCCCTTCAAAGGGACCATTGTATAATGGTCCTCCTACACATTAAAAACCGACCCCCATTAAAAAAAGGTCATGAATCTATATAAGATATATATGAACTGCAATGATGTCCGATTTACTCAGTGTTACCACTTTGAACATGAATTGTGAGTTTCTTCAACGTGATAATGCAGATCTGAAGTTTCAAGGAAACCAGAAAATATTTAAATTTTTAATAATAAATATAAAATACATTGTAGAAATTTAAATCAGTTTTCTACAGAGTCATGGTGGCACTTAAACGTTGTTTCATGCCCCTGCAATTTCCAAGTGACTGCTTTCTTTGTTGTCTGACGGCTGGTTTTGATGATTGGGTGCTTGGGTTTGTGGCCTACGATTTTATAAGCAATTTATGACCTATTACACGCTGTAAAGTCATCAAACACATCCAGTGTGCGTAATTTACTTTATTACGTGAGCATATTTTCCCATCTGATTGGTCGAAAGGCCATATTAAGCAATATTGACTTGAGTGACGTCAAACGATTGTTCCATGACGTCAAACGATTGTTGCATGACGTCATGCTATTGTAACCATGACGTCATCTGACCGTAGTTCCAGCTGTTCAAACCAAATTACATTTTTGACTGTATTTCATTCTTTTCTTTTCGTTCCTGTGTCAAATACATAATAAAACAATTATGGACTTCGTCCTTGGTCAATATTGTTTTCTCTGGTCCATTAAAACAGGTATTGTCCTTATCACCAGTCTATAATTGTACAATATAATACACATGAATACAGTACACATAGTATATACAATTACCATATGCATATCTTAGGGGTGACATATGTTGGAATTCAGTCGGGTTTTGTAGAGAAATGTACAGTTGATAAGTACGTGCATTTATTGTGAATGTCACCAATTCTTAGGGTAACTTTTGACCTAATGTTGGATGGACCCTTAATCTGCCAAAATGGCTGCCCTTGCTCCTTTACTCTATGTTATATAGGGGATACGTTTTTTTTACCAACGTTTTCTACGTTTTAATTACGATATCGAGTTCCTGTGATCAGAATCAAGAACAAAACTGTCAAAATCTGGTCTATGTGTGTTCTCGGCGCGAGGTCACTAGGTTCGGCCCGACTCAAGATTTCATTTTTCTGTTTCGCTAATACTCGTGCCTTACTCACATTTGACAGGTGTCATTAAATTTGTCATTGTAAATTGTGTATACCCGTAGATATCACAAATTATGCCCAATATCAGTTAGTTTTGAAGGAATAAATTCACACCATTATTACGAAAATATAAATAATGCACATATGCTTACATATTTCTATAGATATTTCTAACAATCCGCACTCAACCAAATACTCTATTTGAAAAAAATACGTATTCAACTTTTAAGTTAATTTCTAAAAACCGGACGGAACATCAACTGTCATGCATTATACCGGCTAAGGAGCGTTCTTTACGAAAATCATAGTTTGCACTATAGCATCGCGTTGTGATATGTTGTCAATAATGGACCGATTAACATTAAAATTATACTACTATATTAATAATAACACTATTTATAATGTTTCTCGTACATTTGTGTATATGCTATCAACAAGCATGACAATGACATTCAGAACAAGAAGACATATTCATCAACATCCCCCGCCAGACACAAGAAATGAGAACAAGGACAAATATAGTCGCAAGCGACGACAAGCGGATTCTGCCGTTTCAATTGTTTTAATTAAGACATATGTCCTACGTTGTTGCGTATTTTTTCAAAACAAGATTCAAGTGTCTAGCATATCTTTAGGAGTATTGCCATCCAAAGTTTACATGTTTAAATCGAACAATTGTATGACTATAGAAAATGGTTTTGATCGTGTAATTACGTAAATGAATAGACCGCAAGTGTTTTTTTCAGACCTATTTTCAAAAGGGAGCAATTGGTGTACTGGTTAGGTAGAATATGATTTGATAATCACGTTCGAATAAAAAGAAACGAGAAGAATAGAATTGAAATAGTTTAGATTTGCAAGGGCAATGAATATTTACAGCACAGCATTTAACTGTTAGAAAGGGTAGAATAAATGTTTGTGTATATGAGACAATGATGACTCAAATGCGTTACCCTTGACTGGTTTTAGAATACGCATTGAATGGTTACAGTTAGTATACTGTGAGAAAGACTGGCTTAAAACAATGGTAGTTTCATTGATGAGTTTGTTAGTCAATTGTCATATGCGTAATGCATGAATGATGCAAGCCGGACTATTTTGGCGGAGGCAAATACCATCTCGCATTATATGGAAGTAGCTTACTATGACAATAGTAAAATCTTGTTTATGAATGAATGAAGCGTTAATTCGTTGACTCGTGCTACGTTCCTTAATAATTCTCTATTATGTAAATATAACAAATTGCATACCAATGTCTGTGTGCATTACACTCAATGTGAATCCTATAACATATTTGAAGAACCGAAACTACAGTCCGATTTACATGCACAGATCTTTCAAGCATAATCAACCTACATTTGTCTTTTGTCTTTGACTGATAGATTTGCGGTAATCGTGATGCAGTGTCCAGTTTTCGACCAGAACTACTTTTACATATATATCGTCACTATACTGAGTGGACTGTCTTCAAATTGGTCATTTTCGGCAATATTCAGTACTTCTCGATACAATAACACCATATATAACAGACCTGAACAGCAATAACACAATGTAAGCCAAATCGAAAGTGTGAATTTCCTGTTCACACATCAAAATGAAAGTCGAATTTGATGAACTTATATTTAAAACTCATTAGTCATATAAATTATCGTGCTAATGGACCTTTTTCCATTTAGGGTGATATTGCATCTATCTGGTGTTGTCAGTCTTGCATACTCACAGCATCACAGAGTGGTCAAGGGGAACTAACTCTTCCACATGACGCTTCAATAAAATCCTCATCATATCCAACTTGTTCACATGTTACACACAGTGTTACTTGCTTTCCCCAATGCTTCAGCGGCATATAAATATAAGTTGTATCGCTTAGATGCAAATATCTTCAAAGTGGTGTAACGATTTGTTTAAGTATAGGCCGATTAGCGAAATAATTATGATTCTCCCATTTATAATGAACCTATGCTGGGAGAACAACAACAACCCGTATGGAATGTACCATTCAATCAACCAGTACAGACAAATCCATTTGGCTTACGAAGTCTGATTTGGAAGACATTGATAAACATGTACATGAAGACACTACATCCTCATCCCACCTGCCATCGGGAACCAACCCCATTGACAATGTGTAGTCTACAACGCAGACAAAACATTACTGTCTGATTTAACCCATGCAGTATTTCCCTCGCTTTGTTGTGCCAAGATTGTGACTCGCTGTACCAGAAATGCATAGCGGGCCTGGACTTCTAAACACAGATTTCTTTAGTAAATACTGCAAGGCCTAAATCATCCAGTAATGAAGACTGGCAAGAGTTATGCCTTGCATTGGGAAGTTTATTTTGTATGTATTGATGTTATTTAGGGGAAGATTTATGAAGACACTTACCCTAAAAACTGAGAAAGTTCATTTTCTTTGAGATTTAAATTTTGAACTTATTGGACCCAAATCTCATTAAAGAAGTCGAAAATTCAAAATCGGCAAAACGACAAACGTACCAAAATATTTCATAACATCATCTTAAATTATCGGTTACATGTAGAGAACTATTCAAAAATACAACCAAAAAACGTAGCCACTACGCTATTGTTGACAGTGTTGCCAGTATGAATTTTTAGATGAATAAAAGTTCAAAAACAAGTCAAAACAAATTAACATACAAAACAAAATAAGTTTTGAACATTTAAAATTATATTTAAGTCAAAAAAGTTTTTCGCTGGTGGATTTGAACTCCACCAGTTACATATCGCTGGAATAGAAATCCGACATTCTACCATGAGACCACGAGTCCGGTTCGGCTAACAAACGAAAATTAGTGATTATATTTTATACATCTATAAGACACTGTTTTGTTCCGATAATATTTATCGAAATTAAGGGAATTTATATAGCTTTTGTTGATATTTTGTCTAAGATCATTGCTTTGCTCTTGGGAGAATCATTATGCATTGATGCAATTACGTCAACATACACTGTACAGCAGTACTGTATGATCACATTCGTCAAGTAGAATAGATTTGCGTTAATCGTGGTGCAGTGTCCGGTTTTCGATCAGAACTACTTTTACATATATATTGTCATTATCCTGAGTCGACTATCTTCAAATTGGTAATTTTCGGCAACAGTCAGTATATCTCGATACAATTATAAGATAAATAGTTGCGTTTGTAAAATTTCCGGGATTCATTGCTATTCAACACACGCAAATATAGTTTAAAACCGACGGCGTTAGCCGGAGGTTTTAAACGCTGAAATTTGCGGGTGTTGAATAGCAATGAATCCCGGAAATTTTACAAACGCAACTATTTATCGATATTGTAACATGACCGTTAGTTATCAGGCGTTTTGAAACGAACTATCTTTTTGCGTACTTATCTCTGAGTGGAAAGAACTTTGCGACTGTTCCATTTTTGTAAGAGGTCTGGTCAGGTCAAAACAAATGTAAATACTCGGCGTAATATGTACATTAGCAACAATTTACACATAAGCTCAAACAGTGTCACTCAACTATGATCACTTCACAATATTCACGTATCCTTTTATATGGCGATAAATATTTATCTACGACATCAACACAGTAAAAGACCTAGGAACAAAAATCTTAAACTTGCCCTAACCTATTGTGACAATGACGCTAGCATTGTGACGTCAAAACGGTTGATCACTATGACGTCATGCCATGGCAACGGCATTCGGTAAACACAGCAGCATGGAAGAAGGCGTCAAATTTTACTTGTTAAAAACATTTTAGTTACTTGAAACTAATTAATTTTGAGAGTTATTTGTGACCTATACTGCTATACACAAGTTAGAAAATGACAATGCCACCTGTCAAATTTGAGTAAGGAGCACATATTAAGAGAAATAGAAAAAATAAATTTTGAGTCGGGCCGAATCTTGTGAACACGATGTATATGTTCGCGGTGATTCGCCCCAAGTAATTTGCGGGTATTCATTGTCATTCAACATAGGCAAATCAACCAATCAGAATCAAGGATACACCGAAATCATGTTACAATAACGCCATCTATAATCTTTAGCAGGACTGATCCCCCAGCAAAACAATGTAGCCTATGTCAAAACGAAAGTAGGAATTTCCTCTGTTTACACATCAAAATGAAACTGTATTGCTTCCGGTTTGAAGTAAAAGTTCGTAGCTATGTCCTATGCCTCTACTGTACAATAGAAATTAATGAAAATCGAATTAGGAGTGGTCTATTGTCTAGTGACGCTCCAATGAAATCTTCATCAAGTCAGTTCAAATAAAACTTATCAAATATTCAAAATTACCATACTTTGAAAGGTGATTGTGAAACAAGTATTAGGAGTTTACTCAAAATATAGCAAACTTGTTATTCTCGAATGTTTCAGCTGCATATAAATCTAAGATTCAGCGCTTAGATGCAACTGTCTTCAAAGTGGTGTTTCCCCAAAAGTGCATGATCAAAAAACGTTAAAATTCAATATGGCGTCGAAACCACGTGACCTACGACTTCGCAATGGTAACATATTTTGCTTGTCTAGTTATTAAGCGTCTTTTAAAACAAGTTGCGAGTCTCTAGTATGTCACTGGGATTATTTAGACCCAAATTTAACATGTCAAAATCAAACAAATTTTAAGAAAATCAAAATGGCGGCTTAACCACGTGACCTACGATTTGGTCATGATTTACTTTTTTGCTTGTATTGTTCCTGCGCATCTTTTAAAATAAGTTTCGAGCGATTTTATTATTGATTCATAAAGACCATAGTCCTGTCTTACTCTCCTGAAAAAATCGTTCAATTCCATTAGTAGGTTTTTGAATTATGGCCCTTTGAAGTTTGCGATTTAAAAAAATTGTCGGACTTTGAAAGGTCACTGTAAAAAAAGTATAAGAGGTACGCTAATGCTTTGGGCATTCATTTAATCACCAACTCTTTAGCTACACATACATGCAAGTTTGAGCTCTTAGATGCTAGTATCTTCAGAGGAGAAGATTGCCAAAGGTGCATGGGGTCGGAAAATTGTAAAATGTGTCTAAAATCAAAATTGCGGAAAAACCACGTGACTTACGAATTCGCCATGGTTTACTTTTTTGCTCGCATGGTCATTGCGCATCTTTTGAAAACAGTTTCAAGTCTCTAAGTGCATTTTGAAATCGAAATTTGGAATCGAACTGGACCTTTAATGGCTGAAACGATTGGGCCCAAAAGCTGATTGTGCCGTGTCCTTAGTAAGAGCTATCAGACTGCCGAGTTTGGTTGAATTATCTGCAGCCGTTTTGGCTGAATCGCGTTCACAAGATCGGTGCAAATAATAAAAAAAAAAAAAAAAAAAAAAAACACGCCAAAGGGCAGAATCCTTAATAATTCAAGAAGAAATAATTGTGCGCTTCTCATTTTCTTTCCATTAAGGTAACGATATCCTCAAGCCACACAACTGATTTGATGTTAAACAATGTCTAAGAAAAGCTATATCCTTGGATACTTGAAACAGAGTCGAAAAAGCGGAACAAGGGGAATAACTCTGGAAAATATTACCACATGCTTCTTTTTTTCGAACTCCATCAAGGTATCGATGGCCTTAAACCACACACCAAATTTGGTTATCCTATCTTAAATAGTTTCTGAGAAAAGCTGTCCCCTTTGGTGATACCTTGAGCAGAGTCCAAATATACGGAACAAGGGCAGTAACTTCGCAAAGATTAATTGTGTGCTTCTCATTTTCGAACTCCATCAAGGTACTTATGCCCTCAAGCCACACACCAAATTTGGTAATCCTATCCTAAATAGTCTCTGAGAAAAGCTGTCCCCTTTAGAGATAGCATGAACCGAGTCCAAAAATACGGAACAAGGGCAATAACTCCGGAAAAAATAATCACACGGTTCTTATTTTCGAACTCCATCTAGGTATTTATGTCCACAAGCCACACACCAAATTTGGTTGTCCTATCTTAAATAGTTTCTGAGAAAAGCTGTCCCCTTTATAGCGGACGGACGGACGGACGGAGCCCAAACCTACTTCGTGGCGGGGGATAAAAAGTACACTTTTCAACGTTGGAAACGTGACCTGCAAAATGTATGCGCTGAAAAAGTGACCACAGTGAGGAACAAATTTAACTTTTTAACTTTTTCAACATTGAAATTAGGTCCTGGTCACTTATTCAACAAGGGCCCGTCTTCTTCATTACACCGCCCTGTGGTTTTAAATGATGAAATGATAAATGTTAGGTCAATAGGTGTAGCCTTTGATCATAAACAAATTTCTTGTTGGTTTATATGACAAAAAACAATTTACTTTAAAGTCTGTACTCAATGTATATCTTTCATTTACCTTTACACCGCTCAATGTATATCTTTAAATTACCTTTTTCACCAGTGTGATTGTCTGATGTACTGATCACCAGCTAGTGCTGAACTATAGCCTAAACGCGAAGACATTCAACATCGAACCCAATCTAATTACCATGTTGAGATTGTAACAGAATTAGCTGAATAACAGGCTTCAAGACCACCAGACTGAAAGTAATGATCTATTACTTTATAATCAGTCAATCGTCTTTTGGTGCCTACATTTGTCCCTTTATAAGGTATTATTTGCCTTTCAGACTATTGCAGACAATAACAATGGAAATGACTCTTAAAAGTTTTGAACATTGAAACTGAAACCTAAATCACAATGACTATTCTGTGTTAAAACATAGTACAAGATATGTCTTCCTAATTGTAATGCTTACAATTTCATTTACAGTGGCTCTTCAGGGATCGTTTAATGGCATATCTTAAAGAAAGTGCGCTTTAAAATGTGGAATTACCAAAACACAGAAATAAGTCAAACTTGCCTTATCTGAATAGACTCATCAGTATTTCAACAATATATCAGGGTTTACCACCAACAAGAAACTGACACTCTCTCATAAAGTTCAGGAACCTTTCTGCAAGGGTTCGATCGACTTACCATTTTGACAACACATTTTTAAAGCAGATATACGATGTTTGATTATTCATTAGACTTTACATCATGTATTCATCTTTGTCTGTAATTCATAATCTCCTTCTGACAATGCCAGAGGCTATGCATGTTCCGTTTATCCTTGCGTTTCTGTTAATACATGTATCTATATGAATGAAAGATGTTTCTTCAGCCAAACTTCAGTCGGCCCTGGTCACCAAAATCGATTAACCCCCAATATTCCATGGACAAACATTGGTGTGGGATATAAGGAGAATCCAGTGAATGGTTCTTGAGTGAATGGTTCTAACGCTGAAAAGCTTAACATGCAGGTTTTCCATGCTGACAAATTCAAAGTTTCGTTGTGACCCTTGGAATATAACAAGTTTACCAAAATATAATCGGCTCTTTGCATTCCCTATGAGGAGCTTTGTAAAGAGAATTGATGAATGATACTGATGATACCCCGTTGACAATGGTAAAATATTAAAGTGTTTTGTTTTACCTTGAGATAATTGACAACTTTATCTAGTCCTATAAGAACACTACCCTCATTATGGTGAAGTTATACAAGGAGGAAGGAATACAATAAATGATGCTTGGCCTATTCCATTCTGTATGTACACTCTCGAATACTTGAGAATTGAGATTAAGTCATTTTAGCCGATAATAATAATATGAAAATGACATGGTACTTGATAGTTCACAAACTCCTCAAATACATATAGAGAATCTCACCCAAGTGTCTTCTGATATCAAATATATCAACACGAGTTGATTAAAGTTACAAATATCCGAGGCTTGCCGAGGATATTTTGACTTTAATCAACGAGTGTTGATATATTTGATATCAGAAGACTCGAGGGTGAGATTTTATTTATCATTCAAAATCATTCTTCAACAGTTATTAGCAAAATAATGAACATATCTGCAACACAAAACTGCCATTTGAGTACTTCAGCAGTGAGCTCAGTGATGTCATAGCATTGTGACGTCATCAGCATTGTGGCCTCATAGCATTGTTACGTCATCAACTTTTTGACGTCATAACATTGTCAGCAGTGTTCTCAGTGATGTCAAAGCCTTGTGATGTCATTAACTGATGATGTAATAGGATTATGACGATTTGATTGTAGCGATATCTACAATGTAGATATCGCTTGTAGATATCGCTTGATGTCACACAAGCGATATCTACTGTGAGAGCCAGTTTTGGATGATAAATGTTCATATGCAACGTGGACAATAAATTGTATTACATAACATAATTTTAGAACCATCGATTTCCCCCCTAAATACATATCTTGCATGCAATAATAAACTAATTAAATACTCTTTCGGCATACCATTTGATAAATATGATGGTATGCCACAAGTATATATTTAAAGAGAGTCGGCGAAAAGGCCTGAAGAGGCACTTTAGGTCAAGGTAACATTACTTTTATCAAATACTCAAACTAAATTGCAATACTTTAAATGACGAATTGGTGTAAAGCTGTGAACAACATGCAGTTACTTCATCACTTTGATGAAATTAAATGTTATCCATCCCGAGCAGTTTATCTGAGTTGCCTAACGAAGTTTTCTACTTTCAATCAAAAGCTATTGAAAGTGTTGAAAACATATCTTCATTTTTGTTGTGTATTCACCTTGCTTAATGCTTTAATGAGCAAAACATGCTTTGGACCAAAGATCAAACGATATACTTAAAAGGACATGCATTCTTAATGTACGGCACTGTAGAAGATGTTATGTTTTAAAATACAAACATAACAAGGAGAACCATGTTTTTCTATTGCTTTTGAAAACGGGATGTCTCTATTTGTAACATACACAGTTGATGTACTCGAGAGCAAATACCTATCTATAAATTGTATTTTTATGTTAGAGAAACATGCCTCTGTTAATGCTCAGACATGTAGGTATTCCTACAGTAAAATACGAAACATTTCCGCGTACCCGGCCTCATATGTATTATGTTGTATCATTGTTATAAAAAGACAGTTTCTGCACGTGCCTGATGCAATACTTCAATGCCCTGTCAATTGTTTCGACAACGTGCAGTTGCCTTTCAAAAAACTTTTTTCTGTCTATAACGTCCAGCTTTTAAACAATAATATGTTTCTTTCAGATGCGTGGGCGACGTGTGGTGCATTATTTACGTCGTACTCTGAGTCTTAAAACGGTTTAAAATGTGTACAGTTCAACTCAAGTTTTGTTTTGACAACATCCTAGTCGATTCAATTCATCAACCGTTGTTCATACACTTCAATGTGGACCTTACAGGTTGATACTACCTGTTGAACCAATATATCATACAGTGTGAAGGAAACTTAAGTCACCATCCAGTGTCTCTTGTAGACTCCGCGTCGAAGTCACGGGCAGGAAAACAAGCATTCATTCGTGGTCAATGATGACTCTAAGAATGAAAACACGTTAGTTGACCGTGTGAAATCTTATCTTGTTCAGATGGATTGGATTTCCGCCTGCATTAATTTCCTTGTAATGTGGTATCTTCATTTATGTTGAATGGACTGTGATTGTAAATCAATCTCGAAAATAGAACAGACGAGGTGAAGGAAGAGCTCACTTCCGGATATCTGCATTTCTGTTGTTGTCGTCAATGCGTTTACAGGATGTGAAAGACCGAGTATTGAACGAGGTGCATTTACTGGATACGAGTCAAGTGACATTAAGCTATAAACAGCACTGGTTTATTTACTGAAAATCTGTAGAATACATTTTCTGTATGACATTGATTTAAAAAGATTGTTTTACTTGTACGCATATTTAATTGAAGTGATCTAATCGAATATAGATTGTTAATAAATATACAATTATGGTAAATGATTTATACACAAAGAATACGAACTGTGCGTCTCGCCGTACCACACGAAATTTCAACTAGTGTATATTCTCATCTTCATGGCCAATATTCAACTAAAAGAGTTTACACAATGTTACCGTCTGTATAAATTGCTATTATATATAAGTAGCAAAGTGAGGATTATTCAAGTTTAGTAGGGGTGTCATCTGAGGTGTCATCTGCGGGAATTCCAGACCGTTATTGATGAAAGCAAGTTTACGTATGGGCAAATGTTTCATTTCAGATTGCTAAATTTTAGCTTAAGTTCAGTCAACTTTATAAATCTATAGAGCTTGTTCCTGCTTCAAGTCGCTGGTTTCCTAAAACACTTGCAAGAAAAAGAATACCCTTGTGACATTATTCATCCGCAGTATCAATCGATTACTTAAACATTTCCAAACATATTCCTTTGTATGTTATTTGTTATACATCATATTCGTTTACATGTCTTGACTCTAATGGCTGCGATACTGTTGACGTGGCGTTAAACAATAACTAACTCATTGTGACAATTTTAGACAATAAAATTGGTTGCTCAATCTACATGTTAAATCTGAAAACTTGGCCAACTCTAATTTAACTTGACTGAGGACAAGTTATATACATGTACATCCCGGTTTCATTGTTCTGTGATAATTTTATAACTATATCCGGCAATCACAAATTATAGAGAGCGGAAGATTCCTATAATAAACATTATTCTGTCACCATGGGAAACTTGGATCAATTTGCAATCAAGCAATTAAGCAATCAGAACCTAAACCATCCTCATAGCATTGCTAGATGGTTGTTATGTGTCCAGCTAACCTATTAACAATGACAGAAAATCGTTAACAAGTGGACCAACAATATATTTAAATCCTTCTCCATGGGATCTGTGACATGCCATTTCTCAGCCTTCGCGGCGTTGCCACCAAACGTGGTTCTTCAACAAATAAATGAGCATCTTAAATACATTTCGTTCATAAATCTGTCCGCTAAACTGATTTGCTTTGGGGCAATTCACCTTCATTAGAAACGACACATGTGAAATTTCACATACAATTTTCAGTGAATTTGCACCGAAAACGACTTATACTCGTCTAAACATCAACATAAAAGGTTACACAACTGAAAATAGTATTATTATATATATTAAAAGGATCTGTGATATCATAAATATATCTTATACTATAATATTACTTTTTTATGTTATACCTTCACAAAACTAAACTGAAAGAAATATTTTGATAATGTGTTAATATAAACAACATATGAGCGAGAGTGTAGAACACGAGAGGAATTAATTACAAGCTACAAGGACAGATTGACATTGTTAGATTTAAATATATGTTTCTGAAATTTAAAGCCACATAGATATATAATTATGTTTGTTGAAGTAAGTGATCTAAATTAAAGGAAATACAAGGACTATGGGAGTTATTTGTGTAACTAAGAAGTATATTAGATGTAAAGCTTGATTGGAATATCTATGTATCAGTATTCTTTACTATAACATAATCAATAACTCTTTTAACATATTGATATCCAAGTGAAATATTTTAATCTATGCATTTGCCAATAAAATCCTTTTATTCCAAATGTTAACTTCGATTGCTTTAATCCACATACCAAATGTAAAACATAATATAAGATCGTTAAATGAGTGGTCCACTGAAAAGAACATTGGAAATTACCTCGAAAATGATTTTCTAGGAGAACAAGAGCCCTGACACAGTCCAGAAAACGTTTCTACCATGATATTTGTCGTCACATACGAATGTTACCAGCGTATCGCATTTCATGATTTGAGTGTTGTTTTATTTTCTTCTCCAATAGACAGCCCAATAAAACATGCATAATGTGGCCTTATTTGAAAGTTGACAAGTTGCTGTATACTTCATCAAATTATTTCATGGCCTTTGCAATTTTCTTTTATGTATAATACATTATCCAATGCTCCTTCAATAGGTAGGTTTCCGTACACGCATCAAACGTATTATAAGAATAGTCAACGAGTTGCGAGGAATTACGGATCATCTGTCCCGAGTTAATTATTGTGATACAGTCTGAGCTTTAGCGAGGAGTTTGGCATAATAATTCACGAGGGACAGATAATTCGTAATTCCGAGCACAGAGTTGGTTATTATTTTTCTTACCCAAGATCATTTTAGTGCGTTAAATACAAAAGCAAGACGCGAATTCACTATCTTTGATGTTAGACTGTAAAATACAAATTATACTCATACGCCATTCATAAACTCTCTCACACTTTCAAGACACGCAAATCTAAATAGTTTGCAAATTTTGCTCTTTTTTCAGAAAAATTATTAAGTTGCTGTTGAATTTTATTCCCGAAATGGTTGACTGACATAGTAAACAACTCGTTTATTTTGTAAACAATGTCGCAGAATGAGAAAAAATTAGTAAAAATGTGAACTGTCAATCGTTCTGTTGGAATGCATGACAGGAGAGTAATTACGTCACCAAATGACGTCATGCTTAATGACGTCGTCACAAAGCCATGACGTCACGGCAGTGCAGCCGACTACTCTTTCATGCTGCTTCGCCTTGTAAGTTTAGTAGGCTACTGTAAATATGATCTCGGAAACATAGATTGAACATGATTTTATATTTTCTATGTTTTGGTGACGTGTGACTTGAAATTTGCATGCTCGAAATTGATCATCTATGTGATTTAGTAAAAATAGTACAGCTTAGCATTTCATGAATGGGCGTAAATTAGATCCGTCAACCAATCAAAATGCAAGTTATATTTAGAAAAACTGTAATTCCCATGACCATTATGAAAACTTTAATTCCCGGCCAATCTTCGCCCGCTTGGATAAGAAAATGATTTAGGCTATAGACACATAAGGATGTATAGAAATCGCTATAAAGAAGTGTAATTACCACTGGGGATACAAACCCGCAGAGGATATCATTAAAACTGATTTGATGGATGACCCCCAGTAACAATATGGACAGTACCGATCTTTGTGCGAGCAGAGGTATTACTTGTGTTGTTATACAGGAAGGCCAATGATGCCTTGACCTAAGGCGCATTTGGACATCACCACATTTGTTGATTGTGGACATAAGTACAAATAAATAACTTTTGACAAAATCTGTACCTGATATATTTTGAGTCATCAATATTTACAACACTAATGACCACATCAAGGTGTGGGTAGGTACATCAACCATTTGAAAAATCATAAATATTCATGTTGTGTCAGATTTTATGATTTAACAAGATCACCATGTGTATATATACCATAACTTAATGTTGACAAAAACGTCAACATATCGATATTCCGTACATTAAGCTAGAGCTGTGAATTCCGTACATTAAGCTAGAACTCACAGTCGACGACAATGGAAAAGCAACAAACAGCCATGATTTGTCCACGATCTCTGTGATAAGATTGCTGAACCACCAGACAACCAAGTGAACTCTTATTGAATCGCGAGGAATGGAACCAGAACGTGCATTAATTTCCTGATAATGACATATTTCGGCTATGTTGATGGATTGTGTGGTGTGTTTACACAATGTGTTTACACAATGTGTCACAGTCGGGAAGATATCAATGGTATCACTAAAATAGAATATACAGGGAGAACCGATATTCCATTTCCGGAACTCAATTCTTTTGCTATAGATGAAGTTCACATGTTATGGGTGGTCAAGATTTGTTATTATGCGCCAACCTTTGAGTCGGTTTTCTGCTTAGCAATGAAATTAAAGCCTAGTGTTAATGCCTTGTATAAACTTGCTGAGTTTGCGAAAAAGGACCATTTGTTAAATTCCAGACAATATTTAGATGAAAGTACAAACTTAAATTACTATACTTAATAAATAGTCCCAAGGTCCTGTTAATGACATGAACAAAACGAGACTGCATGTATAGTAGAAGTGGGTCGTCTATTACAGAATGAATATTAAGTAAATACACCTCCTCAATACTGGCGTTAATAAATCTAAATCTAAATCTAAATCATCAAAACAATAACGCCATGTAATGTAATAAATAATGAGCTCTTCTGCTTGTAGTAAAGTCTCTCGGTTAGCACATCCCTCAGTGTCTCAAAAGCAGGATATCCAACTTAATATAAATGATCTCGTTGAACTTCTCACTAGTTTCCCATTCGACCACCTGCTTATTAGAACAGAAGCTCCATCTGTGGTTGTATCCACAAGTTTCTCACTCATGGTAGGAAACCAAAAAAATCCCAATCTCAATTACTGTCATCAGGTGTTTCAACATCATTTTGGCTCAAATGTAGCAAACAATAATGGATTGACACTGGATCTCATTGTCGTTATAGGTTTTGTGTTAGTTTGAGCTGTATTAAGATCTCATTAGGACAATATGTGTCTAGCAAATGAGTAGAAATCAATGAAAATATCTCTTTAACTATTCATGTTTCTGTTTTTGCTGAACAAACACATTTTGTTAACAGCAATTCATCAATATGGCATCAAACCAAGAGCATTTCATTACATCCTTGAGACAAATGTTAAACTTATGAGAAGTAAAATAGTCTTCTTTATTGAACGTACATGTACACGATTTATTCTGTTTGTTATAGTATCAGATTATCCCGTCTTTAGAGTTCGGGAATAACATAATACTCTTAAATATGTCACTTTTGCAGCATTAAGTAGTTTTTTTTAACCTTCTCAAGCAGATAAAATGACATGAACACACCTTACTCTCTGTCAACTGAAATTATTATTTTTAAGTTTGGTGACTTTGAGTGGAATTCTGTCAAATCGTCTTTGAAACTCCTGTCTTGGAGTAGACAAACTTGAGCAAATCTGAATTCTCAACTGTTATCAGCAGCGAGTATCAGGAATTAATCTTGACATTGCTTTGTATTCGTAACGCGAAGATGTCGAGATGCATTTGAAAGGACTTTTGAGCCATGCGATCCTGTATAATTATACCCCCTTTTGGGAAGGTTGAAAACTCTGGCATATCGTCCATGGTTTACAATTTGACACACAACCAGTCTTGGTGACATTTGAGATTTTGCTTTTTATAAACAGTGATTAAGGTAATTATTTAAACATCTTGTATTAAGGGTACAATTCCCCATTTAAATCTATCACTTACAAAGGTAGGCAAAACTGCATCTATTGTTAACAATTGAATCTACCCATTTCAATATATTAACTGTGATATATAAACACGATGAATATTACAAATCTCATAATTGTTGCATTTGCATGACGCTCTTTCAATCACGCCTGTACTTTATGATACGAATGGTTAGAAACGTTCCATACCAATGATCAAACAGCGGTGTTATTTTCCAGATATACACAGACAATAACGAGCGGCAGCAAGGGGCCTCATACCAACCAGTCTTTGGTGGAGCTGATAGATTTTTTTTGATGAATCTATTGAAGGTTTACCGTGCAAAGTGCAAAGTGCAAAGTGCAAAGTAATCAAATGGATCAATTGATTACATAGGCTTGTAAAGTATTTAGGACAGAACTGGGTCCAGTTAATATGTCATTTGTAAATAAAATACGATTAATCCATAAGAAAGGTAAAACAAATATGTTTTTAAAATTGTCACTTATCCACAGCTCAAAACACCCGTCTTCTTGTAACTACAGCGAAGTGTCACTCACTGTGAACGAAAATGAGGTCACATATACATTGTTGTACAAAAGTCAAATTATCGTTGAAGTAACTGCAGCATTAGAAGGTGTCTCCAGTAATAGTACACGTGGATCCATGCGGAACGTAACCTCCATCACCTTCCATTACTGAAGCATTCAATGAATACGACATTTTGTATTATCATTGTTATATGACTTTACCCTCGTCTGATATTGTATTGTATCTTATTAATTTTGTTATAAACTCTAGTTTTCAAGTTCATATTATTTTATTGGAAATCGGCACAATATAAGACCACGTCCAATCATTATTCCGCTGTTGAAGATATCGTGTTGATGGTAAAATGTCATTGGTACATTATCAATGTTTGGACAAAGACAAGGTATGATTTTGACATGTTTACGTCAGGTTTCGTTCTGATCAAGAAAATCAAAGTATTCCCGACTTGCGGAATTTGGAGTTATCGATCTTGATTAGAGTTATCCGCCCTTGGGAACAGGTATGTACACTTCCGGCTTGTAGACGTTACCGTCATGGGTCTTCCTAAAAGGAATTGTCGGAGCCTCACATCGAAGCTAGAGACACCAAAGTCGGCAAACGTAATTTCAACTCAAGTTATACCACAAATTAGTGAGTTAACATCAACGTGGACCGTTGATTTTAAAGATTTTCCCAAATTAAGCCACACGCATGTCGAGGATTACCTGCTAAGAAGCTCACATCGTACTGGTGACAGGCAGAAGATGCAATGTTATCGACAGTATGTGAGAGGGTACAACTTTTTTAAGGAAAAGTTTTTACACAATGTAATGGTTAACACCATTGACGACAGAGAAGACATGTGCTATGTGAGGTCGAACTGTTTCCCATCAATGAAAGAAGGATCGTATCAACAGTTGATGTTGCTGGCAAGACAGCCATTCTGTGTGAATAAAGCCCATTGCACCTGTCCGGCAGGGTAAGAAATTAGTTACTTGTTTTGTATATTCCAAACTGAAACACACATTGTATTTTTTCGCGTTTGATAAGTTAAATAAAGTTCTCGTATCCATGGAAATGGGATGTGTAATTTCGAAAAATGCGAATTGTCGTACATGTGGTATTTGGAGATGAAAACGTGTTTCATTTGAAATTATGTTTTGCAAATTTAGACCTAATTAGATGCTACCTAGTCGTAGTAATAGGCCTAGTATTTAAGAGAAACGGAAGGATATTAATTAGTGAATGGCATTACAAGGCTCAAAGATCCCATTTTGACCTTCTTGGTTATTGAAAAGTAAAATTGCTAATTTACATTTTTTGTCTACCTTGAGTGATTTGGCTTATGAAAACGTTCAATATTTACTAGCAAAATGATAACTGTTCAAAAAAATTGTGTTGGAATTCTCAAATTTCACTGGCAATGGTTATTCACCAGTTATCTTGATCCCTGCATTATGTTATTTCTGTATCAATGCAGTTGTTGTTTTCTTTAAAATTAAGATAAATATTTTAGGACATATAAATTATTGGTAATTAAATTATACAGTGTTTGCCCTGACTCGCAAAACGCGAGTATTTGACTCCCAAAATATGTTAATGACTCCCACTTTGGCCAGCTGGGAGTCATTCATGACTCTTTAATTTACATTCTGTAATTACTTGATAGTTCACAGGTTGTTTTTATGCTTATTGTAAACCTGATCTAAGCCGGTCAGTTTATAAGAATATCACTATAAAACAGTAGTAACTAGTTGACGCTAAAAAATATCCTGACTCCCTCTTTCTAAACATAGCGCAAACACTGATATATATATAAATTAATCCTCCCCATTCCCAAGGTGATCAATAAAAGCTATGAATTATTATTAAAAAAAAAGTAAAATGTATTCCCTAGATGCCTAATATTCGGGGTTTTCTAAACTAGTGTCCAAAAGAAACGATACCATCTATTTTTTAAAATATCTTTTTACAAAGTTATTTTTTTCGTATGAACACATGGTTTTGCGTATCCCACATCCCAAATGCAGTGTATTCAATCGTTAATACCGAGAACATTTTATCACATCCGAAGAAATGGTGCACTTTGTGAGAATGACATTATTTTAGGTAGCATAGTTTGCAACTGCAGATAAAGTGTATAAAACGGCTGACCATACACGTTGGTGTCAAAGCAACAAAAAGCACACAAGAAAATATCGAGTTTGACAGCCATTGGAATACGAGAGCGGTTGGAATTGTCACATAGCGAGTCTCACTCGCCGACGACGCCAGAAGGTTCGGTTGCGCGGGCATAGCAGTCACCAGGTTAACGCAACGGTTACGTGATAGATATCGGACAACTTGCAGGTCGAGAAGAAGGTGATTACGCTTATTGAAGACCGCCACATCCGGGTATTTCATCTCTGAAACCCATTCATCATTACGACGTTAACGTCAAAGACGTCACTGAGACACGTGATTAGCAGACAAACTTGGTAAAAGAGATTGAAGACTCATGGTATCTGAACATGTCGTCCATACAACAAAACGTTCCTTAGGCGTCAACAACGAGTAAACAAACAGACGAATTCAACGTTGGCAACAGAGAGACTGAGCAATGGTCATGCTCTAATATGGGAGCAGATTTTGCATCTTAAAGAACAATGGTAGACAGCGTGTGTACCGAAGAATTAGTGACCTTTATGCTCTGACTTGCGTCCATCAAGTCAGCCCAGTGCCTCCTTGATGAATGACAAAGCTTATCTTCTGACATCATCCGACGTCTGACGTCATCAACGCATAGATGTGTACTTGCCCGTTCTGACGCTCGGGGTGGAGATACCGAATACAAATGTGACTTAGTGACGCCTCTTTTGACATTTTCAACATTTGTCTCAATCATTTTTGTGAATGAAATTTTCATTTTCAGACCCCTCACGTCAATAAAGACCTGTACAAATGAATGCAAAGTACTAATTGAAATGCATTTTGTACACGTGTTAAATGAACGACATCTCAAAAGAATAATACCAATTCTAGATTTCTGTGTCGTTAAGTTTTCCTGTAATGGTCGCTCAAAGACGTGGTATCGTTTCTTTTGGACACTAGTTTATTTACAGACTTGGTGAAGGTTGTACCCATATAGCAGGGTTACTGTTCGCACTCGAAGATATAAGTTGCAAAAGCTCTGAGAATGGAGAAGATTCCAACATTCCATGCACATCCAAGCCATGCAAATGGAATAAACCGAAACAGAGAAAGAAGCAAGCGACAACTGTAAACAATTTGAAATTTAAACGACTTCGTTATGGCAATGAAGAAATTGTGAAAACAAAAACATCAAACTTCAATGATACTGAAGTGGACGGAAGAGACTTTTTAGCAACGCTTACAAGCAAGTTAGGCAATTCTAATGCAGTGTTGTTTGATATGCTCCCGACACCTGCCCAGACAGATGCAGATATTTGTCAAGATGTCAATGTTCATCACATTGAAGAGGTTTCGACCTCCGAAGAAGTGTTGCTCACAAGTGATAAATACATCACATTAATGGAGACAGCAAAACTTGAAAGCATAGATTCGGAGAAGACATTTGATACATTTGTGAACATTTCAGATTCCATAGTCAAAGAAGTTGAGGAGAGGACCAGAGGTCAGAGCAGTAATCAATTGTGGATCAAGCTAAGGGTGTTTCGAATTACTAGTAGTAATTTCCATGATGTCATGGTAAGGAAGGATAGTACCGATCCATCTGTTTTGATTAAAATATTAACATGTAGTTCTGATGAACTACACAGTGCAGCTGTGGTATGGGGTAGAAAATCAGAAACAGTGGCAAAGAAAAAGCTGGTGGCGTACAAGAAGCTCTTTCATAAGAAAAGTGTACATATATCGGAGTGTGGTATGTTTTTGTGCAAAGACATGTGTTATTTGGGAGCCAGCCCTGACGGTATCATACATTTTGATTCAGGAGAACACAGGTTGTTGGAGATTAAGTGTCCCTACAAATGGCGAGACCATACTGTGATAGACGCCTGCAGAGACAAATCATTTTGTTGTTATGTCGATATCAATAACCAACTTCACCTGAAGAAGACTCATCGATATTACACACAGATACAGGGGCAGATGGCAGTTTCTCAAATGGATTTGTGTGACTTTGTTGTGTACACAAAAAAATACTTGAAAATCATAACTGTGTCTTATGACAGACCATTCTGGGAAGAATTACAACCGAAACTTGAGCTTTTCTACAAACGAAATATTCTCCCCTTACTATTGCAGAAATAATAATAATAAATAATAAGCTATTTGTATAGCGCAGAAGTTACAGCCAGGCTGTTCACATGCGCTTTACATATGAGTAGTAATTGAGCTATAGAGAGTGCATGATGTTAATTTTGAAACAGGTATGTCTTCAGAGATTTCTTAAATTGGGCGACTGAGGTACAGTTCTTGATACTGTCTGGAAGCGAGTTCCAGAGCTTTGGGGCAGCGTGTTGAAACATTCTTTCTCCCCTTCTGGTTTTGGTGCTTGGAGCCAGGAGCAAGTTTTGGTTGTTGGAGCGCAGGTTTCTGGATGGTTTGTAGGGGTGGAGCAGATCTCTGAGATAACCTGGAGCAGAAGGTGTGTTCAGACACATGTAGGTGATGGTGAGTATTTTGAACTGAATCCGTGAGGAGATAGGGAGCCAGTGAAGTGCTTGGAGGACTGGAGAGATATGGTCGGCTTTTCGACATCTAGTTATCAGTCTAGCAGCTGAATTCTGAAGCAACTGTAGGGGCCGGATGGTTGAAGCAGGCAGAGAGCATAGAAGTGAATTACAGTAGTCTAGGCGAGATGTAATTAGACACTGTACCAGTGTTCTTGCTGTGTCCTGGGTGATGTATCTTCGTATCTTATTTGGAATAGTTGGAAGTGAGCTGACTTGGTAATCGATGAGACTTGTTGTTTCATGGTCATCTCAGAGTCAAATACAACACCAAGGTTTTTGACTGTATTTACAGGGATGATGGGGGCGCCTGAAATATTGACAGTCAGCTCGTCAGACTTTTTTGTTTGTTGTGGGGTACCCGCTAACAGAACTTCTGTTTTTCCGGCATTCAGTTTCAGGAAGTTGCAGTCCATCCAGGCCTTCACTCTGGTCAGACAAGACTCCAGTCTAGTAATCTCTGTCCGCATAGAACATGGTCTTGATGAGATTATGTTCTGATGGTCGTCTGCATAACCATGAAATGGTATGCTGTGGTCTCGGAAGATATCTCCTAGTGGTTGAATGTACATCAAGAACAAGAGTGGGCCCAGAACTGATCCTTGAGGGACGCCGTATTTGAGAGTCCTTGATTCAGATGTCGTTCCACCTACCACCACACACTGGGACCTGAGATGTAGATAAGACTGTATCCATTGGAGGGCTTGGCCAGATATTCCAAAATGACTTTTCAATCTTGAAAGTAGTAATTGATGGTCAATTGTATCAAAAGCAGACGATAAGTTTAGCATAACAAGAATCACTACTTCTTGCTTGTCCATTGCAGAGATGATGTCACTATGAACCCTAGCCAAAGCTGTCTCGGTGCTGTGATGTTTCTTGTAGGCGGACTGGAACTCTTCCTGTAGGCCGTGATCTTCAAGATGTTCACGGATTTGTAATTCCACAATCTTTTCCAAAACTTTTGAGAGAAATGACAGGTTAGACACTGGTCTGTAATTCTTCAGTATTTCCTGATCTAAATTTGGTTTCTTGAGGAGAGGGCGCACATGTGCCAGTTTGAAAGTTGAGGGAACAGTGCCAGACTTGAGTGAAGAGTTGATAATGATTGTGATTGGAGCAACCAAAATGTCCAGGACACTCTTCAAAATCTGTGTTGGGATTGGATCTAATCCGCAGGACTTTGATGGCGCCTTGAGGATTGTCTTCAACACCTCCTCAGTATCCACAGTAGTGAAGCAACACAGTCGAGCAGGACTGTAGTCAGACTTCTCAACATCAGTGGGATTGGGAGATTGATATGAGACTATGTCATGGCGGATTTGCTCGATTTTGTCTATGAAATAATCTGCGAATTTCGATGCAAGTTCTTCTTTAGAACAATGTTCGGGCAGTTTGTCGGGCCCTTTTGGATTGATCAAGTTACCCACAAGTCTGTACATGGCCTTGGGGTCGTGGCTGGATTCCTTGACTTTGGTACTGATATGTTCAGTCCTAGCCTGTTTTACGCCATTGTTGTATGACGTCCTAGATTTGTCGGCGGATCTCCAGGCCTGACCTTCTCCAAGCTCTTTCTGCTCTGCGTTTCTCTGTCTTGGAGTTCCTGAGTTCGTCCGTGTACCATGTGGTATCTGGTCTGATGATGACTGATCTCTCCTGTAGAGGTGCATGTATGTCGAAAACAGATTGCAGCTTGGAGTTGAAGATCTGCACTTGCTGGTCGACGGATGTGCACTCTGAAATGGTGTTCAGAATGTTCTGACTTTCAATGTCTGATTTAAGCAACTCTGTCCTAATTCCATAGAAATAAACTATGGATCTCAAATAGTGACAATATAGTGTATTGTGAATGGCCAGATGTGATATATTTTGTAAATGTTGAAAAGAAAGCGGGAGTTACATGAATATTATCAGTAAGATTATTTGCCATTTGAGTAGAAATCAGCAAATGCCTTTATGCTGTATATTTGTAAATGTTCACGTTTCTTAAATACATTGAGTATGTGCTTAACTCTTCAACTAGTATAATAGTCAAATCATTAATATTATTGATGAGTCCCATGTTTCATAAAGACAGCAAAATCAAACACAATTAGTATGTTTTCTTTTAATTCAGTGTTGTTTTTTACATCTCGTTGAAGTTAGCAGTGTGTACTGCACAAAATGCTGAGTATGTAAAAAAAAAGAGCAATCAATAAATATATCTTTGATCAAATCGTTGAACATTTTCATTAAATGTATACTTCATATATTAAATAATAAAACATATAAGGGAGACAATTTACTTGTTCGCCAATATTTACCTCCCCTTAAAGTTCATTCAGTCTGACGCTCGTTCATGTTGTCATATGTACAAATACACAAAAAGTCACGAAATGACAATACTTTATAATTGGTTTTCAATAACTCACGTCACTGGCAACATGAATGCTAATTTTGACAGTTCCAAACGTGATTACGAAATCTGTTATACCATTCAATTTACAAGTGGTGAGAGCAGGTTTGTAAGTGCACTGCAGACAAAGAATATGGAATCTGCTACACCACTCAAGCTGATGGGTATAATTGATTGGAGAATTCTGAAATTCTTTATTTGTTCCATCTTTCTTTCCACATGAATTCTTGCGGCGGCAATTCGCCTAGTGTTTTCGACATCAGATTTACTGAACTGGTTTGATTTTGATAAAAAAAAGGGGGACAGTACAGTTTAACTCCCTTTTCTGTCAGTTCATTTCTTAAATGAGCGAAACCTTTGTCAACCATGACAGCATCACCACGCTCTAACATATCTATCAATCCACTGTTGCGGGTTATGTACACATCAGACGCCGATCCTCCATACAGTTTGGAAACCAAAACAACTCCACCTGTCATACTAATGCCAACTAGAGCCTTGAAGGTATTATGGGATTTGTAGTGTGAATAGGTTTGACTCTTATTCTCAAGTGAAGATGGCGTTTGTATGAACAGTTCTGTGCAATCTAATATGACCCTGGTATCTTTTAAATTGCTGAAGCACTCTGGTATTTTCTGCTGCATTATCTCAAGTTTTGGAAGAAATACTAAGCGTTCAAAACATTTGTGCATGAATCCTATCCAGGCAGTAAATATTCTGGATACCCTGCTTGAAGATATTTTGAATCTATATTCTAAATCCTGTAATAAAAGTCCAAGTCTGAGTCTCATTAGTACTAAGAGGAATTCATCTACCAGTCTTAGCTTTCGGACTGTTTGCCTCTTGGCCATTTCACTGTCGTCGATATTTAATTTATCTGCACCATGCAGTAATAAACTCTGAAACAAGGCATCGAAGGTTGTATAGTTCGGCAGACCTGTATAAAACATCATTTTCGAATCAGATGTCTTTATATCTTCTATAGATATCTCTGGCCGAATTGTTGAAAGGTGGGAATCTCTTGTTTCCACACACGATGTCTGAGATGCTGTTCCTATAGCCTCTTCCTTGCTGTCCGACTTGTCTGGAACCTCCGCGTACCTGCAAACGTTAAATTTATATCAAACCCTCATCTGTCATATATAATTCAGTTACATTTATATTATTTGAGAATGACATAATAGTTAGATAATATATTGTCGAATATCTTGCTCTTATGCATTTTTACCAGTAAATGAAGTTTTCCTTTAAATAAACATTTACTGATTACATGTTTCTAATTTAAGGTTTTGAATTGAGAAAGTGAAAACATACGAATGGCATTCCATGTTGTCCAAGTTAAATGGCTCAGTGGAATTGTCGAGAGGGGCAACAACAGTTCTTGGCAATCCAATGCTGCTGTTTAATGAGGTCCTTGCTTTAGTAGTCTTCTCTCTTTTCTGTGGCAGGAATAAAGTGGGGATATCACTTTTCCAAGATCTGCCATCTCCATCGACAAAGTGGTCGGAACAAACCTGTTTGTCAAAGCAAAATATCTTAAACAAATAACTATTTTACAAACAAACGTGAAGAATCATAAAATATCTAAACATTTTTATATGGGGCTATGAAAGCCAGTGGTCAAAAGTCTGTTCGCAGTGACGTAATTTCCACAGACTTACATGTTAATTAGCTATTGCAATAATAATTGTTTAAACAATTTATCAGTCTAGTAATTAGTTAATTTGCAATATGTTGGTAAAGATTTCCGAATCAATTAACAAACATTATCCAGTGGGGTTGCAGGTAGAGCCTCTCGACCTAGCTACAGTAGTGACTAGCCAATGCTAGTGAAACCAAATTTAAAAAGACATCATTTTGCTAGCGAATATTCAAAGCTTTTATTAGCAAAATTACTCAGTACCAACAAAATTAAGAAATTTGGCTATTGAATTGAAAATTTTAATAATCTATAACCAAGTCTGAATGTGAAAAAGTGAACTTTGAGCCCTGCTGTTTAACTGACAATGACACAAGAATCAATACCTGTGTGTATTTTGATGGCGTGAACTGCTTACGGCTGATCGCACGTATCCATGCGGATCTCAAACTCCTGTCTTTTGGTAAATGATGAAGTTTCACCTTCTTACCGAACCTTCCGATCATCCCAGCCGAGTTGCTACAGTCTTTTATGGCACAATAATCACGACCCATGACGGTAACGTCTACAAGCCGGAAGTGTGCATACCTGTTCCCAAGGGCGGATAACTCTAGTCAAGAACGGTAACTCTAGATTCCGCAAGTACCGAATATGCTAATGTGTGAAAGGGCATGTGATTTTTTTAACACCTTAAACTATTGTTTTAGCACAGCGGCAATATTTATTGTTTCGTACAATTTGAGTGCCACCATGATTGTTGCAAGAACTTCTCAAGAATGATTCTTATTTCAATAAATTAGTCACTAAGCTTCATTCAATCAATTTATCCTAACACTATCACAGCATCACGTTTAACTTTTGTGTGTAAAACATAATTACACAAAATCATTCCATAGCACTGGCTTAAGTTCTTCTACCGATTAATATCATGTAGTGTGATAAGTAAGGCCTAAATGAGAAATAAAATGTTTCTGGTCTTCGAAGGAAGAGATAAATTGCATTTTATACTAACTTCTCACTAGTTAAAAAACAGAATTTACACACTTATTTATATAAATAAAACAAAAACCATCATAAAATGTGTTACTTTTCCAAATGGTCAATAATCTTACACCTACATTACATCTCAACAGAAACCAGTGACATTTTCAATGTCCAATGTTTGAGGCTAAAGAATTAGAGTTATCTGCCCTTTCTTTTGTTAAAACCTAAATAAAAAGACCTGAGGCGTGGGTTTGAGACTGATGCGGGCGGAAACCAGAAACAAATTAATTTTTTTTCGGCGGGGTAATGCAGTCAAGTTAAACTTTATATGGTTGCATCTTAACTTAATAATGTGATATCATGCATTGAAAGGTTTCAGAAGCCATTAAAAGTTCTGATAAACTAACTATTCAGTAATCTCCAGTGTAAATGCTCAATACCAATTATTGTAATTGATAAGAATAACTTATCAGGTTATTGACAATTTGTAAAAAACTCACTAAGTTTCCAAAGACAGTATTTAGTTGTAATCTAATACTTAAACATATATATTAAAAGGTCGACGAAATTTCAAATAATGCTTATTACTGATAAAAGTACAAGTAAAAAAGGTTTTTGTGTTTGTACAGATAATAGAGTTATCAAAAGAATCTCTTAAAGAAATTACCGATTTCACAGCTATAAGAACAAGTACATTTATTAGCATTGCTTAACCTACAGGAAACTGAAATCTCGGATATAAAAAACAATTATTGGAAAAGTTAAACAAAGTTTAGATACATTGAAATATGTTTATATTAGGCACTAGACGTCTTGTATTACACCCATATGGATATGGTTTAAACACGATTGACAAGAACCTGTGGTCAGACATAAGTGTTATATTGGACTGGAACTGAGATCTGATACGGCTTACAATATATCCTGACAGGTATGTCAATACTCAAGAAAGTTTATTAACAAAATTATGTTTTGACGTCGTTATGTCTTTGATAATTTTACTTTGTTATCTAACGGTATACACTGTTAAAACATATACATGAACAATGACAAGATTGGATGAAGGATTTTAAACATTATGAATATAAATTGTAAAGATCAATGTCTTGATATTATGTGTAAATCAATCTGTTATAAAAGGTCATGTTATGCCAATTGAAAACCATAACGTTACGGTGAACAAGTCAAATGACAAAGACAATAGTCAGTCAATGTTTATGATATTGCAGGACTATCCAGACAGTTGGCAGTTGAAGCGGATGTTATGGGGAGTGGAATTTAAAGACATTAGATTTGCTCAATGTCTTTATTGGTGATGGATATTTTATCATTTTTTTAAAATGCGAAAAAAATACTTTACAGTTATCTGTACATGTTGTCGCAAATTTGAGATGTTAAGGTTGAAAATGATTAATATATCAACTGTACAAACATAGATCATTTAATAAATGTGGCATTAAATAATCATTCAGGTTTCACATTTGACTTTCTAATGTACGTCATTACATATCTCCTTTATTTATATATTTATGGAATACGTTAGACTGGTTAAATGTCATAAATCTCAATAAAGATACTATTTTCGTTAGTCAATGACGTTTGCAATGGGTATTTTAGATCCATTCTTATATAAATGCAACTAAATGTAGCCACAAATGACCTTTTTATGTGTTTTTCAATCACAATTAGGTCTACCAATACTTGTTATCATTTGGTATTTGAGTACCATCTTTTTACAAAAACATTATTAATGAAATAAAAACGTGTACCTTTTAAGAAAAGAAAGCCATTGTTTACATTATTTCCATTAAGATCCAAATGTAATTGCTGCATAATATTGCATTCAACTTTTAAATTGCATATAACAATAATTAAAGATTATAAGGAACACATTTTAAAAGTAAGTTGTTCAGGACATGTAATTAGTCCTATTCTTGCTAGTGCTCTGCACTAATTTCCACACGCCTTTTTACCAAAAATGCAATTTGCAATTGCTTCTAAAATTGGTTGTAGTGTCTCTTTGAGCATGCCTTTTGCAATACATCAAACAAGGCAATTCGTGTTAGACATCGCCGTTAATGGCTGCGATACTGCCGAAGCGGCGTTAAGCAATAACTCACTCACTCACTCACTCACTCGTGTTAGACATACGAAATACTATTAATACATACCTAATTATTTTGAAATGACAGCATGAACAACTTCAGTACAGCATTCTTTTCAAATGTTGCATGTAGTCTATCACACTCTAGCGGGTTTAGTAAAGTATATATCAAAATACCAATGCAATGTACTTCGTCACTAAGTCTATACCATCAGAAGATATGATTGTAATCATAAACTAAATCGTAATTATTTTGCAGTGATGATTTTATTTGTTTATATCCTCAACTTATATAAAACTACTCAAACAACTGCTATTAGACACCGCGCTATTTACAGTGTCAGGTCAGGGCATTATTTAGAGGGCGAAAGCGAAATGTCGTCCTTTCGAGAAATTGTACCCTAGCACAGCATTCGAATTCGGTACACATGTATGATTAAACGTTATTTTCATCAGTATATATATATAACAACAACATTATGACATTAGACAAGTTTCAAGAGTGAAAAACGGACCAAGGAGCTTTATTCATTATGGATTTGAAGTAAATGGTTTACCCTTATCATTCACAGATGAATCCATAAGAGGTATAGTAATACCAAAGCCAATGGTCAGGAAATAATCTGATTAAGCCTCAAGTGTAAAATAATCAATATGATCCGTGAATCTGTCCATCAAAGGTTTACACATGGGCTAGTTCATGTATATTCACCTACCTCTGTATCTTAGGGAAACATTTAAAATATTTTGTAATGTCTTTCTTTGTTGGAAAGTGAAACTAAATGCCCTTTAAAACATAATTCCTCGATAATAGCTTAAAACAGTGACACAGTTAGTTAAACTGTATTTCACTATTATATTTATAATCATGATACACATTTAAAGATCTTGAGGTGCAAAATTGTTTGAGGAATTGCATCAAAGATGTAACGATCGCATGCTACTTTAAGGATTAAGTAATGTACAGATCGGCTAAAATGTAGTGAGAATTGCTTTTTCCGCACTTCTTCCTTGAACTAGTCACAATATTAATGGTTAAAACACCATAATGTGCTTTAAGTTTGGTTTTTATAAACAAATATGGTGTTGTAGAGAATTTTGCTGGAGAAAGAATTCGATTAATACTTGCGTGACAACATTCAATACAGTTCTATCAGGGTCAAATTTCTCTCCCTGGAGCAGATCTACGCCAAACATGTCTGTAATTGTTTCGGCATTGAATATGCAATTGGCTGATTAACAGTGACGTATGACATTATTCAGTAACTTTCGACTACTGATGACATTGTGATAAAACTGCTTTTGAGCATGATAACTTACTGCTACTGAGAAGCTAGACACATACAATAAACCATATCTTTGTAATCGAAGTTGTAATTAAAAACTTATTTATCAATAAACAGTTTAGTTAAGAAAACACTTCGATTGATACGTTCTTTGTATAATAACCTCAACTACAGAAACCCTCAACATGTATGTTTGTCCCTGAAAGGAATTTTTCAAACTGTATTCGTTGTTACTGCCGTGAAAGTAATAGTTCAATATACAAGCAGAATTACATTGTTGAGGTGATATAGCTCAAGTGTTCGTCATTTAATGAAATATCGGATCTGTGAGCATTAGTATTCAAGAATTCAAGAAAGGTCTTTGCTTCCCAAAAATAAAAAAAACTGATACAATTTCAAATCAATGTCCCAAAGCTTAAAATAAACTGGACTCTGTTGCCTGCTTGGTGCAAATCAATACTCGGACCATGTCTGTGTCCAAGAATAATAACAAAGCTTGAGGAAATTAACACGTTGAGACTCAGTCGCAGACAAATTAGAACACGTGTGAACTTCAGACTTGAAGTAATGATACTGATAAGGCTCTTCTCTAGTATCAGTCAATCTTATCATCGATCAGATGTTATTTCTAGTGACAAAACATTACATTTATAATACACGTAGATATAAACATATATTTTAAGGTCTTAAACAGAAAATCATCTAATATTTACAAACAACCAAGACAACCAAAAATGTAATTATATCAGGTTCTACAAATTTTGACCATCATTTAACAACCTCTTGCTTATTGTAGACATAATATTAATTGTTATGTTAATCTAGACAATGTGTCTCATTCCTTATGAATTGCGTTTAGATATTTCTTTCAAACGCGACCTACGCAATTTACGCCACTCATAGGAATCGGAATAGACCATTTCTATACGCATGATAGTTTTGGCATGCTTAAAAACTATGCTGCGTACGAAGATACGCAACTCATAAGTTATTCATACAATTTCACATCGGTCGAGTGTGCTACACGGACGGTATGAGAACGAAATGCATACGCATTTCGTTCTCATACCGTCCGTGTTATTCGCTGCTCTTCCGAACCTCATATGAATAACGTAAAACAGACGTACATATAACGTATTTGGACCGAAGATAGGATGCATGCTGAACGAACTCAATACGAATGTCAACACATTGTACGCATTGCAACCGCATTATCCTTACGGGAAAACTTATGACACTTTGCGCATACATTCTGTACATGCCTGGCTACTTTAAGGCCCTTCAACAGAAAATCTTCCATATCTATCAAACAACCAAGACAACCAAAACTGCAACTCTGCCAAGTTCTACATATTTTTGTCAACATTCCACAACCTTAATGCAAAAATAGCAATACAAACATGATATTTTTAAAACACATAATTTCTGTAACCTTGACTGATAATATTATAATATCAAGGCAGAATTTGGAAATGGATTTAAATTTTAATTGTTAATATCACATATGCATAACTGAACCAAGACATCATTTAAAGTTGAAGTACTTCTGTCAGTTCCAATTCCTAAATAGTACTTAATGGACTTAATTGAAACTTATACCCTTAAGTGCATTTGATATTTTTATGATTATGATGATGAACACGTGCTTGCTTTGTTGTATTAAAGTTGATATTTTTTGTGAAAATTCGTTGACACATAAAATCTATTCAGAAACACCAATATTCATAATCTTGTAATTTCTTGAATATGCATTTGATTCCAATCACTAATGACCAACTTATTTTGTCAAAAGGTATTGGTAGGTATAGCTAATGCATGAGCAGACATTGGTAATTGTAAGATATATTGCTGTTTATCATATATTTGTTAAATATGTATTTATTTATATGTATATAATGTATATTCATAAAACCAATGTATTAAATGTACTGACATAGACTAACATTCAGTTACAATTAATAGGGTTGGATTATATTCAAACTTAGTTGAAATAATCATACATAATGCAGTGCAAACAATAAATCAATCACCTGTAATTATTTTAATATTTTGACAAGTTATAGATAACATGAGCAGATTGTATAAGATTAAGTCAGTCACATTTAAAATCTAATCATCATGTGCTTACTTTCATTTAAGAAGTTTTCTTAGATAGTTGAAAGTTAATTATAACTTATAACTGATTTGGAGTAGTTGACGATCATATTGATTTTAACAAATAAGAGTAGGCATGACTTTAAAAAATTGTTAATATGAATAATTTAAATAAATAGTGAGTTCTTTTTTATGTACTAATGCTTAAAACCTATGTGAAAGTCTGAGGAAAAAATGCAAGTCAGATTAGGATAGCCTTGAGTTGTTTCGGTACCGACTTACCAGGGAAAAAAATAACTTATAAAACATTATTTCATCTTAAATTTCCTACTGGGCCAGACAGTTCCCCGAAGACTCAGATTGCGAATATGATTCCGATTCCCTAGTAAATATTTTAAAGATTTGAGTATCAATTCGTGTTTTATTGTATATTATAAGAGTAAAAGAAACCAGCTTTGTTCTCATGATTAATTATATCAATCTTAAACAATCAAACATAACTTTTCAATCCATCATGTGTTATTTCGATATTTATGTTTCTAAAGAAAATCTAAACAGCAACACAAATTGCATATATTTTCAATGTTGTATTAACATTCAATTCAATTGCAGAACATCAATTTTGTTTGAAACCAGGTGCTAATTGGTTCTACTCAAACTAAACTGAAGCATCAGGATCAAAGACTTATATCCATCACAATGTATATTTCAACACTAAAACAAGACTGAGGACCTGAAATCAAATATCAGTCTACTCTCCATGTTCTATTTTGGAGGGGAAACACGCAACCATTTCCGTCAATGACGTCAGTATATGAATGAAGACATACCAGATAACTGTGCGAAGTCGAATTATATTTAGTTTTATTTGATCTCCATTTCTAATTTATTGCCTGGTAATTCCATATCTTCAATTGTTTTCAATGGATCTGATGTATTTACATGTCGTGTCCTGATCAAATTAATAAACGGATAACTTTAATAATTTCCGGATATCGCCACTTCTTGTGTTCATGTAATTTCTCGCTTTTATATAACCGTGGAGATATTATGTTGTTTGTATAAACTGTTTTCTGAAAATATTAATGCCTCCCGTTGTAGAACACATTCACTAGCATTGAACAATCAAAGTGCCGTAAAATATGACGTCATTTGCTAAGCGACGCTCTTAGTGACGTCTTAAATGACGAACATGTGTTATTGTCTCGTAAAGCAAGATGCCGGTCCCATTAGCCGCCTGTGTTTTATTGCCGTGGGTATCTTATATAAAACAATAAAGCTGTCATACTTTAACATATTGCCAATTAATCTATCAGACTGAACAATCTGGCCAAATGAAAAGCATGCATAAACGTGACTGTTGCTTTAAATACGTAATATTTTCTCATATTCTCACTTCAAATATTGCTCTATTCATATTGACATCAAAGCAGCACTGTTTGCTCAATCTGCAGCTGAATATTTAATTCCGTAACACTTCAAAAAACATAACATCTAAATATTAATTTCGTATCTTCATTTATCTCTGTTTGAATTTCATTGTGTCGCTTTTTACTATTCAAGTAATCATGTTAAATATTACCAGTTGTCTTCCTTTCTTTCAATACTACAGTTAGATAGACGTGCTGAAGGGAATCAAAACTCCATAAACGACAACATCTGTATTATATCACAGGTCCACATCATTCAGGAAGGAGTTGATATACAATCATAAATTGATATGTTGTTCCAGTAATATTGCCAATACAATTTTGGAATGAAAAGCTGTCATGTGAAATTTGAAACAACGTCACATCATGTACTTATCTAAATCTCCCTTTCTGGTTGGGATGATATAAATGTTATTGATTGTGTACACTGGTGAACAAAAATTGAAGCTTGACAGTTATCAATAATTGATCGCAGCACATTGGGAAATATGACATTACAGCATAAAAGAAATGTATTCATGTTTTTAATGAATCACAAATTACTCGATGTAATGATTTATCCAAATATATTTAATCTTCATGAAGTGATACAGTTCTGTTTACGCCAAATAATTGTTGTGTGTGCTTCTTTGTGTCACTTGAATTCTGAAATGATTATAAAATAATAAGGTACACAACAGATTCAAAATATCCCAGTGTCACTAATTGTTCCATGAGTTTCTCTTTAATGATATCACAATGTATGGTAAGGATACCTAGATATAAAGTAAATACCATATAGAACATTCCTTTTATACTATTAGTTTTGATCTTAAGTCAATACAACATGTATACACTTTTAATTGTTAAATAAAAGGAAATTGTCAATTTAAGACACACAGTGTATTATGATATTGTGTATCTTAAACCCCTATACAATTAAATATTCTTGATATAAAATTAAATGAGACATAAGTTTGAATTAATGGAAAGAATAATGGTAAACTAGGCTCCAAATCAATCAATACAATAACATGCACACACATGATTGTTGACAGAATGAAACTGTAAATGAATGACACTATAACAGTAGACATATTAATTTGACATATATTTCATTATCATGAAATAGATTATTAACTTACACACATGTTGTATCTAAGGATTTACTGAATTCCCTCAGCAGCATATTGTAAAGTATTGTAATTACAATCGGGGATACAAACTCACCCACTCACAGTACTGATCTTTGTGTGAGCAAGGGAATTACTCGTGTGTTGTGATTCGTGGAGGTCATTGGTGCCTTGACATGGGAACACTTGGGCATTAACCCATTACATTGGATATCATCTTATTTATTGTGAACATATACTGTGAAATGTTGTGTATGCAAGCAGTTGTATGTTTCACCAGATAAAGGAGCATTTAACTAAGCATATATTCAAAAACGGCGTTTATGTTCAACCTCATGAGATTGTTATCATCCAAAAAATATTGCTTTTATTATGCGTAATGTAGATTAAATAGTGTTGCCCGTTTATACATTGGTTGCAAATAATATTACCATTTTATTGACTTAATGTAAGATACATTTATATTGTCATAATTTGCGTTTCGTTTCGTTTTCATAAGTTGAAAAGATATATACACGCATTAATGGCCATAACCTTTTATTAAGTTGGTAAAGGAGAATAATTCGTACCTGACACTGGTATACAACGAGGGATGTAATGTCAAAAGAAAGTCACAATCACATGTCCAAACACATCATTTTATAAAAAGGTGAAATAATTTTAATTCATGCTCTTTGCTATCATATAGCTAAGAACTAAATAAATTGTATTAGTTTCATTCAAACACAACCAATACCATCTTGGTGTCGTGTCTCATTTTGCTTAATATTGAGATATACGTGTACGTCATGATGTATTCACATGTATCATGTTAAAATTGGCACACAGGAATCTGTGAAAATTCGGAAAATTCCTCAAACTCATGAAGATTATAAACATGACTCTTTTCAGCAAAGGGGTTAAAACTCATCTAGTTGATATATTGGTTTATCTGCTAGACCCGAGGGCTCTATAGGGTATTTTCTCTTGAAAATGACTCTAATTCTCGAGAAAAAAAATATACACTGGTCTATATATACGCTATATTTCGGTTCCTACAGTAAATAAGCATATTATCCTTGCAAGTTATATTGGATATATCTCCCAAGTAATAGGATTGAACATTTTCAGAGGGTATGACGACGTATGAGGTCAGCAAATGTTTCCAGAAGATAAACATCAGGAAAGCAAAGGAACCCGACATCGAAGGTATTCTGTTAAAGGCGTGTGCTCTACAATTATCCCCTCTCTCTTAATACCTATGAGATACTAACTTTATGGAAAACAGCCTCAGTTATACCAGTCCCTAAAAATACCAGACCGAATAAACTAAATGACTGCATACTAGTAGCCTAACATCTATAGTAATGAAGTGTTTGGAGAGACAATTTCATCAGCGTATCCTGTCAGACGTGCAAGATTCACTTGACCCACGTTGAGTAGAGGATGCTACAGTCACTCTTCTGTCGAAAATACATGAACATCTGGGGAAGACAGGTTCATATGTGAGGATTTTATTTATTGACTTTTGTTCTGCTTTTAATACCATCCAACCCCATCTACTTGTGAGAAAAAGTGATTGACCTCAACATCGATCACTCAATAATAAGATGGATTAGGAGTTTCCTCACAGGCAGAATACAACATATGGTCATTTACGGTACTACGTCACCTACCGTCACTATAAACACAGGTGCTCCACAGGGATGTGTTCTACCTCCCCTTCTGTTCATATTATACACAAACTAGTGCGCGGCCCGTGATGATATATGAAATATTCGAACATCGAATTCGCCGATGATTCACCAGTTGTGGCACTCCCTACGGACAGTGAGGACGGGTACAGACGGAACATGGTTAATCTAGTCACATGATGATGTAGTGAAAATTCCCTTTTAGATTAACGTTACAAAACAAAGGGGATGATAATTGATTGTAGGTAAAAAAAAAGAAGAACATGTAGAACCCATTCGCATTGCAGACAGTGTTGTTGAACAAGTATCAGAATACAAATATTTTGGGCCTATCATTGACAACAAATTAAACTGGAACAGTAATACGGACTCTATCTACAAGAAGTGTCAACAGCGACTATATTTTATGAGGAAACTTAGACCTTTTAATGTTGATGTTGAGTTTCACCTTTTTATTCTTGTTTTGTTCATTCTGTTTTGTCGTTTGGTATTCAGTGCTGGTACGGTTCCCTCTCCCTCAAAAACAAAAACAAATTAATCAAAATTACCAATATCGCCTCTAAAATTGCAAACACCGCTCTTTTAAATATATGTAGTACCTATGAAACCCATGTCCTTTCCCTTGCCCATAAGATTAACGCTGATGATACCCACCAACTAAATACAAGCTATTCCATTTTATGTTCTTGCCGCCGCTTGTTGATGCCCAAACTTTAGACCAACCGTGCCACAAAGTCGTTTATTCCCAATAGTCTTGGACTTTAAATATCAACTGTGATAAATAGGTATCTTTTACTTTACATATATGTCATTTTAGAGCTCATAATATATAGTTTAAATGTACATCATCCCTTTCTATGTCATATACATATACGTATTGTATGTGTGTTTTGTTCTTCAATGGCTGTATATTGTTTCTTTTATGACTCTGTGAATGCAAAAATAATTCCCTTTCGGGTAATAAAGTATTATCTTATCTCTTATCTTAATCTTCACGAAGGCTTCATCATACAAACTCTCATAATGAACCCGAGGACTAAGGAAGTGAAAAACATTCAGGTTGGTCCACGATCTCTTTAATAAGAATGCAGAACAGAATAGAGGAATTTAATTACCGCCTGCCTTAATTTCCTGATAATGACATATCTTCAGCTATGTTAATGAATGTTGGTGTTTTTATCCACTGCCAGGAGAAATCACTGATATCTCAAAATGGAACAAGCAGGGATATCCGATATTCCATTTCCGAAATCAATAATTATTATCCATGATTGCAGTTACATGATGTGGGTGGTCTCACTTTAATCAGATGCTCCAACTGGGCTTGAGTTGAGGCAGTTTTTGTTTTGTTTATCATAATGTATGTTTTAACCAATAAAAGGGAAACAAAGTAGAAGTCACTCCTTATAGTGCATACAAATACTCACTGTCATTGTCCTTAAATTGCTCAAGAAATGTTTAGGTGAAATGAACTGTGTGCAATATCAATTCCAAAACAGGAAATAGGCAGGATGTTCTGTAATTAGAATTAACACAATATCACTTGCTGTATATACTGTGATATTTTGATGCAAAATGAAACAGTGCTCGCCTGTGATTTCTCCTGACTGAAAGAGGTCAACAGAGGTTATGACTGTATGTTTGGTAACTCATGTTACCAACAAAGAGCTGGTTATATATGATCCAGTTTGCATTATTTGCAAACTGTCATAATGAATGAATATATTACCTCTCTATAAATCCGTGACTGTTGAATATAAACACTACGAAGTGTGATTGATATAATTTATTATATGCCAAGCAATGCAATACTGGAATTTATCAGTGAAATAAACTGTCTATCAAGCTGAGGAAAAAAATAACTTATATTTTCACTGTAACCGGTAACAGATATTATTAAGTCATAAAACAATGGTCTGACGCAGCAAATTTGCTTATGACGTCACAGTGTTGCTGTTATGACGGGCTCTTTCTAGCGGCCACTCGGCGTGAAAACGATCTTTTTTGTACGAACCTACAAGGATAACATCACATGATAAATAGAATATCCGTCATTTCTTGACAAATACCATGCTTATCTCATCTCGAGAGGTGGAAAAGTTATACAAAAGTTATATAACCTTTCTACCTCACTCGATGTGATAAAGGCGGTATTAGTCAAGAAAAGACAGATATCATCTATGTATCATGCTTGACATGTTTTTATCAATCACCACTCATACAAGTGTATTTTGATTTCCGTCTAACTTCTCTATTGTGTTAGAATTGTATTTGCACACGATGTCATTAAAACTCCTCTCTATATATTAAAATAAATTTGCATGTGCAATGTAATGTTAATATTTCAATATTATTTATGTTCGTGTTCTGTAGGGAAATTGAACAAAGATCGATGTCGTAGGGCAAGATTTACGTCCTTCCCTAAAGTATTTATGACACATTTTTTTCTTAACGCCATCAGTTGATCATTTAGGTTATCAGGTAAATTAGCATCCTCCACATTCTCGTTTATGACTCTGTCAATTAAACCTGACATGTTAATGACCACTCAACCCTTCTTTACAACTGATATAATTAGAACATATGCGAATGTTCCCATTCAGTGTCAATACAATGCCAATAATGTTTGCGTTATGCAGTCATGTTCTCATGTTATGCAGTCATGTTCTCATATCCTTTCTCTGATACATTAAAGGGGCAGTAGCACGTTTTTTTTTCAAATTTTAGTTTTTCAAATTTCCAATTTATAATGATAGTTTATGTCATGTATATTTACTTTAGAGGGTAAAACATCTTATTACACATACTAATTATCCGCAGTGGTTATAACGGCGTTGCGTATAAAGCAAAAATTGCATGGCGGCCATTTTATTGTGAACACATTTTACTATTTTGAGTTACAAAAACGATTCCCACGGCTTTACCGAACCGTGTACACTCATTTTAAACTTGATTTTCCAAAGAGAGATTGGTGTTTTACTATTATATGTATTATTGTGAACACCTTTTATTATTTTGAGTTACAAAAACGATTCTAATGTTTTGGCCATAAAGCCGTTGTGCTGCAAGTACCAATTTTGAATTAGAATACTTGTTGGCTATGGATATTTCATCGGCATTCATCGGTTTTCATCGTTTTTCGACAGTTTTGTTTAATGATTTTATTTATCTTATTATACATTTTTTTGTCTTTTCCACATTTATTTAAAAAAAACTATTGATTGTAAAATTATGCATCTTTTGATATCAGCCAACCACTTAAATATATTAAATGTGGCACATGAACATGTTGATTAATATTGATCACATCTGAAGGTTCATTTGCATAAGATTCTATCACCCGCGTGAAAGGTTTGACACGTCTTTGATCAATAGCAATGCGAGTTTTGTGTTTGACCATTGCCGTACTCGTATAACAATAACGAAGACCAAATACAAGGGGTCAAGCACAGACTATTCAAAGCTGATCGATATGCATTGATCAATCAGGTCAAGGTTTATCCAAGTGCAAAGTAAGTAACACGATCGAATAACTGAGTTACATTTGCAAGTATTTTGGAGTGACCTGTAAGTTGTCACGTTAAATTTGTAAATACAAAAATAACTATCTCCAATTGGGTGACTGAATATGGTTAATGTGTTCGTGAGGATACTTCAAATCTGTCATATATCAACTAAAGTAAGAAGGATAGCACAATGAGTTTGTGGAAATACCACCCACACCTCCAAAAACAAAGAGCTTTTCATATCATGTCTTATTTTTTGAATATTTCCTGTCTTCAATATATTGAATGCTAATATATATATAAATATATATTGAATGCTAATGGAATGAAGACTTAAGATATATGTGTTCACCGAGTGTCAATAAATAATTAAAGTCATATATGGTGAACACAGTAAAACACCACCTACCATTTGCGGAATAGGCTATTTATCTTTCTCACCACTGTGAACGAGCACGACGTCAAAATACGTTATCGCTAAGGATTTAATATGGTTGCAGTTGAACGAAAAACTCCTTTATCTATCGAAAATCTTTCGGAAAACAGTTAAGTGTCTTGCAATGAAATAATATAATAAAAGTAAATGCACAATTACAAAACACGATGCTAAATGTAATTGCTATATATGTTATCTGTAGTTGATATGAAACTTTCCATGTCCATAGAATAAAGTTATAAATCAGGTTGATTCCATGTGCTTTATTGTACGGATTCAATAATGTACACACATACACACCGTCAGCAGCCAACGAAAGCATGACCTCAGCTCAATGATTACTTTTTTATTTTTTTGTTCAATTTTGCAAACGCGATTTCTATTAACTTGATTTTGATTCTGCTAGAGAATACGTATCATTAAAAGATAGCATAATACATTAGAAACATACTTAATACGCATATTTTGTAAACAATTTAACATCAAAATGTTATTCTTCTGGAACTCAATGCACTTGACCTACACACAAACATACACCGACACGTGTATACACGCACACACATTTACATGACTATTGTAGTTTCACACCCGTACAAGAGAATACCGTCATTTGTTGTTAACAGGTTCTCATCAGTTATTACAATATTGTATGTGATTCCATAACCTAGGTCAACGAAGAAAGATACTTGATAAATGGCTTAAAAATGCGTGATTGTTGTAAAAGATTTGCCAGTCGAGATGGATATCGTTGGAAAAGGTACATTTTAGTGTCAAACACAATCACTGTCTTTGATAACTAATTCTTTCAGCGTGAAAAGAATGTTTTGTTTGGTTGATCTAAATGAGCAAATTAAAAGTAGAATATTCATTTCACCAAAAACATCCATCCATTTACTTACACTCAACTGCAAAAGAAACGTCACCATACAAAACACAAGATAGTTCAATCCACAAGTGATAGCCACGGCTGAAACAGAGATACATCATGTCTCAAGATCAAACTAAACTAAATTAAAAATTTCAAAACATTATCTGTTTATATTCCTGAGAAACACACTCAGTCGTCTTTTTCATATCTTGTTAACTAGACGAGATAAGAAAGTCAAAAATGGCTTTTTAGCTCGTTTTATCACGTCCTACAATAAAGGCACGTCAATAAATTTAAGTCCAAGAGGGTTATTTATGTCGATTATATCATTGATTAATTAAAATTCCCCATTTTATGCATTTTTAACTTATATGCCAAACGCTCTGGCCAGAAACCTTTTTGAAAAAGCGATGACAGCACCCCACGTGTACTTGAACAAATATCAATATAAAAGTATTGTATTCTGATGCATGAAATTGCGGAAACCTCTTCACAAATCATGTCCCTATGACAAGGTTTCAATATCAACTTTCTCCGACAAAAGTATTTCGAATTTTAGACTGATGAAAATGTGATGACATTTTTTTGCGGTTGAGTGTCGTCTGATTTCACTTTTGTTTCTCCAGTGCGCATGTACATCTATGTTCTTGCCTCTCAAATCTATCTGAAATACTTTCGCATTGATTAATGCCATACATTTTGATGACATTACTATTTCAATGAGTTAATATTTATTAAATGTTTTTTTAAAAATTATTTCTAATTCAAATGAAACATTAAGGGCGGCAATTCATTACAAACTGGCCTTTTTGGTGTTCTGTCTTTTCCTATGTTGTAGCAATCTGATATCTAACGGCATTTGATTTCTGATTAACAACACTTAATTATATACGTATTTAATCAAATGTTTTATGAAAATTTTTTTTTTCAGGTTTCATTACTTCCTCTTCGTGTACAATTATATTAAATATTCAAAGATAATTATCAATCCAATCTAATGAAGTTGACGAGTATTTAAAGATCAAGTAATTATTTTAAAAGCGTTGTTCAGAACAAAGAATGTGTGTTATTCATGTTGCATTTCATTGCTTTTCAGTATATATATTGGTCTCCCTGCTAACTGAAATTCGTCACTGTCCTTCAAAAACGTGTTCCCATAGAGAAAACCAAATTATCATTGCTTGACAAATTGGTTGGAGTGTTTTTATAGTTCTCCTGTGATCGTTGATAATGTATTTTACAAAAGGTTTGACACAAGGAAATCGATTAGAAATTAGAAATCAGCCATTTTTGTTAAAAGCTGAAGGTAGCCTATGTTGTTGTTATGTAGGTCGCTGCTTTCGAAGTATTATCATTACATGTATATATCGAAATGACGTCAAAGAACGACTCCTATACATTCATATCAGATGTTATAAAATGTTGAATTAATAATAATATCTTATGCGACATACAAGGAAAAATATGTTCTTTAGTGCGAATGGTAAATGCGTTAGCATGTAGTTCGAAACGTCATGTTTAATTTGTAGTATTCCAGGAAGGTTTTTATAGTGCATATAAAACCAACCTCAAATTAGGAGGTCAAGGACTGACCATTGTTTATAGCCATCCATATATCCGGTTACGGTGGACTCAAAGTAGTCAAGATGATCAATTAACCTGGCTAAGAATGATTGCTGATATAGCCATCTGCAAGGCTCAAAACAGATCAGGGCACAGATAGTCTGGAGTACGTCAATAGCGTTATAGGTTCACGATATATCGATTCGGTGTCGATGTTAATACCGTTTTGAAGCATAACAACAAAGCACCACTTTTAATCATCCAAAACTGGCTCCCACAGTAGATATTGCTTTTGTGAGATCAATCAATATCTTAAAATGATCAAATTGTCATATACTCCTGCTGACAATGATAGGACGTCTCAAAGTTGATGACGTAACAATGCTTTGCTGCCATAATGCTGATGACGCCACAATGCAGTGACCTCATTTAGATCACTGCTGAAGAAGCTAAATGACAGTTTTGTGTTACTCGTTGATTAAATATAAAATATCCTTAGCAGGCATCTGATATTGTAACTCTTGTCGATGTATTTGAAGTCAGAAGACACTTGGTTGGGATTCCTTATATATACACACACTGTAGTATCTCCCTCCAGAGCAATAACAAGACAGTATGAGCCTGCCTCAAGATCAAAGGCATCCAAATTCTTTTTTAAAAAACACAGATAAAATAATTCAGCCGAACATGAGTAATTATAGCCAATGGATGCATTGTCCTTAACTTTGTGAAATCAATCAGAAACGAGTAGTATTTTTAGTGAGTGTTGAGTGTTGGATCAATTTTTTGGTGAAATTATCCTTGTGAAGCAAACTATATTACAACATCCATTGAATGTAAATTCGTGTTTAAAAGAGCAAACAGTGAAATTGGAATTTTCATAATAAGAGATGATTCGAAGTATGTATGCAAATAAGGTGTAGCTATTTGAAGTACATCGCCAACTCAACTCAAGCTAGTTTTGCGTGCAATTCTGAAGCTAGTTTTTGCTTGCAATTCTGATTCTTGATAGCAAATGGTTTCTCCCTGGGAAAACTATCGTTTTGTAGTTGAAGGGGAAGGGGGAATGTATATATATATCTACTCTTCATACAATGTATATAACATTTCATGATATCTATAATTTGTATCTTGAAATGCATGTTGGAGTTGATGTTCTCAAAATAAGACATTTCATCAGCTGTCGACCCTCTCTGTGAAGGAAATGAATGTTCGTAAACTATAGATGCCTTTAAATTGTACAGTAGTCTCGCACTTCCGGTGAATGGTAACGACCACGTTGAGCTGGCTCTGTAGTTCACATTTCAAAGCTGACCAGGTGTTGAATTCATAGTTAACCATTTTCGAAATATCCTGTCGTCTCGCCACGCCGTCATGTTTGTTTACCGATACCATATTAATAGTTAAGCTCAACACCCCAATCAGATCGTTCGAATTGGTATAGACTGCGGACTAACGTTCGCGGGAGAAATTTTTGTGGCCGATTTTCGAGCTAGAAGAGCTATTTAAGTTCTCTTAGGGGTGACATATGTTGGAAATTAGCAGTGTTTTGCGGAGAAATGTATAATTGATAAGTACGTGCGTTCATTTGTGTATGTCACCAATTCTTAGCGTAACTCTTGACCTAATGTTGAATGGACCGTTAGATCGGCAACATGGCTGCCCGTGCTCCTTTACTCTATGTTATATAGGGGGTAGGTTTGTTTTACCTATGTTTTACCTACACTTTACTTACGATAACGAGTTCCTGTGGGTGACATCCTCTTTAGAACTTGTGCAGAATTACGTGAGATTCTTATCTTCATGTCTTGGGGAAAGAAAAGCAATTGTGCATGCATTTTCCCCGAGGAGGGAAACTAAATGATTTACATTTCAACTTCGCAAAGTGGCATGATCAAAGAATTCGTTTAAATTCAAATTAGATTTGTCAGTTTAGCTCTAGTCTGTATTTGCATTCTGTTTAACTTTGGTTAAAGGGAAATCAGTTTTTGCTGTCGACTTTTGTCAACGTTCATTTGCATCAATCAACCAACACTCGATTACTGTAACATTAATAACTACTGTTTATTCCATAGTTATGCCATGAAATAAACAAGCAGTACAGAGTCTACTATATTCCCCGCCAAGTTGAAAAAGTTAAAAATATATTGAACAATGATTATTGAGCTATATGCTATAATAAATCCTCTATCACTAAATAGTAATAAACTCATGCTACGAAAGAAAAAGAACTGCCCACAATAGTCAGTGTCTAACAATATTCAAGATCTGTTCTGGAAGCGAAATTGAATAAAGCATTTCGAGTTTTGCTCCGGAATCAAGATGAAGATGCTTTTCCAAGGAAATGCGTAAGAAATATAATTCCAAAGATGATGATGATGCTGAAGTTTCACTGAGCTCGGCCTTACAACTTAAGTTCTGGTTCGGAAACAAAATGTTAAGTTATGTTTCCATGGAAACGACTAATGATAAAACTCGAAATAGTTGAAAACCTCAAAAGGCACATTAAACCATGATGATAATTCCACATGTGTACAACGTTTAATTGAACAAGATGTTACAGTTTTTGAGTTCTGGTCCGGAAACGCAAATTTAAAGTATGTTTGCATGGAAACGGATAAAATAGAATCCCAAAGAAGTTTTAAAAAAAACCTAAAAGACACGTCTACACATAATGTTTCATTGAACTATGTCTTATGATTGTTGAGTTCTGGTCCGGAAACGAAACCTGGACGGACGGACGGACATACGGGCGGATGTCATTTCAATGTCCCCCGACAACTTGGTTGTAGCGGAGTAAGTGAGCGGTTTTAGTCACCTGAACACTTAAAGAGAGGGTCCATCGGCGTTGTTTTTTGTGGAAACGAGTTTGAGAGCTTATTGCTTACATTTTACTGAGGGTAACGTTTTGATGACTTTATTTTAAAATTTAGTGAATACATATTCTTTCAAAAATAAAAACAATGAGAAGTGAAGCCATTCATCGGCGCTACGAGTGTGGAAAGCTTTCCTACTGGACAACACGACATTGTTTATTAGTTTAATGTACACTATGTGTCACTTTGTGAATACTCCTTCAACGCATATGATCGTTATTTTGAAAAAATAAAATTAGTAAAAATAGTGCGTTTTTCATTTCAAGTTTTGCAAACAAACACAATGGCGGACAATCAGCGACAGAACGGCCTTTTTAACTGTCCAGCAGATACAATTACAGGTCAAAATTTTTTTTAAAAATGGCAACTGCAAACATATTTTTCTTTCCTAAGCGGACACAGATATGCCGGGTATTAAAGTTTCAATAATGGTCTTGGGAATTACAGTTTTTAAAAAATATAAAATCATGTTCAACCTATGTTTCCGAGACCGTTTTACAGTACTAAACTTGCAAGGCGAAGCAGCATGCAAGAGTCACCGGCTACACTGCCGTGGCATCATTGCTTTGTGACGTCATTAACCATGATGTCATTTGGTGACGTAATTACACTCCTATCTTGCATTCAAACAGTGCGATTGTTAGTTCACGTTTTCACTAATTTTCGCTCATTCTGCCACATTGCTTACAATATAAACGAGTATGTCATTAAACCGTTTTGGCAATAAAATTCATTAGTTACTTTAGAATCTTTCTGAAACAAAAAAATAGCGCAAGTTGCAAACTATTTAGATATGCGCATCTTGAAGGTGTGAACAAGTTTATGAATGGCGTATGACTACAATTTGTATTTTACAGACCAATCAAAGTTTGTGAATTGGGGTCTTGTGTTTCGCTTTTTACGCATTAAAATGATCTTGGGTAAGAAAAAGAATAACCAACTCGGTGCTCGGAATTACAGATTACCTGTCCCTCGTGCATTATCATGCTAAAGCTAAAGCTCGGAGTTTATCACAATAATTAACTCGGGACAGATAATCCGTAATTCTTCTTATTCTTATTCTGCTTATTTACCAGTCCTTCTGCCACTTCTGGTGTCAAGCTTGTGTGCTACTAGGTTAATTTGTCTGTGTGTGTCGCTGTCGATTTAATGGTTCTGACTGAAGATAACGAAGCAATGCAAGTACTAGAAGCATATGGGTTGATTCAGGATTCATTGACACGTTATTATTGAGGATAAACTTCAATATTTTGTTCATGGGAAATATAAAATTTAATCATCCAATTTTCATCTTTATTTCTTCAATGTAGTTTCCGAACAATACAAGACAAATGTAAAAGTGAATGATCAGAAAGTATCTACAGCAAATGTTGGTCCCCTGTACTAACAAGATAATTTTACAAAACATTTTAAATTGAAAAACATGCATTGTAAGTAGTCGAATGTTTGTTTAACCAATTATGAGAAATAGGTATTAGCATGATAAAACGATTCACCCCCACAAGACATAATTCCCAAAATACAGAATTCCCAAAATACAGAAACAATCAGTGCACTAATTAGCTAAGGAGTGCTGTCCACTGAACTGACCAGGGTCACCACAGAGTATTTACTAGCAAAAAAAGTAACTGTGGAATATGTTTATTATGTGAGTATACAAAGCAAATTGTTGTTGTTTCGATTAAGTGAATCCATGAAATTTTAATTTATATACAGGTGGAAATTAATTAAGCAACAGCTACATTTCATTGCAGCAATAAGAAAGAAAACAACGTGTCAGGAAAACAATTTGTGATGTTACATGTAGGTAGAATAATTATGTTGCAGTGCTGAAAAAACATTCACTCAACTAACGGTTAACTGTCTTTAAATATAAAAAAAAATAGATTTTAAAAAGTTCAATAAGATTGCCTTCATAAGATATACGGTCTGCATGAACGGTATTGTCTTATCCAAAGCGAGAAGAAGTTTTTAATTCATAGATTGAACTGAAATTACCGCAAATGTATTTATTACTGTAGGCCATGTGTATATTATTTTTCTAAACTATAGTGATATCAAACATTGAATACTAACAATATATGAAATGCAGATATCTGGGCTGTACCACTTTCACCAAGGGTAAAAGTTAAGCTACCCTTAATCAGTGAACCATAAAATGTGTTGTTTTAAGCGTTCTGTATTTTGGGAATTCTGTGATTTGGGAAGATACCGATAAAACTGATTGAGTTGGTTAATGTTTTACTTTTTGTATGAATTAGTTTTCGTTGACAATCAATTAGTCAGGTCACCTATTATTATTTAACTGAATTTAGGACCAGGAATTCATTAGTCGATGTTTTGATAAAAATGAATTGTCAGTATTTTATCACTTCTGATTGATTGATTGAGCCTTCTCGAAGGAAACCAATCTTTTCTTGAAGGATTATTCCTGTTCTTATTCATTTTCAATAATTGCTACTGCAAAGGCTATGGAGCTGATTATTAAATTTACTGAAGAGTATTCCCTGTTCGTGCATCAGCTACTTCTTTGTGACTATTCACCCATGGCATGGGGGCACGATCACTAGCTAGATTTCTCCCTTGCTATATCACCGTATTCTCTGACTTCTCAACATAATCCTATTAAACAGTCTCATAATCTAATCAGGATAATCCTTTAAATTCAAGTTCGTATCAGGGATTACCTTGGCTTTCGTGCAATCATGTTACTTTACTATGAGATGAGATACTATGAGATAGTGCCATCATAATGCCGGACGTATATCAATACAAAAGTAATTGTAATGTCATATGTTTTCTAAATAGATTTATAATTTGAAATCCATATGGCTTGACAAGTATGCTTGTAACAGCCATGTTGTGCATAATAATGAAAATAATTATAAACATCAGTAAATTAATTTAGAAAAGGAAATATCTCATAGTTATTAAGTTTTAATTTTCAAATGATTTTAACTTTAATGTTTAGGTTTTTAATGACGCTTCATGCGATATGTGTGTGGAAGGAATTGTCCTTCTTATCAACAAGGTCATATACTACTTAGTACACACCAGTATTCACTCTATAACGTATGACAACAAGTGGTTGTCACTAAGGTGACATAATCCCCCGCCGCAAATTAATACTTCAAAATTGAAAAATAATGTCAAAATCAGCAAAATCGACTGTCAAACATGTGGAAAAGTCAAAGCTCCACTGTGACCTTGAGAATAATGTCAAGGTCACCAAAATCTAATCAGCGCTTTGTCTTCCCAAGGAGGTGCTTTGTGTAAGATATAATGGAATTCCTGTGAATGGTTCTTGAGATATCCCGCTGACAAGAATTACATGTACATTAGCATGTTGAAAAAATCAGTTCCACTGTGACCTTGAGAATGATGTCAAGGTCACCAAAATCTAATCAGCCGGTCGTCTTCCCTAGGAGGTGCTTTGTGTAAGATATGATGGAATTTCTGTGAATGGTTCTTGAGATATCCCGCTGACAAGAATTACATGTACATTAGCATGTCGAAAAATTCAAAGTTCCGTAGTGACCTTGACAATAATGTCAAGGTCACCAAAATCTAATCAGCCCGTCGTCTTCCCTAGGAGGTGCTTTGTGTAAGATATGATGGAATTCCTGTGAATGGTTCTTGAGATATCCCGCTGACAAGAATTACATGTACATTAGCATGTTGAAAAAATCAGTTCCACTGTGACCTTGAGAATGATGTCAAGGTCACCAAAATCTAATCAGCCGGTCGTCTTCCCTAGGAGGTGCTTTGTGTAAGATATGATGGAATTCCTGTGAATGGTTCTTGAGATATCCCGCTGACAAGAATTACAAGTACATTAGCATGTAAACAAATTCAAAGTTCCACTGTGACCTTGAGAATAATGTCAAGGTCACCAAAATCTAATCAGCCCATCGTCTTCCCTAGGAGGTGCTTTGTGTAAGATATGATGGAATTCCTGTGAATGGTTCTTGAGATATCCCGCTGACAAGAATTACATGTACATTAGCATGTCGAAAAATTCAAAGTTCCACTGTGACCTTGAGAATAATGTCAAAGTCACCAAAATCTAATCAGCCCGTCATCTTCCCTTGGAGGTGCTTTGTGTAAGATATGATGGAATTCCTGTGAATGGTTCTGGAGATATCCCGCTGACAATAATGTCAAGGTCACCAAAATCTAATCAGCCCTTTGTCTTTCCTTGGAGAAGCTATGTGTAAAATATGAAGAGAATCCAGTGAATGGTTCTTGTGATATCCCGCTGACAAGGGTAAAATGACAAAGTCTCGTCGTGACCTTGAAATGAAGGTCAAGGTCACAAACCTCTGTAGGAACATTACTCTTCCCATGATGAACCCATATGCAAAATATGAAAAGAATCCAGAGAATAGTATTTGAGTTATTCCATTTCGTACGGACGTACGTACGTACGTACGGACGGACGGACGCAGCCGAATACTATATCCCCCGCTTCGCGCTAAACGCGCGGCGGGTGATAAAAAAATATGAATTGTTACTTAAGTTAACCCTTTCTTTTGGAGATAACAACTGTCAAATTAAGAGACTCTATAAAGCATTAAGCCCTCTGTTAGGCTTATTATCATTTGTTTTAAGACCTCTGAACTATTGGCTTCATGACCAAATCTGCGGTATAGACTATGTTAGTTTTATTTTGTATGTAATAGTCCACGATAGAGGCAATGCAACCAGAGTAACATATATGACAGTATTGTATTGATCTAACATGTTGTTGAATTTCACATCTGACCAAAGATGCGGACGCCTTTTTATGTTACTGTTGACAAAACGGTCTTTACTTGCCGATTAAAAATACGTGTAACAAATTAGGTTGTGTGTATTTTCTGTATTTAAAAGTATTTTCAAATATGATTTATGTGTTCATAAATTATAATGTGTGAGAAATGTAAGTTGATATTAATAATTGTGATGATATATTCGTTTTCTTTCTTTAAAGTATTCACTCACTTCGTAATTTGTACTTCAAAAGTTTACATCTGTTTGTGAGAATGTTCATTTCGTAACTCCTTAATTACACAGAGTATATTTTAAACCTCTGTGACAAATACAAGTGCTGATGATCATTAAAGACCCAAGATTCCTTTGGAGCGTATATGCCCTGTTTTATGAGCCCAGTCATTAGTAGCACGTCACCATACCTTGTTTATGCCAATTTCCGAGGCTCAATTTAGATATCTTGAATGGATTTGTTTTCGTTTCATTAGAGGCAGGAAACTGAAAACTTGCGATCCAGACATAGTCAGAGAAGCAAAGACGTTCACAGAAGTTAAACACATTAAAGTTTTCTTTAGTTTAGTTTAGTTTAGTTTTTTAAACATAATATTTTATTTTTATTTGAAGCTGGTATACACACTTTACCTGAATTTAAATGTCAATTTGATAAGTTGAGCATTTATATGAGCAATGCTCCGGGAAACAAAAATGGCAAATATATTAAGGTTAATATTATATTAGTTGATACTGAGAATGTTTCGTCCATTTCTCTGATATGTTTAATATAATATTATTTGGATATTGCGAATGGACACAAAAACTATTGTTTTATTTTATTGAGTTGCAAATCATCCATCATTTAGAAAATAAACATTCCTTGTTTTAAAATCAGAGACATGTTATACTGGATTGATAGCAAGTAAATTTAAAATTGAAACAAAATGCGTAGCAATCAATCAATCATTGAATCAACATTGTTGGGATAACCATCATTACCGTATCACGAGACATTCAAAATGGCTACCGGGACATTATAGTTATAGACGTACGTGTGTAGATGATATAATAATATTAATAATAATAATGATAATGAATTTATATAGTGCCTAGGTATCCAACTTTGGAGCTCACCGGCGTTTTGACAATAGAAAAAGTTAGTGGTTGTAGGCTTCCTTGAAGAGGAAGGTTTTAAGTCTTTTACGAAAGGAGCCTATGCTTGGAAATTTCTTTAGATCAGTTGGAAGAGAGATCCACAGCTTTGGTGCAAGGACAGAGAATGATCTGTCTGCAAGTTTGGTTTTAGTGTCTGGTACAGAGAGAAGCACTGAGTCAGATGATCGTAGGCGGCGGAGTGGTTGATAAATGGAAAGAAGATATTGGAGGTACTGTGGAGATTGTTCGTCGCTGAGTGAGTTGAAAGTGATGGCAAGGATTTTGAAGTGGACACGTTGTTTGATCGGGAGCCAGTGTAGGTCATGTTGGACAGGGGTGATGTGATCTGTCCTCTTCCCCCTTGTGATGAGTCGTGCGTCTGTGTTCTGGACTCGCTGTACTCTGCTAGTGGCTGCTGATCCGCTGATGAGGAAGTTACAATAATCAAGGCGTGACATTATGTAACTCTGTGCCAGGAGTTTTGTGTTTTCAATGTCCAGGTAATCACGAATCTTCTCGATGTTCCTGAGGTGGACATATCAGTTCTTGACTACGGCTAGGGCGTGACTTTCAGGTGACAGTGTTTTTTTGTCAAATATGGCCCCGAGGTTTCTGGGGGAATGGAGGAAGAACCAATCAGTATTGGAGTGTCTTGTACTTTGGCAAGTTGCTGCCTTGATGATGATTTCAGCCAGCTCAGTGGGATGCCAGCAATCCCCAAGGTGTGCTCCAGCCGTGTTAGCAGGATGTTGTGGTTCACAGTATCAAAGGCCGCTGAGAGGTCCAAGAGCACTAGCAGAATGATTCCTTGTCTGTCCATACACCTCAAGAAATGATTATGGACTTTCAGTAGTGCTGTCTCTGTGGTGTGCCTGGTCTTGCAGGCAGACTGGAATACTTCGAACAGTCGGTTTGCTGTAAGATGTACTTGAAGTCGTGATAGGACAATCTTTTCCAGGACCTTCGAGAGGAATGGCAAGTTTGAAATTAGTCTAAAATTCTTTAGTATAGTCGTGTCCAAAAAGGGTTTCTTAAGAATAGGAGTGATCAAAGCTTGTTTGAAACAAGAAGGGACATAACCTTGTCTGAGGGAGGAGTTGAAAATGTCAGCAAAGAATGTTGATAGTGAACCTAAGCATGCCTTTACTATCCATGTTGGGGCTGGATCTATAGCACATGACTTGCGAAGAACCGCTTTGATGACTCTTGTGATCTCCTCTGGGTTTGAAATACCAAATTCTGTCATAGGTGCATCAGTGTATTTTGTGTCAGAGGATAAGACTTATTTTGGGTCTTGTTGTCAAGTTCTGAAACAATGTTGCTTCTAATTGTATCCATTTTTGAGACAATATATAGAAAATCTCACCGAAGTGTCTTCTGATATAAAAAACATCAACACGAGTTGATAAAAGTAACAAATATCCCTGGCTTGCTGAGGATATTTTCACTTTTATCAACGCGTTTTAATATATTTGACAACAGAAGACACGAAGGTGAGATTCTGTTTATCATCCGAAATCATTCTTATTGCTTTTAAGTGAAAATAGTGAACATTTCTGAACACCTCTCTGCCATTTGGTTTCCAGTGCGGTGAGGTCATAGCATTGTGAAGTCATCGTGTTTATGACGTAATTGCATTGTGATGTCATTACTCGATGATGTAAAAGCATTGTGATGTCATGTCATTGACAGTGAAAGGGCATTGTTCCCAAATCTACTGCCAAAAAGATAACTCCTAGGAGATATCGCTTGATCTCCCACAAGTTAATTCTCCTGAGTAGTATTAGTCAAGTCGTCAGACGGTTTGCCAGATTAAGGGACATTAAGGGACAATAATGTATGCAAATAACTCATAAAGATACTAATAGATGCATGACGGCACAGGTCAGAAAGGTTAAGGGGAGTCTTGGCTATCCAATGCAAGCATGCTTTTGAATCTGTTAACTACCATTAGCGAGAAACAAAGCCTTTTCAACACCCACCCCTTTCATAAGATCAAAGTAAACTGAGATGGGTATCCCCCTGATGTCATAACTTCTAAATATATTTCTGTGACACCGAGATATATTTGCTTGCTCATGATTAGCAGAGCGTGAGGATTTGACCTGGCTGGACAATAAGCGTGTTGCTTATGTCCATAAAGCATAGCTTTAAGTTTGGTAGTCTTAATATATAGGTCACTGAAAATATCCTTCCATCCCATTCGATAACGAGCTAAAACGAAATAGGAATATACTTAACTTCACTGAAAAAATAGTCAAGAAAAAATATATATCGGGTATATAAGCTTTTGCCTTGATACTTTCTTTAAAATATCAAACAACATTTAACGCCGATATGAGACCAATAATTTAACCATTTTCATTTAGCTAGCTCTTCGACATTGTTTTATAAAAACAAGTATATTTTTATCAGTGAATATCTATATACGATAAGGTGTCATTGAGACGTCATGAATAGTACTGTGCTTTCAGATATATCGTGTTTAACGTTAGGAGTTTATGAAACGTTTGATTGGATGGAGCATAGATCATACAAGTGTAGATAGTCTAGTAGTCTACTAACAGTCACGTATCAATAAGAAATGTGGTGCTTTTTTTTAATAATATAGGAAGTTTTTACTGATATAAGGTGGAATGAAGGCTGTCTCGTGAAAACCTATTTTATCATAGAACTCAAGCATGTTCAGACAAGGGGCGAGTTGATTATTTTTAATGAATCCACTGCTCCGAATGCATTCTCCATCTTAATCCATGTATGACAACCCCCTCTCCCGAGTTTGAATACCATCCACATTGAGAACAACCACATACATTCTTCTAACATATTATATTAACATAGTGCTGCATTCACATGAGCGGCTCTCAAAGCTCTCAACCATACCCTCAACTTGACAAGTAGGTCTTTTTCTCATAGTTTCCCTTGCGTTTTGGTAGAGTTCTGATTGCTTCAATCTCTTTCCACAGCCATGAAGTCTCAGAGAGATGACAAGTTGATTTAGTCTGTCACGATGCTGAGCTTGTCGAACCACACACTTCCAGTTCTTGAGATTTCGTATATTCTTTGAAACAAACCAACGGGCATGTCGTGTAAGCTGTATAAATAAGGAGTCCTCCCTGTTTCATAGTTTTCAAGGAAACGTAATAACGTCCATTTGATATTTTTTCGGAATGACCATAAGAGCCCCAACCACCTGAGCGTTTCAAAAACTTTACACCTTCAAAGGTATACACCTTTCTGCCTCGATGCATCTCAACCGTTTTCAGCTTCTTTCGACACTGGTATCAAACCTTTAATGTATTGGTTCAACGCGACATGAGACTTTGTCCACCCCGCCTCTGGTCACGTGGTATAGACGTGTTTTCACTCACTACACTAGTCTGAACAGAAGTTTAAGATGGGACAGAGTGCTGAGTTTTATTTGTTAAAATAGGCTATAACGAGCTTTCTTATAACGCTTCCAGTCACGTGATATTCAAGTAAGAACACGTTACGTGTTAGACAGCAGGTCTGAACATGCTTGAGTTCTATGATAAAATAGGTTTTCACAAGACAGCCTTCATTCCACCTTATATCAGTAATAACTTCCATATTATTAAAAAAAAGCACCACATTTCTTATTGCTACGTGACTGTTAGTAGACTACTAGACTATCTACACTTGTATGATCTATGTTCCATCCAATCAAACCTTTTTATAAACTTCTAACGTTAAACACGATATCTGATGTCGCTATTTGGATAGATAGATCTTAATAATATTGACAAAGTTTTTATTGCTAATCTACCCTTCAATATGAATCTTAAAGTGAATACAAACTGTTGAATAGACCATTTGTTCGGATGGATTGTGCCGTCACAAGGTATGAATGCATACACGGTGAAGCAAAAATAACATCAGAGATGTTTCAATCAATAATTGAATGCATTTAATTTGTCTGGAGGACCATACTCCGGATCGAGTATCCAGCAATGTCATGGTAGAATCGTCATTGACACTGTTCAATTAAAGGTCTCTGTCTACGTCCTGTGAATCTCTCTTTGTCTCTGTTTCTGTCGTATCCTAAGTGTCTAGACTGCTTTCAATGAAACAAAAACAATCCAATGCAAGCTATCTAAACTTAGACCCAACAGCTACATTACGTGGAAAGTAGCAATTGATTGGACAGTGCTATCAGAAGATTTAGACGATGCTTAAGTTATCGTTTCTCCTGGCAAACATGACCACGGTGGCAGATAATAATACTAATAATATATTTGCAAACCTGTCACCTTGAATCAAATTGCTTCATATTAAATCTGATACATTCAGGAGATAGATATCTTTTTAAACATCTGCATTTTGAAATAATATGGAAATTGAAATATTTTTCAAATACTTTTCAACCAAAATAATGTTTTTTAAATGTTAACGTATATATCTGATATCATTTAGTCGAGAGGAAAACTTTGAATGGATGGTCTGGAGATGAGTAGCACATACAAAATACAGATGTTGAAGGAGATACTGAAACAAAGCTATTGTATTCAAAGTTCAAATCAACTTGAACAATATGTTCTCCTTTATATACATTACCCAATAAAGAAATAGCACTTGCTTTACGTGGACTTGATTAGCTGAAGACTGTTATAGAAATTCAGCTCATACCTGCAAAAACTCAATTTCGTGACGTCACATCATATTTAGTCACGCAGCCATGACGTGAGGTTCAATGTCAGTTGCGTTGCGAATTGTCATTGGATAAAGAACGAGTTGTAGGTGGGGCTAATAATCCAATGATGTTTCGATTGACTCTTGTCTCTTTCATGCTGTTGAGCTTTGAATTCATACGTAAATATTGCAGCTCTAATTGTTGCAAAATTGTATATTTGTAGCAATGAAACCTTTTGAAAACACAAGTATGAGTATATGTATTTATAAGAATTGACTTCAGTTTTGAAATACATTCTTAAATGCCCAGGAAGAAGATCCTGGTAATGAAATGAGGCTTGTATTTGAACGTCCACCGTCCAGAATACATGACATAGGTGCAAGTAGGTGAGATGCTGTTTTGTAAAAAGAGTTTTATAATCTTCAAACACTAATATAAAGTGCAGATCTCTATCATAATATATTGTAATCAGTGTTTGAAAACCTAATGTTAAAGAGGAATGGACTAAGATTGCTGTTTCCAACTCATGCGTCAATTTGATTGATGACTTTTGCTGCCGGACTTATTACAACATATTATGTTGAAATATAAATAGGTGACACGTGATGTTAAGGAGACTTCTTCTGTTCCTGATTTACACTCCATTTAGTCCCTTTGATTATATTAAAGACTTAAACTGATACACATGTTAATTTTCAAATTGGTTCTGGACAAAATAGAATAAAATTTACACATGAATGGTGGCAAGTATATAATTAGTATACACAAAGGACTCACCCTCTGGATGTGAACGATATGTAAGTATACCTTTACTGTTAGACTGGCAGTTTAGTTGGTTCTGAGGCAATTAAGTGCCGATACAATAATGGCCATCAAGCAGAACATTTAAAAGGATTTTTATAAATTGATAGTAACATATTAGCCATAAAATAATTATAAATTACGAAAGTGGGAGTTGTTCTTTATCACACTTGTAACAAATAAATGTTTTTTAAAATACAATTTTGTTTATATCAACTGAAGTTCAAGTGAAACCAATGTCTATTGACGTAACATCTCAAGATATATTGTCCCTAATGTTATCATTCATCATTCTCTCACTGGAATTGTCCCGGAAGTTTCTTCGGAGGTCTCACAATGACACCTGTTACGTGTTAAAGCCATTGCTTCATTTTGCAGAGCGGCACCCTGTCTGCCACACACATTGGTGTGTTTTGAGCACTTTGAAGTTGATAAACCAAATTGTCAGAACATTCAATATTGGAAATTGGTTCAGGGTCTGTGAGTACATTCATCCGATGATCAGCACGACATGACATTCAGTATAAAATGGTAATAAAAAATACAATGTTAATTATCAATGGAACATTTTACTTGATGTAGTGACATCATAAACACAGATTGTAGTTAAATATTTACTTTTGAAAGAACAAAAACCTGGTACTTAAGGGAAATGACATTATGTGTCCCACGCCTTGGTAAATTGTGAAGGCGTTGCAGATGACAAACAAGATTCTGGTTTCCAGATGTTTTGACTTGAAAAAGGGAGTTCATCAAGTACATGTTGATGGATGGATGTATGGATAGACGGATGGACGGACGTCGGACGCCATGCCATGCCATAAGTGCATTGGGCCTTTAATTCTTTAAAAAGTTTATGAGTTAACTTAGTTAATGATACACTACTGATTAGGTGAAATATCATCATTATGTCATCCATAAAAATCTTTCTTCTTCCATAAATATGATATAACATCCAATAGATGTTGTACTACAAAGGTTCTGGTAATAATATTGAGGATCTGATTAATTGAATCAAACGTTGATGTGTTCTGTCCAACTGTAGTCAGTCTGGTGGAAGTCCAAGAATAAAACACGTTGAAATTCAATTACACTCTTTAGTGAATAGTGGAATACCAGCGAAATATACAGCTACTGGTACATGGTTATGGAAAATGTATGAACCATCGTTACAATCTAAATATAATATTTTGTGTTTGACTATGTAGAAGAATGCACTTATAGGATACTGATGATACCATAATTTAAAAATGTTTGTTGTTATGCAAACTTGAGTGAAAGTTATAGACTATTTCGAAAATATTATCTTAATAAGTAATATGATGTACAGCAGTGTTTCAGACTATAATTATTCAAATGTTTAAGATTTTTGTATGTTTGAGTAAGATTTTTCAACTCCCTTGGATTGTTATAAAAAGTAAACCGTCATAAAATTTAGTCAATCGTTAAATATCTTCAATCGGAAAGATATTGTAATTACGTGCCTAATAGTCCAATTTAAGTAAGCACAAAACGACCTTCCTGTGTGGAAACAAGTCTCAGTTTTACGGATACAGACCTGTCTTAAACTTCTCCTACAGAATGTTGCTAATCACAAATACACACTCAGAGGATGAATGCTCCAAAATAATCCATAGCATCAATATAGTCACATACAGTTAACTGTATATAAATTATTCTTCAACCTTTCTGAAGAGAAAATGAAACACACTTGTAAATGTAAGACGTTTCTCTCGTTATTTGTTTCCTATTTGCAGTTTTCTAAAGCAGATGTATTTACATACACATTACATATTTACATTTTCAAATGTTTTAAATAACAACAAAATCATGTTGTTATATTTCTACATTTGAATGTCAGCAAACACATCTTGTTGACGTTGCTAACTGGTTACAGTTCTTGACATGGGAACTTTGCAAAAATACATGATATCATTTTGCTGAAGTTTCAGAGTTAGATACAGCAAATTATTCACTCGCAATTCCCTGGGTTGTGAAGTTATTTGTCATTAGAAAATTAATGTTTAAATGATCAACATTGTTTTATTGATTTATAATATAGAATCTTCATTCATTTATTATCAATATTGATCAAATATCACATTAGATGTAGAGATATGCATAAAGGGGGTGCTAACACGATTAAACTGTACTCACTGTGCCAATTCCCAAACATGGCTATTGAAATGCTATCTGAATTAAGTAATAAAAAGCATTTATCGGAACATAGAACAAAAAAGAATCCTTATGTACATCAGGTTATCAACTACACATACATATATTCTTTGACGTAACCATTGTGAATTTTGTCCATTGCAATGTATGAAGATTGTATATGGAATAATATTGGTAAATAAATATAATGATATTGCCACGTCTAAAGGAATTGCACTATGTCTTGTATATAGGTCAGATTTCAGTGTTGTTCATTACACCTCAAAAAGTGTTAAATGCATATGTAATAATGCATTACTGAAAACATCTTTATTTCATGAAAATCAAATTGTGTGGATATATGGCTGATGTAAAATACACATGAAAGCATATAACGACGTCAGATAAAACCTAGTACTATTGGTTTGCTTTCTAGCGCAATCCGGCCATCATTCGTCATTGACGCTGTCCATTTTAAGTTTCTCTGTCTACGTCCTGTGGATATATTTCTCTATTTGACACAAGGTGTTCAGTTTTCTTGTAATGAAACAATAACAATCGAATGAAATATATCTAAATTCGGACCCGACAGTTACATTACGAGGCTATTGACAATTAAAGAGATAGTGTTGTCTGGAAATTAAGACTGTGATTGATTTGTTCCTACATCTGCAGTAGACAAGGTGGAAAATACTAAAAATTTCAATCAAATTGATTCACATCAAATCTGATATATTCAGGAGACAACATATGTTTTAACCATCTGAAATCTGAAAGAATTAATAGATTGAAATATGCTCAGTTTCTGCCCAAATGACTTTTGAAATGATAATATATATATATGATGGTCTGGATGGTCTGGAGATGAGTAGCACATATACGATACATATGCTGAAGGAGATGTTAAAGCTGTAGAAATTGTATTCAAAGTCTTGAATAAATTACTGAATTAAACCATACCTTACAAACAAAATTGAACAAAATTTTCTTCTTTATATAAATTTAGACAATGCCTAGGAAAAGAACCCATACCTGCTTTTCTTAGTAAATTTATCTTTCAAGTGTCATCTAGTGCTACCTTAATCATTCACAATACAAGTAATGAAATGATGCCTAAAACTCCATGTCTAGGGCGCATGAACCAGTAAACCAGTTAACTTTTCTTGTATAAAAAGCATGTTATAAACCACGAATACTTATTTGAAATACATTACTCTGTCACAAAAGATAGTAATCTGTGTTTGAAAAATTGGTGTTGAAGAGGAATGGACGTTTTGCTATGCACTGATTGCTATTGCAAAATTCATTTGGCCGTTCTGACAAGTTGACTGGTGCTGCCAGACGTGGTAGTAACTTTGAATCAGAAAAAAATTAATTAAATTTACATATGATGCTGGGATATGAATAAGTTAACAGCGACTATTAAAGGAGACTTCTTCTGTTTCCTATTTACACTCCATTTAGCCCTTTGGGAATTATGCTTAAGACTTATACTAAGACACATGTAAAATTTACATACGAATGCTGACATTTATATAATTATTATACAAAGAAAGGCTTATACTCGGGATGTGAATTATATGTAATTAAGGATTATTAACATTCATTCCAAAACATATTTATTCCTAAATTACATAGCGCGTTTTTAAAAAGCTTTCTTTGGTTCTTAGGCTATTAAGTGCTGATACATTAATTGTCAATCAACCAAAAACATTGAAAACATTTTATAACTTGATGTCTGCACATGATGCATGATCTGTTCAATTGATATTTCAAAAGTACAGCTATTTACGGGTCAGATCTTGAAAGACTGATATATCCACATTGAAAAAGGTAAAAGTAGAATATTTTGCCATAAGGGATTTATTAATTACGCAAGTGGGGATATTCTTTGTATATTTGTAACAAATAATTGGTAGGTTTAAGTTAGTCAATTAAAATGTGCATTGATGTAACATCACAAGAGGCGTTATGTTATGCCTATCGTTTATCGGTTATCGTTTATCATCCATCATTCTCTCACTGGAATTCTCCCAGAAGGTTATTTTACCGTAAACCGTATTTGAGCACTTTGAAGTTGATAAACCAAATTTTCAGAATATTCGATATTGCAAATTGGTTTGGGGTCTTTGAGTACATTCATCTGATGATCATCACGACATTAAATTTCAGTTGATAAAATGGTATTAAATAAAACAATTCTGATCATCAAAGCAGTAGTTTACTTGATGTAATTGATAACTGAACACAGATCGATGTTAAGGACGTACAAATATTAGAAATAAATAAATAAATTGCATTGTTTAACTACAGAAACTTTTTACGTAATATTTATATGTTTCCATTTTAATTTTTTTTTGTAAATGCGTTGACAACCTGGAGATTGTAGATTACAATACAATAACGATTAATCAATCAATATCAAAGTCATTCAATAAACTAGTGAATTAATCTACAACCACATGCATACATGTACATGTTGACAGTGGTTTCATTATTCTCTAACATAAGCCCCTCTCTCACACTATTTTGATATCAGATCAATTATTGAAAGAATGGTACTTCAGGGAAACGACTGTCGAACTGCATCACCTTTTCAATCATGCGCATATCCATTGCCTCACGTTTCACGGTCCCTGAGGATCGCAGACGTGTGTCCCACGCCATGGCCTATTGTGAAGGCGTTGTATATGACAAACACGATTCTGGTGCCCGGATATGTTATGACATAAAGTGATATGAGTTCATTAATTTTTTTTATCTGATATAATTTAATAATAAACTGTCTGTAAGTAGCACTTTTCAGTTCGATCCTTCAATCCTAACAATTTTCTGTCGGATGAAGGGCATTTTATTATTACATGCGACTTCCGAAAAAACATTATTTTTGTTTTATTTGAATGTTGTTTTCCAAGATCCAAATCAATTTTGTCCGATCAATTTGCAGACAAAATACTAATCATCTCTCATATACTTTCTAGGAAATATTTTGTGAAGTTACTTCTGGAAGGGTTATCGATTTCTGTTGTTCAAACTTTCTATTGATCCATAGTTGCTGTAGGGGCACGGCAACTTTGTCTGTACAAGAGAACTGTTCTCCACGCAGTAAGGTTTGGGTGCAATGATACACTTCATATCAGCGTATGGTTTGCTAGTTCCAGCCGATGCTCGCAGGTTTCACCGCAATGCATATCCACAAGGCGTGGCGGGCTTTCTCCCTGACATAATACTAGCAGCCGCAAAATAAGTGAAATACTCTTGAAAGCGGAGTTAAACAACAACTCACCTCACCTAACTATCTACATAAATAAACGCTGCATCTGTATACTGATACCAAAGCTGTCCCAGTCATCTCAGTCAGTAATGTTGTCTAATAGTTTCGTATATTGCTCAACCAATCACTTAAGAACGTAATGAGTTCTGACACCTCTCACTGCTGTCCTCCCAATGGAGTGCCAGACTGGCAGAACGCATTCACTTCTGATTAAATTATTGTATTCCAAAATGAGTTTACTTGATAAGTATCTATGTACAGTAATGAAGTTACGGACTGTCAGGCCTCACAATTCAAAAGAGCCAAAACCAAGTCGATGCCAACAAACGAATGTACAGCGTTAGAATGGTCTTTCGTCAAATTCCTTAACATCAATATTACATGTATATGTTTTATTCACGTTTTAAGGCCACACGTCTAAATTTAAACATCTTATTGGAAATGAAATTATTTTACCATTTTCTGCGGTGCCTCTTAGATTTATTAACCTGAATATAACATTTAGATGTTTTTGACACTTATGCGTCAATGGGTAAAGTTTAATTGTTGCAACTTGCATTTATACCATCATCTTGAATGTGAAGTTTTCATGAATTGAAGCGCAATCTTGTATTGTTTGAAGTGTTTGATATTTCGTCTGTTTTGAAACTTCTGAAATCATATATTTCGGAACTGTAAGTTGTCCTGTTTCATTACTGATCCATTATTCTCGGGAAACACTTCTAAAGGCTCCCAAAAATAGCTTTTTGTTGTGTGTCAATGTCAATTTAGAAAACCATACCTTTTCAGAAAATCAGACGACAACTATCATAAATGAATAGCCATGTCAAGATGTACTGTGATGTTCACCTGTATTACAAATACATATTTATAAAGCCAAACGGTGTCCCTTCATTTTACTCATTGTACTGGGTTAATGGAAGGATATATAGACACCTTTTTATTCCATTAATCATCCAAAGATGTATTCATTACGTTCAATGAAAAAGACACAACACCAACATTAGAACTCTAGTGAGGTGATGTCATAGAACTGTGACGTCATCATGTTAATGGTATTGTGATGTCATCTGGTTCTTGGCGGAGGTGTCACAGCACTTTGAGTCATTACAAATCATTGTGGTGGCATGTGGTTGGCGGTGACAGAACATGGAAGATATCCCATGATCTCACGCAAGCGATATCTCATGTTGTACTAATGTCTTAAAGAGGCTATAGCACGTTTTTTGCAGATTTTATTTTTTGAAATTTTCACAATATAACGTTTATTTAAACATGTTAAATTCCACGTCGATGGTTGGACAACGGCGTGCATCATGGGTTGAAAATCAGCGCATAAGAAAAGTGTACACTTCGACAATGTCAAGGGGAAAAACAATGTATTGACTCCAATATGTTCTTGAAATGAACTCCCACAAACAGAAAAACCGCTGCAACCAATTTCAATTGTTAGTTTTTTCTGACAATCTCCTCAAAAGTAGTGATTTAGTGACAGATAATTACATGGTGTGAAAGAAGAGCGTTTAACTGACATGTCTCAAAGGCACGTGCTATCAGCTAACGCGACAACAACACGTAGACTTATACGGTGAAGATGACAGATTGCTTACCGGGTGGAATAAACAAAATGACCATTGACTTGACAATCATGTGAAGCCTTAAATTCCGTGGCCATACTTTATCTACAGGATGCTAGTTACATATACAGTTAAGATCAATGTTTATTCAAATGTCATTGTAAACATTGATGTATAAAAGAGACACACATTAATAAATAAGTATGAGTTGTTTTCCTCATTTGGTGAATGCAAACAGAATATCATAATCTACAACTTGGTTTCCTCTTTGCGGATTAGTCTATCATATTTATTTTATTGAATGTCTCTACCGAGTCATGTGATATGCATGTCTACCTTGTGTGGGGTAACATTTGAAACTGATGTGAATAAACCAAAGCTGTGTATATTTAGGTAACTGTAAGCCTACCACTTTTGGTTTGGTTAGGCCTAAGTAGTTTTTTTATCCTTCAAATAAGACACACTAACATGAGAAGTAATATGATTAAATGCACTTTTGGCAATCTCAGAACAGAACCATATTCGGAAATACCTCATAATCAACACCTGCTGAAATATGAAGAAAACCAAATATGGTCGAAATCTTCTGTAAATGAGCAGATCGTGGAAAAGCAAATTATGTCTTGTCTTGGTTCATTGGGCTAGCTAATCAGACGTTATATCCTCTACACACCACGTCCTAAATTCGATTACCATGTTGTTGAAATTAGGTCATGTATTTCGGGAGATATTCGTAATCACATATTTGCGCGGAATCATACATTAAGGACACATTATTTATACTGTGACTGTATCTTTATAGGAAGTAAGACCACACATGCATTGAGGTAAAATTCGATCAGTTGGAACAAGCGAACCATCTGTGGCACTACACGGAATTCCAATGACATTACAACATTACTCAACATTACAGTTATTAACAGCAAAAACATTGCCAATCCTTTTTAGAGATGGGAAACTTTTACCTGAGAGCCCAACTGAACAAAATGTCATATCATTTAACTTGTCAAAATCAGAAGTACAAATATCACTGACTATCACAAGTTGTCATTAATCATTTTAATATTCAATTCATTTTCTGAATCGTTTTAATTTTCGAAAGTTGTTATTAGGTTACAAACTGTAAACTTCTTCATCATCATATCATATTTTATATTTCCTCTTTCATTTAAAAACAAAATAATCTAAAACCTGTACATTTTGTGGTCAATTGTTTGGAGTTTTCCAAGTACACATCAACATCTCTTTATCTCAGCGTTAACGGTCTCCCTTTACCCAATGTCATGACCCGCATTTCACATGATAAAAATTAAATGACAATTGTGCTCGTTTCATTTACACCAGGAACAACTAATTCTTCCGCCAATATGTCTTTTCTTTGAAGTTTTATCTTTTGATGACGCTCTTCTTAAACGCCAATGTGGGGGAAAGCGGGACATATCGCTATTTCCTTCTCTGTTGTAGTTACATGATACATTTGATACGTTACAGTACAACAATTACCAAGGAATGGGACTGTGCCAAGATGTTGGTTGTGTTTATTGGGAGATGTATGTTTCTTTCGTTTCCAAAAGGGACATTCAGATTCGAGGAATGTCGGAGGAAGAACACTTGAATAAAGTGTGGGATAAAGGTATCTATTGGAATTAAGATATTAATTAATGGACTGTCAATAGTTTAAAAAGTAATATTCATGTTAATGATGGTATCGCAAACAAAGCAGTCAATAATATCAATTACTCCTCAATGGAACAAATATGTTTTACTTCTCAAGTGCACCCAACTTATACTCAAATGAAATACGAATATACGAATACGAATATGAAATACTCAACACAAAGCCAGAAGACCATTGTATACTCGATTTATTAACCTTTGTAAATACACCACATGCAAGTGATTTTAATAAAAAAAAAATCAATTTAGCAGCGCCTAGCTATTCATAGTATGAAATCAATACGAATTTCGTTTATTTACTGAAACTATCATGTTGGCTCTCGGCAAGACAAGGAAAACAGTACAGACGTCAAATCAGAAAACATTAGAAATGAATACTATTCCATCAACATTTATAGTCATTGAATAACACCTTTCATGTGCATATACACATGGAAAATATTTAATTAACACAAATTCGTATAGCTCTCCAGAACTTAAATACCCAATGTGCTTTTGACATGGCATGGCGTCCGTCCGTCTGAACATGTTTATTGGTGACTTTGAGGTTCCAACTTGGGTCTTTGATGACGTGCCATTAAAACCTACTTTAATTTTCTTCCCTCGGATAAAAGCCCCAGGGAGCTGACCCGCTACCCCACTGAGAACTCCTTCTGGAAATAAACATTTAAAAAAAATGCACTTATTGATATAATACACTGTTCGAATTTCACCCTTTATTACAGTTGGAATATTCAATTCAACTTTCAACCAATCATGCTTGGCCTCTTCAACATTATGGGAAAATATATGACCAATGAATTCAGCTGTGGACAATTTTAACAACGTTGCCAAGTGGGTAATCCGAAATAAATATCCCCTTTTACGTCAAAAAAGATGTTGTCTATACATCTATAAATTAAAACGAGCATTGTGTTATTTTGGATCTCAACGTAAGTAAACATGATGTTTCAATTCAAAACCATTTTACACCTGAATGAGGAGATTGGTACAAATTCAGTTCATACTTTCACCCTGCGATTTCGGAAAATCCTAGAATAGTTACATCCGAACCTTATCCGTGCGACACAAGCATATACAAATCGATATTTTAGCGGCTATTCAACACCCTAACCTTCCACTTGATTATCATATTATAAAATAAGACTGAGGTCGCATGTGCTATTTCTAGACGCCCCTGTGACTTAGTGTACTCAGTATACTCATAATGTATTCATCACAGTGAACCATGCCTTCCTTCCAAAGATAAACCTATATATGCTTAACAATCAATCGAATAGGTATACTTCAAATAAGCAAAGTTTGAACAAATAGTTGACTGCTTGACTGAGTTTTGTTATGTGTAGGCCTACATATTCACATAAATATTTCTGGAATCTTGCAATGACAAAACAACGTTTTGATTAAATTCATAATGTAATTTAATGTATGTTATAGTAAATAGAAAATTGAATATTAATTTTGTAATGGATTGTATAATAGATTTTATTTATGAATAAAAAATGTATGGAATTTGTTATCAAATTGAACAACTAATTGTTTGATTAGTAACCGAGGCCTTTATCCCCAAAATGACCACAACGCATTCTCCATTTTGCTATCTGTACGTGTGGCATACACATCATTTTCATAATGTAATCTAGCCTTATCACGATGCCTCCAACCATGCCTCTTAAAACGTTCCATGTTAAAATATGATGAGGTACAGAGCCAATGGCTCTCTAGTTTTACCAGTAATTTACCAGTAACATCTGAAGGATTCAGAAAAACAAGTGATATGTTTATATTTCATAAACGAAAGTTCCTACTCACTTTTTTTTGTACTGTACTGTTTTTAAACAATCTTCTACTGTCGGTGAACGCGTTCGGATTTGAATATCAATGTTGTTGTTATATGTGAGAAATACAATCGATACATTGTTTCACTAGAACTAATTTGTCAAGCTTATATTTCCAAAATATTATTTTAAGGTTTATTCACATTATCCTGGCATATTTCTGTTCCAATGTCAATTATTCAATATAAGAAAACTTTTAAACCAACTTCAGTCTTGAAAGCGTAAAATCCCTTTTCATTTTTGTAAAATCATATCTTATCATCATGTTGCATAACATTACAATTAAGGTTGGCGTTGAAATTCAAGGCATCATATGATCATCTGTGAAGTCGTTTTTATTATTCTTTGAACAAAACTGTTCTTCTTTACTATTGCATGAGGAGAAACCAGTCTTTGCGAAAACATTGCAATCATATTATACATCAAACAACATCAAAGTTTTGATCAAGATATCATATTGTTAATGCTATTTTTTCTGTGAATCTTCAAGTAAAATAACATCAAGGTTTAAGTAAAGATGACAACACTGCAGTAATGATGTTATCATCAAAACAAATCAAAGAAGGGATTATATATATATCATGATCTTGGTTTAAGTTTCTGGTACGTCTGTTAACAATGGCAGTTTTCAACATTTAAGATGAATTATTAAGTTAATAGCTATATGTCAGTATAACTAGTTAATAGGGTGCATGATTATCGTTAACAGAATAACATACTTATATTCTGCTGCTTCAAAATCGTATATGTTAATATTCTACACATTCATTAAGCTTAGAAAGTGGATTTAAAATGGAATAGCATTGGTGTTACATATACATTACTTGATCAACATCCTATCCATTTCGAATTTACTACATGTAATGTTTTTGCAGAAAATTAACAGAATAAATGCTAACAAATATATATAATAATAATATTTTCTCTGTGAATACCAAATTCGAAAATTTCGTATTCACAGAAAAGTCCCCAGTGTAATATTTCCTTAAATTATATTCCATGAATGCATCATGTGAATATCCCCATATGCTTACAAACACATCATTTCTGTGCAGACAGAATTGGCTTACAGATATGAATTAGCCAGGTTGTACCGACAGTTTTATAAATGAGCTATAATTTACTGATTACAGCGTTCAATACTAACAAATGATTTTTCACAAATCCAGTAGGGAAGGGTGTAAATCGTGCAAAGACTTTAACGATCTCTTTTCAATGCTGATGTTAGACCTTGAGATAAAATTCCAATCTGAGAATGCTGAGGGGCCGACTTGAGCGCATCTCTACAGGTTCAGTTCAACAGGTCATTGTAACATTTTCAATATTTATGGAAACTGTAAATTACGTTTGTTACGTTTGATATACATACATTCATATTATATAATTGGTTACATACGGAAATGAATTATATTTAAAACAGTCTACGGTTTTTATTTATCTTTTCTAATCAAGAGATCATATAGGTCTCTGTCATTATTCAAGCTATCATATTTTTTATTTTCACTTGCTTTGTGAGTATTTCAAAAATAAATCATTGGTTCTTTCAAACATAACAGTATTTAAACAAATCAATAATTATGTCAAATAAAACATTATTAAAAAAACAACCATACAGTTCACCAATGAAACAAGGTCAAGTTATCTTCCATATACAGATGAACACTTTGTATTTTCATCTGTAATTCCAGTTTTGAATTCCATACCAGTTTCATGCAGTATACACTTTGATGAAGCCTGTGTATCAGTAGTAGCACTCGCTTACTGACTCGGTAGCACAGCTAAAATATCAGAGCATAATCCCACTGAGAGAAGTGTACACATGTTATCATCACACCATCTATAGTGAGCATGATCATGTTATACTTTGATATTCCTGGGCATAATCTGTAGAAAAGCAACGTATTATGAGATAAAACACAAAGACTACAAACTGTCAATAAGGATGCACGGAAACCTTTACTAACTCATTGAACCTTGCACCCCCTGTACAGCTCTGCGGTTGACGATTCAATTTCCGCATACGCCCCATGTAGTTACAATTGCAGTTGTTCATTCATCTCAGTACAAAAATCCATTGGTCAACATAACTGTGTTTGACATTGACCTAAGGTGGAAACATTAGGTGTATTCAATAGAATAAGTAACATTACCACTGATGAGTATCAAAGGTATACAATCCAATCACGATAGGGCTCTCCTATATAGGTATATTTAGTTGTAAATTATGACACATTTCAATAAGTCTCAGATCAAGATATATAGCATATATAGCTATGCTATTCTTCAAATTATTTCTTAATCTTTCAAAGGATAACATGAAAATAAAGTCAATATTGAATATTAATTTTAAAATTCTTTAGAGAATATCTGTTTTCATAAACAGAAAAAAACATAATGACAGTCAACATGAATTTGGCATGGGTAGTGCTTGCTTTTACTTCAGCCGACTCCAACAGCCACGTCAGGTGAACACACACTGATCAACCTTTAGGGTAAATGAATAGTATGCCTATTTTTTAAACACAAAACATTTACCCCCAACATGTAAGCATATAATTCACGCAAAATAGCTGTCATTATCAGGAAATTAATTCTGATTGTCATCCAGTAATTCTAAATACAATCACGTTCCTGGCATACAAAGAAATGACATCAAGAGCTAAGGACACTGTATCATCCTCGTTTATGATTATAAGTGTCATCTAGGCATTCTCTTCCACGGAGGTTATACCCCACTCTTTTCTTCAGAGGTAACCGGTGTTGCATTTAGGCCATATTTCACAAACTCGAAATGAAGCATATACATGTATCCGCCTACAGTTCAGCCCATCCTTGAAAATAAATGTATTAATAAATACTATAAATTACGGAAATGCCTAATGGGTCAAAGTTATACCTACACTACTTACTTGCTTCATGTACAAGTTTCATTGAAACAACATGCTCATAAAGACCTAGACGAACGCACGGACAGAAGGACAGGTGTAAGTCATTTCTATACCCCCAGTCAACTTAATTGTGGCGAGGGATAATTAACAAGGCAACTATCATATTCTTTCAAATATCGATGCCAAACATGCTGTTCATAAGCTGGTATATTCTGGTAGCTAGAGACTTTACGGCATGAAAAGCAACCTTGTCACAAGCAAAAGACAGTGTTCATTTAACATATTGCCTTTATAACTGCTGGTAGCTAGAGACTTTACGGCATGAAAAGCATCCTTGTCACAAGCAAAGACCGTGTTCATTTAACATATTACCTTTATAACTGCTGGTAGCTAGAGACTTTACGGCATGAAAAGCAACCTTGTCACAAGCAGAGACAGTGTTCATGCAACATATTGCCTTTATAACTGCTGGTAGCTAGAGACTTTACGGCATGAAAAGCATCCTTGTAACAAGCAGAGACAGTGTTCATTTAACATATTGCCTTTATAACTGCTGGTAGCTAGAGACTTTACGGCATGAAAAGCATCCTTGTCACAAGCAAAGACAGTGTTCATTTAACATATTGCCTTTATAACTGCTGGTAGCTAGATACTTTACCGCATGAAAAGCAACCTTGTCACAAGCAAAGACAGTGTTCATTTAACATATTGCCTTTATAGCTGCTGGTAGCTAGAGACTTTACGGCATGAAAAGCATCCTTGTAACAAGCAGAGACAGTGTTCATTTAACATATTGCCTTTATAACTGCTGGTAGCTAGAGACTTTACGGCATGAAAAGCATCCTTGTCACAAGCAAAGACAGTGTTCATTTAACATATTGCCTTTATAACTGCTGGTAGCTAGAGACTTTACGGCATGAAAAGCATCCTTGTAACAAGCAAAGACAGTGTTCATTTAACATATTGCCTTTATAACTGCTGGTAGCTAGAGACTTTACGGCATGAAAAGCATCCTTGTCACAAGCAAAGACAGTGTTCATTTAACATATTGCCTTTATAACTGCTGGTAGCTAGAGACTTTACGGCATGAAAAGCATCCTTGTCACAAGCAGAGACAGTGTTCATTTAACATATTGCCTTTATAACTGCTGGTAGCTAGAGACTTTACGGCATGAAAAGCATCCTTGTCACAAGCAGAGACAGTGTTCATTTAACATATTGCCTTTATAACTGCTGGTAGCTAGAGACTTTACCGCATGAAAAGCATCCTTGTAACAAGCAGAGACAGTGTTCATTTAACATATTGCCTTTATAACTGCTGGTAGCTAGAGACTTTACCGCATGAAAAGCATCCTTGTAACAAGCAGAGACAGTGTTCATTTAACATATTGCCTTCATAACTGCTGGTAGCTAGAGACTTTACGGCATGAAAAGCAACCTTGTCACAAGCAAAGACAGTGTTCATTTAACATATACAAGCTCTTTACTTTTTGCTCATTAGCGATATTATTGCACAGAGATGCTTAATATTGTTAAGAGGTACTTCACAAACGAACTAATGTTGTCATTATGCAGCTGTCAAAATGTCGTTCAATAACTATTGTCAGTACGCATATATTAAAACATATTTCATAAACGAAATCAGATTGTCAGTATGCACAAATAATGTATAAGCAAGTATTGATTCATTAATTAAAAGCAGAATGTACTTTTTGGTCACGAACTTTCAATTCCTCTTACCATGTGACAAAACATTCCTAAAGCAAGCAAAATGATTTATTTGAGATAATTGTATTTATGACATCGATAAGGAGACATATTTATTGAAGTCAAACCATGAAACCATGACGTGTCCGTTGATATATAAACGTATATTTAAAATGTATAGATATTCTATGACTATTGTTCTGTTTAATACTAATTTTGTAACTGTGTAACTTTATAACTCATCTAACAAAGATGGGATAGTCGGAAATCAATTTCCCTATTTAAGGTGAAAAGTATATATTTAAGACACTCCATTCCCTTTCAGATGTAATATAAAAAAGTATTGATAGGAATTCGCATTTTGGGATTGTTAAAATGTCTTTTTATTTTGATTTAAACACAGCTCAGGTTCACAAACTGCAATGAATTATTCATCCATTTCGCTACTTATCGGTCATGAAATGCGTTGTATTTCATTCCAAACATTCAATCCAATTTTTTTTATCTGAATAATCAACTTGCCCGCGTCAAAGCTACAACCACTGATTTTAATATATTCTTTAACAATTTTTCCTCTGGCTCTGTTTATCAATCTTCATTGCTGCCAAATACTGTGGATATGGAATGATTATATACGTAATATTGATGGTATTGACAAATATATTTGACAATAATGAAATGATTTCTGCTTTTCTAGAATAATCACATTCATGCTGAATTTGAATTAACTTTTTCCAATTCCCTAGTGTTTAAGTTTAGTCTGCACGTCAAGAGCAACAATATGTTGCAATAATGTCATACTTTTTGTCACAAGGTAAACAATATAATTTTACAAAAATGAAATACCATAATAAATAAACATATATGGAAAATGGTATCAACATATAGCTGAAACATTACATAGTAGTATAAGATAGATGCAAAAGTAATAACTCTTAAACTTAAACACAACGAATGCCAGTATAATTCGTTAATTTTAATTTGGAAAAGTTTTTGCATTAATTAGTGATTAAACAAATGCAGACCAATTGGAATACACAATAATAGTTTATACAAATAGTTATACAGTCCAGCTCTAATTTGAAATTCAGGATGTAGTGGTATCTGTATTGTAGCCTCCGCAAGTCTAGAGAGGGGAGCTAACTCTAGCGGACTCGGGAAGTAAACACGTGAATATCACCAGGCTCGTTGTGTCTTCATTCAGACTAGAAAGGACCCCCTCTAACCTAACATGGTGTCAAAAGTGGCTGGTTTCCCTGGGATATTCCTCAAACGTGTGTATTAATCGGTTCAGTATCCTGAAAAGTTATTCTTCAAAGTGCAATAACTCTAAAAGTTACGGCATCTCATGCCGCTCAGTATCAATCGTCCACCTGCATACCCATTGCTCTCGTGTGCGGGCCTACCACGCTTGAACTTTTGAAATTCATCGTCCTGACGTCTGGTTGTGTAACTCATTATGAACAATCTGAAACCACCCTCTCCGTTGGATTTGTCTGGGAATTTAGCCGAAAATTTTAGAATTTTCAAGCAGGAATTTGACATTTATTCAATTGCAAGTGGTCTAGATCGTAAACCTTCTAAAATTCAGGCAAATACACTGTTACATGTGATTGGAAAAGATGCTAGATTGGTTTTCAATACTTTTGAATTTGGGGAAAATGAAGATTCTGAATCAAAAGACACTTTGTTTGATAAGTTTCAGGCATATTGCAATCCAAGGAAAAATATTACTTTTGAAAGGTACATCTTCGGAAGTAGAAGTCAAAACCCTGGTGAGAAATTTGACACTTTTTACACTGATATCAGAAACAAAAGTGCCACTTGTGAATTTGGTGACTTACGCGACTCTTTAGTGCGTGATCGCATTGTTCTCGGCATATGCAGTGAGGACGTAAGGTCAAGACTATTGAGAGAACAAGACTTAAACCTTGAGGTGGCATTGAATATTTGCAGGACTGCTGAAGCAAGTGAATCTCAGGTTAAAAGTCTACAAGAGGAAAAATCTGGAGCGATTGGATATATAGGCAAAAACTCATACAGGTCAAAGGGTCAAGGTCAGGCATCAAGGTCGAAGACTCCTTCACGTGGTGGTGGAAGCTGGCAACGACAATCAGGACGTGGCCGCGGTCGTTCAAGCAATACACCAAACACCACTACTCAGAGTAAGGGCCATTCTCACGGAAAATGTGACTATTGTGGAAAGGAACCACATGATAGACGGATGTGTCCCGCTAAAAACGCTGTTTGTCACACCTGTAATAAGCGAGGTCACTACTCATCAATGTGTAAGTCAGGCGGATATGTGAGAGTGATAGACGAGGATGAAGACGAGAAACTTGAAGAAGTTTTTCTCGGAGCATTTAGTTCCACCACTCCAAATGCAAAAGACTATCACTACGCCGATATCTCGATTGATGGTGTAAATGTCACATTGAAAGCTGACACAGGGGCTGATGTTACAGTAATATCAAAGGAATGTTTTGACAAGAACTTTTCTGGACGAAAACTAACCCCACCAGACCGTGTCCTAAAAGGGCTACAGAACCAACTGGTTATTGTAGGTTTCTTTAAAGCAACCTTATCGTGGAAAGGTAAATCAGTCAGCGAAAAGGTGTACGTACTGACGGATACCTCACATCTTCTCTTGAGTTGCAGGGCAAGTGAGTATTTAGGTATACTTGTGTTTTGTGAAACTCTGACCATGGACGATGTAACAAAAGAATTCCCGGAATTATTCACTGGGCTCGGCGAAATGGCACAGGAATATGAAATCAAAGTTCTGCCTGATGCTACACCTTATACAGTCACCTCTCCAAGACGAGTTCCTATCCCTCTTCTCCCTCAGGTCAAGACACAACTTGAAAAACTGGAAAGTATTGGAGTCATCCGGAAAGTAGATGAACCGACAAACTGGTGTGCCCCGATGGTAGTGGTTCCAAAATCGAACGGTGACGTAAGAATATGCGTAGACTTGAGACAGCTCAATCAGTCAGTGTCCAGAGAGCGACATATGCTCCCAACTGTTGACCACACACTCGGACAGCTAGTTGACGCAAAAGTGTTTACCAAGATTGATGCCAACTCTGGATTTCATCAGATCAAACTTACAGAGAAATCTGCTCTGTTGACGACTTTCATCACTCCATTTGGCAGGTACTGCTTCACCAGGTTACCATTTGGGATCACCTCAGCACCAGAGTACTTCCAGAAACAAGTCTCTAGACTTCTTGATGGATACGAAGGTACCATTGGGATAATGGATGACATTTAGATATATGGAAAGGATGTACAGGAACATGATGATCGGGTGAGAAAAACTCTCACAGCTCTCAGTAAAGCAGGATTGACTCTCAACAAGAACAAGTGTGACTTTGGGAAATCACAGGTACACTTCTTGGGACAAACTATAAGTGACACAGGGATCATAATCAGTAAGGATAAAGTTGCTGCTGTTAAAGACATGCAAGAACCAAGGAATGTTGGTGACATTCGCCGATTCTTAGGAATGGTTAATCAACTTGGAAAGTTCATCGACAACCTGGCCGACATGACAAAACCTCTAAGGGATCTTCTCAGCAAAAAGAATGGTTGGATCTGGGCTGATTCTCAGAAGACTGCATTTTCCAGGATCAAGGACGCTCTCAGTAAGAGTCCGGTATTAGCACTCTTCAATCCCAACCTCCCAACCAAGGTCACTGCAGATGCCTCATCTTATGGCTTAGGTGCTGTTCTCACTCAACAGCACAAGCAAGGTTGGCGCCCAGTGGTTTATGCATCTCGGTCACTCTCAGATACAGAGACCAGATATGCGCAAATAGAAAAAGAGGCCCTGGCTCTTACATGGGCATGTGAACGATTTCAAGATTATCTGGTTGGAATTCAGGTCGTCCTCGAGACGGATCACAAGCCTTTAGTTCCTCTCCTTGGGATAAAGGATCTTGATCAGCTGCCACCCCGTGTCCAGCGCTTCAGAATGCGACTAATGAGGTTCTCCTACTCGATCCAGCACGTACCTGGGCGAGAACTCTATACTGCTGATGCTCTCTCTAGAGCTCCAATGAACTCGCCATCTGCATCAGACTCAATACTCGAGGAAGACGCTGAAGCATACATCCATCAAGTTGCCGCAGCATTCCCTGCTACAGACAAGAAGCTAGAAGAGATCAAACTTCACCAGCAGGAAGACGAAGTTTGCAGAGAAATCTCAAGGTACTGCACAGAAGGTTGGCCAGAGAAACACCAGGTCAAAGGCATTGTGAAACACTATTGGCCTTACCAAAGTGAACTGTCATTGTACAATGGTCTAATTCTCTTTGGAGAACGAATTGTCATTCCTGAAGTGATGAGACCAGACATTCTGGAGAAACTACATGATGGACATCAAGGAATTACCAAGACTCGTGTTCGTGCCAAACAATGTGTTTGGTGGCCAAACCTCAGCAAGCAGATTGGTGAGTTTGTATCCAAGTGCCATGTTTGCATCAAGAAAGCAAACAACCCTCCCGAACCTCTGATTGCATCAGAGCTCCCAGCCAGGCCTTGGGAAAAGGTAGCTTCTGATTTGTTTGAATTTAGGAAATGTTCCTATGTTCTTGTAGTTGACTACTATTCGAGATTTATTGAAGTCTCAAAACTGTCCTCTACTACCTCAAAAGATGTGATCAACAGTTTGAAGAGCATCTTTTCAAGACATGGGATTCCACAGGTGATGATCTCTGATAATGGGCCTCAATATGCCTCTGATGAATTTGCAAGGTTCGGCAGAGAATACGGCTTCTCTCACATAAGCAGCAGTCCAGGACATCCCTCTGGAAATGGCGAAGCTGAACGAGCAGTCCGTACCATAAAGACACTCCTGAAAGCAACGGAAGATCCATACCAAGCCTTGCTCAGCTATCGTTCAACTCCACTCAGCTGTGGTTATAGTCCGGCCGAACTCCTGATGTCACGGAAGTTGCGAACCACGCTTCCAATGATTCCAGCACAACTCAATGTAAAGCTACCAGATCAGTCTCAGTTCATCAATCATGAACTCCACAAACGTCAAGCTGAAGAAAAGAACTTCAACAGACGGCATGCAGTCCGCTCCCTCCCAGTCCTAGAACAGGGAGATAGAGCATGGATACCAGACAGAGGAGAAGTTGGTACTATGGTGAACCAGGTCGCTCCACGATCTTACATCATCCAGACAGACTCAGGTCGCTACAGACGGAACAGAAGACAGTTAAATGCATTGCCTTCAGAGAATGAGTCTGTCCGAGATCAAACATCTTTGTCTAAGGTGCCAATGACGAGTGTTCCTTCAACAGGGGGAACAAGTGGACAATGTAATGACTATGCGACGAGATCGGGCAGAACATCCAGAGCCCCTGACAGATATGGACATTAAGACCAAATCTTAAGCAAAGAGGTTTTTCAAGTTTATCACTTAAAATGACTGCCTTATTGGTTCTCATCAGTTAATTCAGTTGTTTGCTAAAGAACAGTTTATTGAGTTACTCTTTAAATCAGGGAAGCTGATATTGGTAGAAATTTGTTTTGATTAATTAAAGTTACTATCATAAAAGTAAATCGTGTTCAACACCATTGTCCATCCTCAGAAAGGGAGATGTAGTGGTATCTGTATTGTAGCCTCCGCAAGTCTAGAGAGGGGAGCTAACTCTAGCGGACTCGGGAAGTAAACACGTGAATATCACCAGGCTCGTTGTGTCTTCATTCAGACTAGAAAGGACCCCCTCTAACCTAACACAGGATATCACTCATTTCCTGCAGTGTAATTACTGGGGAAATTCAATTTAAAGTCAGATGAATGTGCTATGCTATAAATCAAACTATATATGTGCATTAAATCAGATGTTTGCATTACAGAACAAAACTTTAAAGAGCAAATATATGACATAGCACCCACGCTAAACTCTTAAGAAAAAGAAACACAAAGTCAGCCAGTTTCGAGGTGACCAATGGTGAAGTTTGGATTTGAGATCCTTAGTCCTGGCATGGACATGGGCTGGCATTCTTTTCCATGGAATTGCAATTTGTCAAATGCACATGCTCATGCTGTTCCGTCTACTCACACGTGTATTTTGTTTTGCTCTGCATTTCTTGGTGATGTTTTAGTGAACTGCTGGGTTTTTTTTTAAACTTAAGCTGTTTCTAATCATAGTCAATTTCAGTATATTGTCTTTAAAATTTATGTTCTTTTGTTTACCCACAAGGTAACTATATAGGGTAATAGTGTGACATTTTTGCACACACGGCAGGCCTTTCAATTATATATAGACTTGGAAATGTTTGTCAAATCCTGAAGTTATTTCTATGTCGGATCATCGTCGAAAATATGGCGTAGTATCCACGTTGAAAATACGTCAGATCAACTCTGCAAGCAGTGGTATCATTTCATGGCAAATGAGTTGTTCAGTCTTTCCGAAAAAATTGTTAAATAATTGTTCAGACTCGTATTGAATATCCATATTGAAGCCCCTGGTAACGATTTTGCAAAAGAGACCGTGGAAAATACTTTTGTAAAAACAATTCCTGGCTGTTCCACACTGGAATTCAATCAACGTTCAATGCTATGTGCCTGTTCCGTTTGTTAATAAAGAAAATAAAGTAATAATCTAAATGTATCTTTTAATTTACAACATACATACTGTTATAGACAAATAAATGAATGTTTTTCACGTCGTATTCTAAAATAATTATAAACACTCATATGCTGACTTTGTAATAATATTTTCATTCAAACATCATTATTAAATGACACATAAATAATTGAATGTAACTAACTTCAAACAATATTTTAAGACTCTGCTTTTATAGGAGCTTGGGCTATATAATCTCGCTTTGAAATAACAAGAAAATCTGGCTTGATTTTACCAAAGTCGTCTTTAATCTTATTAGGCATCAAACATCATACTCAAAGTTAAGGAATAGAAACTGCATATTGAAATACGTTAAGATGTCCATGATGTCAGTTTAAGTACATGCCATTTGCTTAGAGAACAAAGGTAGGACTGCTGTATTCGGTATCGGAAATAGTACAATTATTGTATTTGTTTATAGACGAGTCCCTTGTTTGATTCCAACGCACACCCTAAGAGTCAAACATCGATGACATCACTTCACACTACAAAAGAGGTTCTACCCCGGCCGCAGATATTCATCTTTAGCATTTAAGCTCTTGCTGTTTTTTTTAATGCATTCCTGTTATGTTTTATTTTCCAGAAAGAAAGAATTAAATTTACAAGCGCAAAACATCAATATGATGGCATATGCAAACTATTAATGGCAGATTTTATGTCACTACTGCTTTTCATGGAAATGACCCTTGAACAAAGATTTCAAGATTTTCTGACAATCAGTTAATTTACATCAGAAAAACATTGATAACATCTTCTTAAACAGGAAGTAGTTTCAAACAGTGATATCAGCTGCATTCATCACGTGACAAGCTTACACTCTGCACCTTGTTTCGTCGATCTTAGTGCGAACCATCAGGAGGTAATTACATAAACAAGTCTGTTTTCAGTACAGCTTCAACTTAATCTGAATTCTGCGAAAAAATCAGCATTTGTTTATAAAGAATATGAAACTAATGTTCATGCTGTGGTCGATAAAGTTAGAATAGTTGCGAGAGTTGCGTCTCTTGTGCGTTGAATCAGTGAAGAGTTCAGTAAATTTTGACTCGGCGAATAAGTTATTGTCCAATTTGAAGTTTGACATAAGATGAATGACCCACATTCATTTTGTGTGAACATTTCTAAGAAATTATATGACACGGTTTTATTAAAAACACGTTTGACGTCATATTCAAAATGTCAAAAGAGTCTTTTTGTCTAACTAGTTTTGCTTGAATCATAATTTGTTTCTGTATTTGTCTAAGCTGTGGGGCTTATCTGATTTAACATTAATATTAACTTCCATAAATCTTCTTACTGGCGTCATCCAAGAAATATTTGCTTTATGGCTAAATTAATTGCCACAACTGATCGGCAAAAATGTGAATGTATTTATTTGATTTTACAAGTAGATATCGATGTTGCCTTTTAGATATGGTCTTAACGATATTAAAGAACAGAAGTGACTGTGTAAGTGACACCGCATGGAGTTTCGTGTAGAAAACAGGCCATATGTTGTGTTCATTATAACTGTGTGACTGTTGATATGACTTTCCATTATGACTTTAACTTATAATGTATTTCTCTTCACAAGTATTCACTTTTCAAATATTCCTGTGATACATGACATTGATATAGAGGATATGGATATTAAGCCATGGGTTAAATTGAGTTTAATACGTGCTTACATTTGATACTCCTGCAGTAAGAAATGTACCACTGACTGCAGTAGTTATCCCATACATTTAGCGTTCTCTTATCCTCATATTACTAAAGACCTGACATATCTATGAAAATGGAAATAGTTACAATGAGTCAAACTTTGTCCACTTTATCTGGTCAGGTATGTGTAAAATAATTTAGTACATTTACCCCATTTGCATTCAGCCATTGCTTGCAGTTAATGTGTCTGCCTTCGTACGTCAGTACTGTGAATAGCTGAAACCATGTGTATTCTAGTTCCTATAGTTAAATATAATGCATATTCCATAAACATTTCCTCATATAAGAGTTCTTTCATGTAGTTCGTATTAATGACGATCTGTGTGTTTGAACGTATCTTAAAAATATTAGATACCTACATGTTTCATTCCATCCAATTGTGTTTTTATGGTTGTCATCTTTTCCCATCCACACAAAGCAATAAAGTGCAACTACTATACATGAAAAAGTGCATTTGCACAGACTCTTGCTTCAGTGTTATATGTATTGGAAAATGTAATAGAGAAGACCATGAAGTTCAGTATAGACTAGATCAATGACCAAATATTATCCTTTAATTTCATCAGTATTGATTCGTCTGAGAGCAGGATTCGTAAGTTAGTTGTTGATAGCGGCATGTATGGGAATATATATGTTGTGCGTAATTGACCGTCTCAGACGCTACGCTGTATTGGAAAAGCTGAGGTAAGTTATGACGGAAGCTTTTTGATTCGCTCACTCAACTCCCAAGCATAGACACCAGACGGGATAAAAGGCCAGGCAAGTTATGTGTAGTTATCAGTCCAAGCAGAAGGATACATTATGGAAGGGGTATAGATTTATCTGAACGAACATATTTTAGTGATGAGGATGCTACGTATACCCTGTTCCTAGGGCTGTGTATTGCCTCAATTTTTGTATTGCTATACGTATTGCTGAACTGTAATGTATTGCAATATGTACCACAATATATTGCAAGATCCTCTGACAATGAAATATTTCTCTAGAAAACATTTTAACTAGTGCAAATGATATTGCAACATGCTAAATAACTCTAAATTCAACTTTTATATTTCTTTTTGCAGTACTTTCAACAAGATAATTGAAAAAAAACAAAAAAACTTTCATATCTTTAAAAAGATCATTTTTAGTACAGTCCACACACATTCTAGCACTTCAAAATAATTTTCTTAATACGGTACAAGTTAAGCCAGTAAATGTGCCATTTACAAGATAAATGAATAAATTTGACTTAATATTTGTTGGTGCAATATATTGCGATATGAAAATCTGTAATATTGCACAGCCTTACCTGTTCCTGTTTCAGATTAAATCATGTTCATATAAGTATATATGTATTCATCACTCTCTTTACTCTCAATACGTTCCTCCCACTTCATACAAAATATTTGTTTTATGAATGTTTCAGAAAGATATAACGATGAGTTTTAAGTGGAGGATTTCATGAGCATTCAGTGTAACACTTATAAGATAAATTAGTTTAAAACCGACGGTGTTAGCCGGAGGTTTTAAACGCTGAAATTTGCGGGTGTTGAATAGCAATGAATCCCGGAAATTTTACAAACGCAACTATTTATCGATATTGTAACATGACCGTTAGCTATCAGGCGTTTTTAAACGAACTCTCTTTTTGCGTACCTATCTCTGAGTGGAAAGGACTTTGCGACTGTTCCATTTTTGTTAGAGGTGTGGTCAGGTCAAAACAAATGTAAATACTCGGCGTAATATGTACATTAGCAACAATTTACACATAAGCTCGAACAGTGTCACTCAACTATGTTCACTTCACAATATTCACGTATCCTTTTAGATGGCAATAAACATTTATCTTCGACATCAACACAGTAAAAGACCTAGGAACAAAAATCTTAAATTTGCCCTAACCCATTGTGACAATGACGCTAGCATTGTGACGTCAAAACGGTTGATCACTATGACGTCATGCCATGGCAACGGCATTCGGTAAACACAGCCGCATGGAAAGAAGGCGTCAAACTTGGACAAATCTTACTTGTTAAAAAGATTTTAGTTACTTGAAACTAATTAATTTTGAGAGTTATTTGTGACCTATTCTGCTATACACAAGTAAGAAAACGACAATGCCACCTGTCAAATTAGAGAAAGGAGTAAATATTAAGAGAAATAGAAAACATAAATTTTGAGTCGGGCCGAATCTTGTGAACACGATGTATATGTTCGCGGTGATTCGCCCCAAGTAATTTGCGGGTATTCATTGTCATTCAACATAGGCAAATGAACCAATCAGAATCAAGGATACACCGAAATCATGTTACAATATATATTGTTTGATCATCTTTAGCCCTCACAAAACCAATTACAAAGCACTTGGAATGAGTGGAATGTTTCATCGGCCTAAATGACGACCACAAGTTTGTTTCAAGACTTACACGAATGTTGAAAATCAGTGTGCCAGTGGTACGACTACATTACAACACAGCAATCGTTTAAGGCTCTGAAATATAAACCATTGTAGAATTAACAAATTTAAGCTAAGTAATTTTGTTAAATAACCCAATAACATTACCTTAATTGAGTTTGAAACGATCCCCCGAACCTCAGTTACAGTTGTTTAGACATTTTTGGCTTGAATAAAGTACAGTTATCGGTGATTTTTACTTACAATATATTTTTATTCTCCTTTTAATTTTACTTTTAGGGACGATTCGGGAGAAAAATAATATTATCCCATCCAATGTTTAAATCCGCATGTCACGTGTCACTAAGCATATTTTGATAGCCTTCCTTTTGAAAACTATTTAGTTGATGATAATGATATTGCTATTTCGACCAAAGATGTGGAAATTGTAATAGAACCTTATATCATAATGTAAGCAATGAAGGCTCGGGAAGAATTGAAACTGCAGTGAAGAAAGAAACATAAACGTGTTCTTTTGTTTGCTATGTTTGCCTTTTAGTGGGATCCTGAAACACAGGACAATTATGATACTAAATATTTTATAATAAGTGTAAACAATGTATATATAAGTATCCATTAGAAATACTTGCCATTTAGATAGTGAGGAAATATAACATGGTTATATTTGGGATAACATTACCTTCATTATCACAAATTCTTGCTGGCGATAGTTGCTTTACTCTGAGGGCGTGGGTTCGAATCCCGCATGGGACTCGGCCCGAAAAAGTATAAGAATTTGTACCATTGAAGGTACTGTTATCCCAAATATAACCATGTTATATAAGTATCCACACTTATACCAATAGTCTAAAGGAGCGACACCCGCCATATTTGATTCGTTTTCAAACCTCCGACTCGACTACATTCGCGGCTTTTATCACAAGTTATACACATTGTCATCTGAAATAGCTTACCGCCGATCCTATATTCGGTTTCATACTTATAGGAATTGGCCAACACTGATGGGTGTGCATTCTTGTATATACATTTAATACATTAAGATATTGAGTATACCCAATTTCCTGTGCTTGAAACAAGGGTGAACAAAAGGTTTGTTGCCAGTGAGTGTGATTTAAAACTTGGTTGATGGATTGACGTCAGTCTGAAGTGTGTTTTTTAAAAGGACTTTCATCCAGTTATGGAGTAAAATTACAAATTAAATTAACTCACAGAAACATATTTTATTTACTTATTTAATTAACAACAATTACTTTTAAACATTTGCAAAGGTTGCTTGGTGTACAAGAGTTCCAAAATAAATAATGCCCAATCTTTCTGAATATGACACTCATTTATTTCTATTTTGTCGATATCCCATGCCTTGTGAACAATCCACTTCTCCTTTAATAAAAATTGCAACCTTTAAATCTTAAACATTTTGAATTAATACTTCATCTGAATTTATATCCTTTTTATACTGTTTCATTGTCATTTATTCAAACATAACTTTAAACTGGAAATGATTAACGGTTTAATAACGATTAACTAAATGGGATCAACATTTTATAAGATGATTTGTATAATTATCCAACCCCCTCGAAATGCAGAGAAGGAATAAACAAAATAATTAACATTTAAATAAAATTAATAAACATGTTGTCATTGACAACAATAACTACGATAATAGAAAATAATGTTATATAATTTTATTAAATAGTAATGTAAAAGTTATTTGGAAAGAATTAAATGGTGCTGTATTTGGGATCAATAAAAACTAATTTTTTTAATTAAACGGCTTCTGGACTGGTTAATATCTTGCATTATCGTAATCTTAAAAAAATAGATAAAATTTTGTTCAGTGGTTTTTTTATACTGTCCCCACATATACACAATATTTCTCATAAATGTAAATACATATGCGTATGGATCCATTATGTGAAATAAACTTGATTGAAATGGCAAACTAAGAACGATTCAGCAAAGATTAAATTTAATACTTACTTTACAGTGTACGAACTTCAAACAAATAACTCGGATTGAAGCAGCATCAGAAAATTGACGCACAGATAATTAAATGTATAACTTTGTAAAATATAGTATTAAGGTTGTACTTATCAAAAAGCTTTAGATATGTAATCCCTCTTTGAAATCACAAGAAAGATCTAGATCATCTTTAATCTCACGAGACATCAAACAGCATTCTCTGACATATATAAGAAATTGCAAATTCCAAATATCTAAGTTTTCCATCTTAGAGTGAAGAGGGAACCAGTAGTTTGTTGTTGGCAAGGGATGATTAAGGAACAAAAATGTGAAGTTTGATATATTGATTAAACCCTTTTCGTAATATGTTAGACATCGTTAGAACGAACCCTAAACATCTAAGCACCGAACTAAGTTATAACTTTCTGTTCAAGACAATCAAGAAAAGGGTCATTTCTTTTATTGCAATAAACATTATGAGAGAGAAATCTTCTGCAGACTGAATGGTTTAAATAAACAAGTACAAAATACAATTTGATAGCAATATGCAATTTTAATTACATGCATGCGTGTCAATGCTCATACAGTAAAATGACTAAATGGGAAAATATGATTCTGTAAGATTTTTACTATAAAACAAATAAATAATCTCAATTAGAAAACATCACTTCACTAGAAGAGAAATTTGAGAAAGAATTTTGTTTTCAAAAGTGACGCCGCAATTTTTTTCTGGCTACATTTACAATTGTTGATAGTTTGGTTTAGTTTTTGACCTAAAGAGAGCCCCAAACCACGACTGGATTGAAAAACAAAGAACACTAGTACTTTGAATAAACGTTTTGTAAAAGAGAACAAGTGTAAATGAGCTAGCATTAAAGGATCCGACTGCAGGGGTACAGACAAGGCCACAAGACATGACCTTTGCGCAACAGTACTGAGTACTCTGATTTTAATGAGGTTGTGGATTTATGGAATCAATTTCAGAAGGTGACTTTAGGTCATCAAATGTCAAATAAAGGCCGTTTAAACGTCATATAACGGGATATCTTGTAGAAGTTTTGATATTGAAGTAGTGATTGTACATCCATGAGATGGTTGTTCTCTAACTAGAAACTACAAATTTATTATTGAAGTAATTTCAATGGTAATGTTTTTAATGTGAGGAGCTGCAACTCCAAGGCGTAAAACAAATTGAGATTTTCTTCAAAATAACGATTCAATTTTCTGAGTTGATTTTGAAATTCCAAATTTGGTATGGATGTGACCAATGTGGTGATGTTGTGGCTTTTAGCGTGTCCTTTGTTATCCCACCGGTATGTAATACCGTGGGATATAGTCAACGCCCCGTCCGTCTGTCCGTCCGTAATCATTTCGTTTCCGGAGCACAGCTCCAAAACCGTTCATCATATCTTCCTGAAACTTTGCATGTGTATTACCCACTAACTGAAGTGGTCCCTTTTGATATTTTCAGATTTCTGAAAATTTAATTTTTTTTCGTTTCCATAGAAACTTGTTGAATTTGGACTTTGTTCAGAGACAGGTTCGTTTCCGGAGCACAGCTCCAAAACCGTTCATCATATCTTCCTGAAACTTTGCATGGTGTATTACCCACTATCTGAAGTGGTGCCTTTTGATATTTTCAGATTTTTTCTGAAAAATTATTTTTTTCTGTTTCGATAGAAACATGAGAGGGATGTTGGTTGTTGTTGATTTTGACTGCTTCTGGAGCAGAAGTCTAAAACCCTTTTAACATACCTGAAACTCAGCATCTGTAATCCCCACTAACTGAAGTACGGTAGTAGATACACAAGTATCTGTCAAAGATGTGTTTTACAAATTGTGTGGAATCGGTGGGATATGTCATCTTCTGATGACTCTTGTTAGTTTTCGTCATCCATTGACATAATACACTACATGTGACATATCAGTCTGCTGGCGGGTAATGTTGTTGGTTGGGCTCATGTTTGCCTTCTTTTAACATGTGTGATTACATAAAGAAGTATACTATTCTTAGACTTGTTATTAACGTCAGCAATGAGACAATCCGTTATACAAGTCATCTATAAAGGTTATAAACACGTATTTGGACTCAAATGAAACATGTAAATCAATAGACGCAGATGAAGAAATTTGCTAAATATCATTGAAAATAATCCTTGTCATTGACGTCAATGGAAGACAATAAAATAAGAAGTAAACTAATAGAAGACAAAAAAATAAGAAAACAAGAACTATTTTAATATCAGCGTCATGGTTTTCAAAACGGTTAATAGTTTACAAAAGTTCAATAATTGATTAAACAAGATTTAGATATGCTCCTCTGATGTCTATATGTCTCTTTTCGGATACTGTGTCTTTGTCATACAGTGACATACAACCTCAGCATACAATAGTGAACAGTTTCTATATTGGCTACTTTCGAGGTTACTGGGAAGTAAAATAAACACAATATATGAATACATGAAAACATTTGCCATTCCTGTTCTTTAACCTGTGTCTAACGTTTTATGTTGACGAATAACGGGGATACGATTAGTCACTCGTTTGGAAAAACAAACAGCTGTTGTTAAATGATCTCAATTTAGAAAGAACCCGACTTTCCTTTGTTGGTGCAGTTCACTGCCTTTTATTGTCTCGACTGATGCACTGCTCATTAGTATTATTTATTTAGTCTGGTTCATAGCCATTGAATGGACATTTACCGTGGTTTACTGATTTCCGATAATTAGGTTTAGGAAATGAATCATTCAATTAATGTTGTTCCCGTCCATTTAAAAAAAAAGAAACCAATCAGTGCTTCAAACTTGATAACAATATGAGCTTTTATCCAGTCAAAATGGCAATTAAGTTATAAAACTCGTGTGTGGTCTTGTTTGTTTCATAAGTGTGGAATAGAAAGAGATATGATATTCGAATACGTTTAACTTCCATTGACGTCATTGAGCAGGCAAACTCTCTCCTGTAAGTCATCTATAAATATTGCTTATGCTTAGTCGGACTAAAATGAGAAATACAATTGACACACATGCTGATAACTTCGTTTATACGTTTGGCAGAACACTGTGCATTTAAAATCAGTGACGATAATAGAGTAAGATATAAAACAATTACTTAATATCAGCGTCGCGGTTTAGAACATGATGTTTCTAATACATCAGTTCACGGATGGATGTAATCACATTAACTTTTGCCTTCTTAACAAGTTTATGCCATTTTGATGTTTTCCTTCATAAGGATAGATTATTCAAGTTATTTATATACCAAACCCTGTGTCCTCTCTCACCCCTCTCCGCCTCTCCCCTCCGCCTCTTCCTCCCCTCCCCCAAAGTAAAATATAAAGACGTTCAACACAGGTTGTAATTATATCAGTGGAGGTTTCGTGTTTAAATTTTATTTATATTTCCTTTTTTCTGACACACTGTTTTCTTAAATCTCACCAGGCTTCAAATAATGCACTATATCTTATGACTAGAAATTATTTCTTTTTGAGTGATATTGAAGAAGCAGCTGCATCAAGTTAAGTGTTGTCGTTTGCAGAACTACGAGAAAGTCATGGTGGTATGCAGAACGGATAGATCCACAACTTCGAACAAGACATAATCGGATGAATAATGATATACTTAATATTTGTCTTGAAGCACGATATTGTGACCTCCTTGCAGTATTGTCTCAATTTCCGTTTCTTATTGACATTGTAACTATAGTCAAGTGAAAATATCTGAAATCCGTCAGAACAATCTGCTAATCTTTTATACCTGTCAATGCGTTTCAACATGTGTCTGCAAAAGTGAGTTCATACTTTCTAGTTATTAAAAGAAAGCAAAATCTTCGGAAGAAACTTGTTAGAAACAACGAAACGTATTGCAGTGTTTGTGCTATGTGATTGTAAATATCACAACTCTGTGGACCCGCATGATGTATATACCATTGACCGATGGTCTATATGTACCCCAAAGTTTTAAATTAACAATACCATACAATACAAAACAAAGCTGAATCAAGATGTATGCAGAGAAAGTCATAATTTCTTATCAGATTCACGATATTTTTTTAAGCCAAATTAGTATGTACAAAGTTAAGTCTGTTCAGATCGTTAAGGTCAGTTAAAAGGAGTAACGAATAAAACTCGTAATTCAATGTAAAATATCAAAACTTTAAATGTATGTCTACAGCTTTATGTAATTTGAATAGACTTAGAATAGACATATAACTGGGTGCATTAAAATATACAACGATTATTTTTCATAATTTGTTAAACAGTTATATTTAAGGCTTTACTTTTGAACAACTAAAATATACGCCAATCCGTAATAAATAGCAAAGGGTCAGAGTCATCCCTTGTTAATTAAAATGATAAAAACATAACGAGTTTATATTGAAAAAGTTGATGTAAGTGTATAATGATCTTGATCGTTACTGACACTGGTTTATCCCTGTAAAATGATGATGTTGTGTACATAACATTTAGATAAACTAACGATATGTTTCTGTTAATTACATTATTGATTTTGTCGTTGACAATTCAGTTTCAATTGGGTCATAATGTGTACCCTTTAGTATAATATTGATTCATAATTATAATGAACATGGTCATGTTACAGTCATCTTCAGCACGCATCGAGCCATATATGCATGTTTAGAAAATGCATACTGACCCTTGCGACAACTCAAAGGTATTTCTGAGACAGGGTCAGCGCCACCTAACGTCCAAAGAGAGTTACGTCCCCTCTATTGACCAATCCAATCGGTCTTTACCAACCCAATCGATTCAAAAGTTGGTAATGCAACGACAGCTTGACGAATTGCTTATACTACTTTGGATATTTCATCTCGGTTGTTAAGCTCATTTGCATTTGCATTTGCACGAATTTCAACTTCAATGGGAAAATTAAACAAGGGAGCTATTATCAGATCTTGAATAAATTGTGGTTTGTTTCATTTACCCGCACGTTGTGATTTAGTTTTATCACTAATTAATCAGGCGTAATCAGCGAAGTACGGGTAATTCAAATTAAAAGAAGAAACGTTCACCCAATTTGTGTGTGCGTGATTTGTAAACGCGCATTTGATTGGTCTACACCATAGCTCAATAGTCGTGTTACTTCCTGTCTCAGAAATCCCTTCGACTTGTCCCAAAGGTCAGTATGCATTTTATGAAAGTGCATATATGGCCCGATGCGGAAGATGTGTAACAGTTAGCAGCAATTATTGACATACCCAGTGTCTCAGATTACAGGAAATCGTGTACAGGCAAAGAATGTTTGGTATGCAAAAAGGTTATCTTTGTCCTAATGGTATGAAACTAATTTTACCATTGATTAATGTGTTTTACTCATCATCTAGCATTTACCACAATCTGTAGATTATGATCATCAATTGACTGTTTGGAACATAGCTTTTATGTGTGTTTGCAATGACTCAACATTACATGCAAATGTATGTTATTGATCTAGTTTAATTACTATTGTTAAACAATTAGAACTATTCATCAATAATGAAATTCAGTTGATAATATTAGTCGGTTTCCTTGATATTGTATTCAGACCAAGAACTCGAATGAAAACAAGATAAAGCCACAGAATTCAATGGATGTTTATTGAAACTTTTTTATTCTGAATCCAACGAAATAGTTTTGAATTTGTGGAATTCACGGAACCGTTGATCACACCAGATTGATACAATGTTTCCTGTCTCCACATGAAGTCTAAGGAGATGATGATGTTGGCACTCGTCAATAAGGCTTCACAGCAAAATCACATATACCGTGTGTAACATATCATCTGGACTAGAATTGATGTAAATGATACAGTTGAATTACTGACGTCTGGCCAATATGGTAATTTAGTTACTATTCTGTCTGACCGAAGATTGTGTGTAACCTTACTAGCATCCGAATTTCATACACTGTTACTGCCTGTGATAATGAGAATATTCAAATATTGCCAATATGGAATAGGGTACCAAGGTGATTTTTGTGTTTTTCACACGTATTCCCTCTTTAGTGATTCTCAAGATGTTTGTTCGGTACCATGAGAATGGAATGCTTTTGGATGACAGGTGTACATTCACATTGCATCGATAAATAGAAGAATATATAGATACAGAGTTTATTATGAGCTGATATATCATAATAGGTTAATGTTTCGACAGTGTCATTGTAACTGAAGTTTACAAGATTTCTTTTTTCAGACGTATTTGTGATGTCATGTTTTTAAAACTTGGCTGTAATCGAAATAGCCATGATTATATCCGGCCACAAGATTCTTCTAATCATGCATTATTTTCGTTGTTTCTGACTAAACATTCAGTTCGTATGCCGGACTCAAATTCAAACACGTTCGATGCCGAGGAATCAGTTCACCATCCGAAGTGAAAACCACCACTTGTTAAACCAACTTCAAAACCCATATCTAAAACTCTCCTTTTCAGATGTGTAAATGGAATCTAAATGGTTTTCCCCCCTCGTTTGACTTTTAAAATGGCTGTTGCAGATCTGCCAGCGAACAACTATATAGATGGATGCTAGGCAAAAACACATGTAAATCATTATGTATTATTAACTTTCAAAAGTCGAATGAATATTTTAGTGTAAAGGGATACCACTTGTGTTGTTGTTGGGGGTCATTTACGGCAAACGATATAAAGGATGTTATTTTATAGGAGAAGTACTGACTGCAGTGTAGGAATTCCTGCCCGCCTGAACGCCCAAGACAAGACGATCTATCCGTTGGGGACAGCGCTATAGTGTGAATCTAGTAATTCTGCCGCCGAGTCTTACGATAGACGCATATCTCTATGGGTCTATCAACGTTTTATTAATTTTTGTATGATCTCATTGAGTATTCCGACTTTTTATATCTTTCTTTTTCAGTAAGACCCAGTGGTCGCCGTTGACCTGGGGGAATTCTATGTGCTTAATAGGCGACGATGGCAGTCATTGGACAATAAAGAGCTCAGTATGGAGGGTCAGACAACACACATCAACCAGTAAAGTGTTGCAATAGTAATAGTGATGAGGGGTGTAAGACATGAATCATACGGTGATATATTTTATGATATATGCAACAGTTGCCCATCAATGGCATCAACGGGTGTCTTACCATAATGATACAATCACTCTAAAGTTGCTTTCGGTGAATACTCAATTTTACTGTTGGACGAATAGAATAGAAGACGAAACCGCAAGAATAACATGTACCATTGTAATATTAATTTGCCAAGCCGCTCGCGAGGATATACCATTGTGGACTAAGATTATTATGTCGGTAACATTCCTTAACTTGTATATGAATCATTAAAGCGGAATAGCTGGTGTATCTATGTTTAAGTTATTGCAAACATGGTTTCACCTCATAAGTAATACATATTAAGAATAATGGAATTTGTAAATGTATTCCTGTTAATAATGGCGTTTGATGGTTGCCCAAATGTGTTTATACTTGTATCACTTTGTAATATGGGTATTATGGCCACTATACAAATTACGTCCTTCTTCCATCGTCTTCACTTTTGATGTTATTTGGATCAAAATCTATTCATTAATTGAAAAAAATGTTATACTGATGATGTATGACATCCTGTTTATCAGACAATTAATTGAGATAAAAACATTAATAGTCGTAAAGCTCATGGATGTAAATGACAGACAATGTAGGAAGGAAATGCCTTGTGATCATGATTAACTTTCGTTAGAAACTATAGACATTAAAAAAACATTAATTGTTTGGAGGGAGCAGGGAGTTAATGACAATTATTTACCATGTTTTGGTTTGTTTCAGGCATGATTACACGCATGCAACAGCACGCGTATATTGGTTAGTATTTGTAGGGTGAGGTGTTTCGGGGTTTAACGCTAGTTTCAGGAGTTTCAGAAGATTTATCAAGCTAATTTTTTGCAAAGAATAAACCGTATCTGTAATTGCGCACACTTCTGTTATTTGTATGTTGTTCCGGTAAAAGGATACACATCGTTCCTTTGTCAGCAATGAAATGTTAAGATGGTGGAAGTATGTTTAACTTACTATTTAAACAATACCCTTTTTCAGTTATTGATCTAACTGAACAATGGCGAGTTGCCACAGGACAAAAAGAAGTGGAATCCATTTGAGGAATCCTTCCGAATTGGCCACAAATTGGGCTGATCCGGTAGAATCCGGATGGATCCGGCGAGGCGAATACCACTCCTTTTTGTTCTGTGTATAGAAGTGGTTAAGGGTATAATGTATAGTTCAAGAGTATTTCACAGTATTCAAGATTATACTATTAACGTGGGTAGTGCTGAAACTAGCTAAGTATATATAAGCAGGGTTTGCAGCGATGCATACTCCAAAACATAGTGTATCTATAGCAATTGTCAACAGGAATATCAAACCACAGCTAATAAGAATAAACTTAAATGTTTTAAAAACAAAATCAAAGCCTTCAATTAACTCAATTCAATTAACTAGACACTAATCTCCAGTTTTCAACTTTAATAAGGTATACAGAAATAATTAGGACGCCACATTTAGGCCGAAACTGTTCTTGAGGCATTTCATGCATATAAGCGCATCACTATTAATGGAGTTACAGTGCATAAATAAACTTCACTTGACTTGACAGTGCATACTTCCACACAACACTGAAATGTAAACGTTTCATTCACGTTATATCAGGGAACATCATGTTTACATTGGTTTGCATTCATGAATTTTATACAGTGTGTATTTCTGACAAACAGATGAGAATGCACTGCAGGAGTCTTCATTTCAGCAATACCTGTTTTTCTTTCTTTATATAAACGGCCTGATACAGTGATAAGCATTTAGGTTTATCAGATCCGTCTGTATTGTAAAGGTTACCTTCTCAGAGAATATCGATAAAGAAAACAATGTATTCTGATTCAAAAATACAAATGTAAATGTCTCTGGGGACAGTAGAAAGGGGAATGTTTATATTTCTGGTCTACTAAATCAAATTTGTTGATTTATCCTTTTTTTCAAAATTTGACCGACCGAGACAAATGACGCAGTTGATAAAGCTTAGTGTAACCGTTTTATGCATGTAATGTTGGTTAACAGCGTTCTGTTTTCATTCAAGTCTCAAGACATTCCTCGCGAGGGGCTACGCAATTTAATTTTACAAACAACAAATGCATGTTTATTATTCGTCATATACGCATGTTCAAACAATATCAGTTTGTAGGCTTGCACAACCAGTATATTTTACATGTTTTAACCCAACCTGCGTTAACATTTGGATGACGGATCTCAGACAAGTGGAGGGAGGCATGGAGGTACTTGGACATCAGACAATGCATCTTTAAGTCTAGATCTATCCTGACTCTTACCAGCAGTCAATGAACTTCTTTCAGGTGAGGTGAGTTGGGGTTTGGCACCGCTTATAAGAGCATGGCGCCTGGGAGAAAGACCGGCTAACAATGATTATGCATTGCGGTGAAACCTGCGAGCATAGGCTGGAAGTAGCGAACCATGGTTGCCGAGCCCCTGGCGGGATTCGAACCCCGGACCTCAGGATGACCTGCGAAGATGAACCCGCTATCAACTGCGCTACAAACTGCACTACCCCTACGGAAGAGTCGATGGGAACGCAAAAATCCTTTACAACATTGGATAGGGTGATATTGTCATTTGCAACTGTCAGGAAGTCTGTTTTGATTTGGCAAAAAAGATTTTGTTGTAACAAAAAGAATGGCTTCTGTTTTTGTGTCATTCAGTGGGAGCACAATCCAGCATTTGATGTCATGTACATTCGGAACTGCACTGAAGACATGGAAAGATCAGACAGGAGCTTGGCATCCTGCTAACTTGACCATTATATACAACCAAGAGGACCGGATCAAGGACATAAACAGTTTTACATTGAGTAAGGTATGTGCAACACTTGCCATGCTTTAAGTCGATTCACCCAGGTTTCATAGAAACACATTGACAAAATTGTGATGCGGACTTTCTCCCTGAAATGATTCTAGCCGCCATGATATATGTAAATGTTCTTGAAAGCTACATTAAGCACACCGCGAATTCATCTCAACTTAAATCCACTCTGAAGCAGACAAGCATTGGGAGTTGTCAGAACCGTCTACTTTGTAAAGGTTACCATTCCTCATATTTTCAAAGTAATATTGCTGGAATAGACAAATATATGTCTGTCTTGGGGATAAGAACACCTTCACATAATCTGGCCTACTAAATATTTGATGTGAACGTTCTTATACTTGATATTGTCTGAATCCAACGCTTTGTCTTAACAAGGAAGTAACAAGTCAACGATTTAGCCATCTAATATTACTAAACTGTTGTCGATTACATACACCTACTTCCTACATGCAGTGTGTATCTGTAACAGTCTAATTGAAGACCAGGGGCATCGACTTTCATCATGTCAGAAATTACAACGTTTTTCTTGGTTTGAGCCGATCTGTAACAGACAAGCCTTGGGAGGTACCAGTAAAGGTTAGTATGACATTAAATACAAATAAATAGTCTGGTCTGGTTTGAAATGACAAGTTTATGTATGTCTTTGGGGAAACAAGCTGATCTTACGAAAAGGATTACCAGATCATATATTTATACCCTGCTTTGTTCTCTTAAAAGAATAAATACTCTCAAAGTCAAAGGACAAAACAATGTGAAGAAAGACATTTTGCAAATCGTGCTGCGTGAGTTTTTTCAAAATGTTTGGGTGCATTCATTGAGCTGGTGTTACAAGAAGGATGTTTTGAACATCGACAGATGAATTTGTCTTCCCATCAGCATGTGCTTTTATTTTAGAACAAAACTAGCAGAAAGTCTCCTTTGGTCTGCTGAGTCAGAATGTTTTTGTCATTGTTAAAATGAGTCCCATAAAAAGGAACACAATTCATTGCAGTATAAAACATTAGGAATATAAAGAATTTGCAATGTATTTTGTTTTCCTTGTGAATCATGTCCATACTATCATTGTCATGTATAGCTCAGACAATACGTATCTTAGACCATTACTCACCTCTGATGTTACACGTACGTCTGTCAGGACAATAAACACACTTATTGTAGTTTGGAGGGACTTTGTTGGTTAACAACTGCATTTCCTTTCTCTTTGATTTATGGATACTGGTTACATTATGACAAAAACATTTGTATCGGGGCATATAGTTTAGCTTTGTTTTGTGATAACATAAAAATGCTTTATCAAGTGTAAGCACTTGTGATTCTACTGTGCGTAAAATATCTGTATGTTTGTGTCAACGTTGATATTAAAGAGAACAAGAAAAGTTAACTTTTGAAATTGATAGATTTGTTCTGGATGAAACATGCTACTTAATCTTCATTTTGGATTGAATTATATTCATGGGTATTAAATAATAACATTGAATTATATATTATGTAAGAAACATCGAATTTTGTGTTAATGCAAACAGCTAAAGTTCATCACTATATGAGTGCTTATTAACTTTGTTATGAATAGTATACACAGCAAAGGGACAGAAACTAAAAGTTAATAAAACCACTTTTAAAGACACCTTATCGAAAATCATGATAAGTGTTCTGCAAACGATAATTGAAAGTGATATTAACTGAAAAGGTCAATCTCAAATTAAGATGTTTAAGTTTTTGCTGTGTTCCATTACTTTGAAAATAAATTCTCTCTTTGAAATCATGAGTAAATTGATTTTAAAATAAAAAAATTCCTTTTGAAATCGTACTATATAAAACAACATAAGCTGATTAATTTGCATTTGCGAAACATATGTATTAAACATTTTTATTTGACAGTACAGCACGGGTTAGGGGAAATAATTTACGATGATTACTGATAAATTAAATGTGTTTTATTCTACAAACAAAACTTCTAAGCTACAATGTATATCTATAAATCATGTACTGGTCACTAGGCATGATTGCAAAGCATGTATGATAGTTTTCATATAATACATGTGTTTACACTATTTTGCCAACTGTGTGCACTAATAAATTATCATGCCAGTTCTGAAATCAATCGCCAGGAAAGCTTTTCATGACCTCGTCAGACAGATCACTCTATCTTGTGCTGACTGAAGTGAACTGGGGTGGACACGCAGAAGGCAGTGATATCTTGAATTGACTAGACGGCGTCTAGTAGGTCTTGTGACTGAAGATGTGCATTGTATTTGACCTATTCAGCCACGGTAGATACATGAACTGTTCTCTTCCACCGAGTTATACTGTCTGCATTATGCTGACTCTTGTTGAACACAGGAATGTCTGCTCATGTCACCCCACGTTCGGATATCCATACTGCTGAACATTTCAAAAACAGGGACGAGGACTCTTCAGAAAAATCCAAAAATAAAACTATCAAAACAGTGATTTTAAGATAGGAAAACCAACTCGCCAGTCACATGATAATGTTTACTTAATATAATTTCTTAAGTTACTGAAGTGATATATGATAATTGGTAAACAGAACATTGAAATCATAAAAGACCCCATTGTCGGTGAAACATCTCGGTAAGTATGGGTACAACTTGACTTGATATACTTGACCTGAAACCTCGGTAAACATCATTCACTTATCCTCTGTTGCAAATAAACATAATGTATTGATCAACCAACAACGGTTTCTCATAAAAACTGTTGATTGCTTACAATCAGTTCATTTTTTCCATTGTTAATCATTTGTTATTATGGAAATCTCCTTTTCATTCATGACATGTGTCAAATAGAGTAGGATACTGTGACAGGATAATACTGTGACAGTGGAATATTCTATCGGACATGGATGTCTTCTCAAGACCCTAGAGACCTGGCTTTACAACAACACTCAGACGTATTAATGCAGTCTTTTTATTACTCATATGTTGGAGTGATGTTTCTTGGGGACCGACACAGACATATAAAACCATGAATGATAATGTTTTAAGAATGATTGAAACAGCTACACGACGCAGTAAGATATCTTTCAATTGTCAGGAAAATACATTGGCGGGTTTCCTTTCGATTTGAAAAATGCACGATCATTATATCAATCGGGCAAAGATACAGATTTTGTCTCCACATATGATTATGTTTTGCTATTAGTGATACGTTCTTTGAAACATGAATTCAAAATGACTACTGGGAAATTGAAAGGTGATTTGTTATGTGATTGAGGTCTTTCCTCACTCTTGTATCATCACATAGTTTATCCCCCGTTCACAGAGTTTAGCAACATTTTGGAACTTGTTAATCATGTTGATGCATAATTATACATATTCTGATTCGTGAAAATGGTTTTTCTAGCCATTAAATAGATTAATAACCTCCTATAAATTCCAATATATTTCAATATATGTAAATCAGTTATATTACCTGGCACTACACGTGCACAGAGGGACAGTTTCTTAAATAAAATGACGTCCAAAAGAGTGTAAATACGTTAAGTGCCAAACATATGTTGGTTCACGTTTATCATATATAATATTTCCAACACCCGTTTTCTTTATTTCCTATAAAGTACAATATATTCCTATGTAAACCATTTATATTATCTGGCACTACAGGTGCACAGTGGGGCAGTTGGCAAATATGATGATTGACAGTGCTGAATTCGAATCTATCATTACTTTTAAACTATAATTTTAACTGAATAACATTTAAAACTGTTACCCGTCTTCAAACCAATCGTTGTGATCACGTCATGTTACGTCCTTCTTAAATGAAATGATTTCCAAAAGAGTGTAAATATATATGCTATACACATGTTGGTTCACGTTTATCATAACTAATATTTCAAACACATTTTTTCGTTATTCCAAGATACATCAACAAAGAAATAACATAGCATGTACACGTTGCTATTAATTTTCCAATCTAATATAATGTTCCTATGTATGTACAATTGATTTGCAATTTAACATAAATGGAATGATGAATGATAATATGATCTTTATTACACGTGTGCCATTTAACAATGAGGAGTTTTCAGTTATGAAATGAATACAAGGATGTTATGGCTCTGACTAATGTTCAAAATGGGACCGTGTCAGTCAACTAAAATGTAAGAACTGATTTCTTCCCAAGTCAATTTCCTATCTGTCCTTACCCTGACATTTGAAAACAGATATGACATAGAAATACTATATATACAATAAAAATGCCATAAATTATTATAACAATTCAGGTGACAGAAGAGAAAATTGAAAAGCTGGAATTTATTTTTTCATTTCTGTTCCTAATGTTTTATCTTTGTTGATTTCTGACATGCCAAAACATTCTATACACTAAAACACTCATTCTGTCAATTTTAGATTTCATCAAAAAGCCTCTTGAGGTTGGTTGTAGCGTGATTCCGTGCAAATATTGATATCATATTGCACTAAGGAAAAATAATAGAGAGAGAGGGAGAATAATAAACGTTTATTATGAAAATATATCCATTTAAACGACTTCATTTATGCTTTTCAGTGTCTGAATAAGAACAAGTTCTATGGATAGTCAACTTCTTTATTGATATGAGTGCGACATATCAATAAAGAAGTTGACTATCAATAGAACTTGTTCTTATTCATCATACCAGCTTCTAAAATGCCTCTCAAAGAAGTTTTCAGTGTCTAACTGTAAAATCTGATCTCGGGCTTTGTTGTAAAACAAATCAAACACATCTTACATTAGGGATACATTTATGTTTTTAGTATGGATATAAAGGTTTTGATACATTAAACGCTACTGCATAAAACTGCCCTTTGTGTGTGTCAAGTTTTATACGATTGATCTGTAAGGGTGATTTAAAGAAGTTCTTTGGTAGGAAGATCCAACAACGTGTAATCACTTTTCTGGACATTTTGAAATGTCAAGTCAAACACAGATCTATTTCGTTTTGCCACTGTTATAATTAGTACAACGACGTCGAATGCTTGTTGATTAAGTTGATTCATTATAAAAGAATGCTACATTCCATACATTGTATCTGATTACACAGCTCTTTTGTCATCCGACATCCGTCTGTTGCAATTGTAGCACAGTTTACTTCTATTAGTTACTTCTCTTTTAATGATAACTTCCTTTGGGGATTTGAGTTTGGAGATAAGATCACCTCATTACATTCATTATGTGTTTTACACCTGTGACCTGTGAATACAACATGACAGGAACATATTGATCGAGTGCCTCTCAATATAAACTGTAATTAAAATAATCAAATAGAACGATGAAAACATTTACTATAAAGTGATTACACACAGTGGAATTTTCCAATTGTTCTATGATTTACCCAAGTTATCAGCTAAAAACCAAAGTTAACTTCAATTCAAACACCTTTATAAATTCATAATTCGTTAATCATCAGTTTTATGAATAAAAACCATTGTAGCTTTAGTTTTATAATCAGTCAGTGACCTTTGGACATAATATGTGAGAATGGCATATGTCAGGCCTAAAAGAAGAATAATTTGTTTCTGGTTTCCCCGTGTCAGTTTCAAACCCACGCCTCAGGGTATTTTTTCAAAAGAAAGGAGCAAATAACTCTAATTCTTTAGCCTAAAAAAACAGACATTGAAAATGTCACTCGTTTTTGTTGAGATGGAGTGTAGGTGTGAGATTATTGGCTGTTTGGAATAATAACACGTATTTAAGAGGGTTTGTGTTATTTATATAAATAATGTGTTATTTTTTTTTTTAACTTATGAGAAGTTTTTATAAAATTGAATTTATCTCTTCATTCCAAAAAAAAGAATTTGTAAAAAAAAAAAACAATTGCGTCATCGCATTATTTTTGTCAGCCTTTTTTTATTTTTTAGGTCTTACTGTTACTGTTACCCATTATATTAAGCACAAAATTATGTACGGTAGATGATAAAAACTTAAATGTTATTTTCTAGAGTTTACTGTTAAATCTGTATAAATTGTGTATCATCGGAATGGAAACTGCCACATTATGTAATGCTTAGAAACGAATCATTATTTTTGTCATATTCATTTTCCTTTATCATTTCAAGTACTGGTATGATCACTGATTTCCTATTCACGTTGTCTCTTATGTCTGTTTACTATTCCATGGTGATGTAATTGTCCGTATGTTTTCTATTGTATAACAAACGCTCTATACCATAGACTTCGTTTTTGAATATTCCAACATAATGTAATTGGTTTAGCAGGTTCGGTGAATCTACGTTGAGAAAAACATTTTACTACTTCTGGGTGTCTCTAGAATAACCATTGATGATTGTCTCTCAAATAAAGTGAAGAATTTTTCTCACCCTCGGCGCTGCATTAATGGTAGAACCCTACAACAAATTAATATATGGTTTTGCCAAATGTACTTTGGGTACAATTTGGCGTCACATCCTTTGTCCTGAATGATAGCATGATCTTATCTCTTGACTAACGCAATAGTGAAACCGAAATCATACTTTGAATATAGTTCTTCAACAATTTAACTTTAATTTACACTTCATTTAAACTCACGTGCAAAAGAAACGTCCCATACAAAATACAAGATATTTCAATCGACGGGCGATAAATGCGACTGAAACAGCGTTACATCATGTCTTCAGAACCCAACAATACTAAATATGAATTTTCAAAATATTATCTATTCATAACTCTGAGAATTTTGGAATCTCCTTAACTAGACGAGATAGAAGCCTCAAAAAGCAAGTTTTGGCTTGTTTTGTTACGTCCTTCAGTAATGACGCGTTAACAAATTTAAATCAAAGAAGGTTATTTATGTCGAGGATATCTTAAATTAATTAAATTTCTACTTTGTCAAGGTTTTAAACTTAAATACCAAATATTGTGGACCAAACACATCTTTAAAAAACGATTTTAGCACCCCATGTCTATTTGAACAGATGTCAAAATAAAAAATGCATACTCTGATGTATGAAATTGTGAATACTTCTTTACAAAACATGTGGCTACAAATTACATTCAGTTGAAAATCTACTTCCTCCGACATCAATATTTCATTTTATACTGTTTTCAAAATGTAGGGACGTATTTTTGCACGTGAGTTTAGTTAAATATGAAACATTTGTATCCATTTTTCAGTTCAATCTTATTTGATTTTCCCCTTGTGTTTTTTAATCATTGAGTAGTTTTCAGTTTACTAGCAGAAACTACCAATCAATTGTGCACAACGTAACACAAGGTGATTGCTCTAACAGTAATAGATCTAACCTTTGAAATTGTTGTTTCAGAAGGAACTATCGCATTTTGAAACGTCATTTATAAAGGGAACAATTATCTTTCAACGCCGAAAAGTTGAAGTTATCACTTTATATTTCTGCTGACCTATATGATCATTTCTGTTTTGTAGGCTGTTTCATTAACATTTTCTGCTGCATGAAAGTGGTTTTTGTGGTTGTAATTCCATTTGGGAGTGTGTTGATACATAAAACAAGGTAATAATCATTCACATTTAGTAAATGTCAAGTTGCAATGTGCTTGTCGTAAGAGGCGACTAAAAGGGGGCAGTCCGTTTGCCGTGGGCTGCGACCTGTACGGGTGGAGGAAGGATGCCTGGTGGTTGAGGGTTGTGTGTAGCTGAATGCTTCCACTGACCAATACACTGCTTCGGCCCCGACTTCATCTCGACAGGTGGCCAGATTGGCCCGGTCTGGTCAATCGGCTGGTCATGCCAAGCACTTGGTTGCGCACTTCTTTTCTATCCGTCTTACGCTGCTACCGTTCTTTACAATTATTTTCTTTACTTTCTTTATGCTCTCTTGCATACCTTCACCACCTTTTCACAACGCTATCCTTCCTGATTTACTTATCTCTACTTTCTGTTTGCTATTCTTAGTGCTCTCTTACACTCATTTACCAACTTTACTCAGCTTCCAAGATAGCGGTGGCCAATGCGTCAATCCAGTGAAGAATTGGCAACTCTTTAATGGAGTATATCGTCCTGGTATCACCGGTGCTGTCAGCAGGAGCCCCACTGACATGCAGTATCGCCCTTGTTGGTGCTCCGTGGAGGGTGGGGATCCGGGAAGATGAACTTTTTCCACCCAACATGAAACCTACAGGAAAAAAAAAAGCGAACATTGTCAATTCTGATGAAGAGCCAACTGCATCAAAATCAAATGCAAACAAATCAATATCTAAATCAAAACCCTCTATCTCTCATTCATCTTCCTCAAATTCAAATGCTAATTCACCAACTGCAAGCAGCTGGCCTCGATTTTGGGTCATTTCATCGATTGATGATACACCTCTACGCCTTAATCCCTTCGCCACCGCCAAGATCATCCAAGGGCTGGTCGGTGATGTGAAGTATGTTAAGAAGATTAGGAATGGGTACCTTCTGGTTGAAGTAAAATCAAAACAACAGGCAACATCAATTCAAACATTACAAACCATTTTAGACAAGCCTGTCAAGGCCACACCACACCTGTCAATCAACAGCAGCAAGGCCATCATCCGAGACAAGGATCGGTGTCTCGAGGACTCCAGCGAACAAGAGCTCCTGGATAACCTGAAGAGCCAAGCCGTTACAGCTGTGAAGGAGGTAACATCATCAAAACCCACGCCTACCTTCTAAACTTTTCACTTCCGCAGGCTCCAAATATTGTAAATGCAGGCTACTACAAACTTCGTACGGAACTATATATCCCTAACCCTCTCCGTTGCTACCGGTGCCAGAAGTTTGGCCATGGAAGCAACTCCTGCAAAGCGGATGACCGTGTTTGTCCACAGTGTGGCAAACTCGAGGATGAAAGCCATCCAAACATCTGCAAGGAGTTGCCAAAGTGTACCAACTGTGCTGGCGAACACATGGCCTCCTCCAAGGAGTCTAACATCCTAAAAGTAAAATTCACCAACAACATTTCCTTCCCTGAAGCAAAACGCCTTGTTACTGAGGGCCCAAAGCCTTCTTATTCAACAATAGTATCTTCAGCAAATGCCCATAAATGCTCCGTCTCCACTCAGACGGACATTAAGTGTATCAATGATCCACCAACCATAAAAACGTTCCGCAATGCAACATCTTCAACCATAAGTACTATGACATTCCCTCTTCTATCCCTCAAATAGCCTCTTAAACCGACAGGTTCTCAAACAACGCCAAAACCAAATCAAAGCGACAAAACCTAATCAAATCTCAAATCAAAAATCTAATTCGAAAACTGCAAACAAATCCAAAACCATCACTTCCAACCGCACTCCAAAAGGCCACAAGAATGTGGTAGAGGTCAACAACAAGTATGGACCTCTTGACCTTGAGTCTGATGACGTCCTTCTGGACGCATCAGACACAGCGTCTCTTAACAACTCGCCCAAAAAGGGGCACAGGGTACGGTCCACGGGTCCGTGGACGTCGCCTTTCGCCAGTAAAACATCCATCATGAGGCTTTTAATATTTTATTTTATCCTCGCATCTATGGCGATTCTCCAGTGGAATTGTCGAGGCTTTAAGGTCAATTTTAATGAATTGGGCTTGTTGGCCCAACAATACAATCCCCAAGCTATTTGCCTTTAAGAAACTCATCTTAAAGAATCTGATAAAGTTGCAATGAGACCATTCATTTTTTATAATTCGTTCTCCCCTTCTGCTGATAGGGCAAATGGGGGTGCATCAATTTTGATACGTGATGGAATTATCCACAGAATAATTCCATTAAAAACACAATTACAAGCTGTTGCTATCAGCTTATCATTATTTAAAATTTTAACTCTTTGTTCTTTAAAAATTCCACCATCTGAAGATCTTACTATAAAAGATCTTGATCAACTTGTTACCCAATTACCTAAACCTTTTATTATCATGGGTGACTTCAACGGTCACAATCCCCTCTTGGGTAGTAATACTCTAGATACTAGGGGTAAAGACTCGAAAGTTTCCTCAATCAAAATGACTTGTGTTTATTTAATGATGGCACAAACACATATCTACATCCTGCTACATGATCATATACAGCTATAGATTTATCAGTAACTGATGCATCCCTTTTACAAGACTTTTCATGGTCAGTCCATGAGGATACATGTGGAAGTGATCACTTCCCAATTGTATTAGAACCCTCATCACCTATTCCCGAGGAGCACAATCCTCGTTGGAAATTTTCCAAGGCTGATTGGGGAAGAATTTCTGCCCTATGCCGTGATCATATTATTTTTGATGAAATAGTTAATGCAACTGATCCTGTTGAGGCCTTTTCTAAAGGTCTCATTGATATAGCAATTGAAACTATCCCTAAAACCTCGGCAAATCCACGCATTCACAAGCCATGGTTTAATGAAACCTACAATACTACCATTAAGGCAGGTAAAAAAGCTGAGCGCAAGCTCAGTAAACGACCTACAAGAATCAATCTAGATAATTGTCGCAAGGCTCGAGCTAAAGCTCGACGCACAGTCAACCAACAAAAACGCGAATCTTGGAGAGGCTATGTCTCTAAGATCAATTCCAGAACACCTATCAGCAAAGTCTGAAATATGATTAGTAGAATTAAAGGCAAAGGTTCCAAATCTACAATACAACATCTTAAGGTCAATGATGACCTTCTCACATCAAAATCTGACATTGCCAATAAGTTGGCTGAAACAATCTCTAAAAATTCTTCATCTGCAAATTATGTCCCTGCTTTCCAAAAGTACCAAAAGGTACAGGAAAAACGACCACTTAATTTCAAATCTAACAATGGAGAAGATTATAATGAACACTTCTCCTTGTCAGAGCTTATAACTGCACTTTCTAAAGCTCATGGTACAACAACCGGCCCTGATGAAATCCATTATCAGCTTCTTAAACATTTACCGGAACCTTGCCTTGAGGTTCTACTTCAGGTATTTAATCTTATATGGGAAACAGGTGAATTTCCATCTTGTTGGCACAGCGCTACCATTGTCCCAATCCCAAAACCTGGGAAGGATCATACAGATCTTCCAACTATCGTCCTATAGCCTTAACAAGTTGTGTATGCACAACTATGGAACGGATGATCAATGATCGTCTAGTTTGGTACTTGGAAACTAATAAATTACTAATTGATATTCAATGTGGTTTCCGCAAACAACGCAGTACCACTGATCATCTTGTTCGTTTAGAATCTTTTATTCGTGATGCATTTATTAATAAACAACATGCTGTGTCTATCTTTTTCGATTTAGAAAAAGCTTAGGACACTACATGGAAGCATGGCATCCTAAAAGATTTATTTGAATTTGGCTTGCGAGGTCGTATGCCTCATTTTATATAAAAAAAATTACATGACCGCCAATTTAAAGTGCGCGTGGGCTCCACCCTTTCTGATTTCTTTGATCAAGAAATGGGTGTCCCACAAGGTAGCATTTTATCTGTCACATTATTTAGCATTAACATCAACAGCTTGGCTAAAGTGTTAAATGACCATACAGATGGTTCACTTTTTGTTGACGATTTTGAAGTTTCTTGCAGAGGTTAAAATATGCCATCAATCGAGCGCCAATTGCAACTCTGCCTCAATAACATCCATAAATGGTCGTTGGAAAACGGCTTCAAAGTTCCCAAAGCTAAAACATCTTGTGTGAATTTTTGCAATATGCACAAAATGCACCAAGATCCAGAACTATTTCTGGATAAAACTCCAATCAAAGTCTCACATTCGATAGTAAATTATTATTTATCCCACACATTAAAAGCCTTAAAGCTAAATGCGTAAAGGCATTGGACCTTTTAAAGGTCGTTTCAAATAATAAATGGGTTGGAGTTGATGAAGAAGAGTTTCTTCATCTCTATCGATCACTCATCCGCTCCAAATTGGATTATGGATATGCCCGCCCCTCTTATATCTATCAGCAGCTGTATAACTCAAAACCTAAAGCAATTCCACCACTCGGTATCAGACTTCAACAACATGTTGAAGATTCTGATATCGACCTCTCAACAATAGTAGAGCACGGTCTGCTTGCCACTCCGCCATGGCAGGTGGTCAGGCCCCGTGTCAACCTCTCTCTATCTACTCATAAAAAATCAAATACAGACCAATTAATATTTCAACAGGCATTTTTTCAATACGCGATTTTTTCGCAGATTATAAACCAATATCCACTGACGGTACTAAGGATGGACCCACAGTTGCAGCAGCAACTGTGACTCCTTCAACAACATATGCTTTAAGGCTGCATGGTGGGAGCAGCATCTTTACTGCAGAAGCTAAGGCCATCCATCACATTAAAAACTCAACTCCCAATAATTACATTATTTTTTCAGACTCTCTTTCCTGCTTGCAGGCTATTAAAAATTCTAAAAGTGATCATCCAATTATTAGGGATATTTTAGAACTTCATAATTCATGTCTCCAATGCGACATCGTCTTCTGCTGGCTTCCTAGTCATATGGGTATAAGAGGCAATAACAAAGCTGATGCAGCAGCTAAATCAGCATTAAACCTCAAACATATTTCCACTACTAAAGGTCTATATACGGATTCTAAATCTGCTATTAAATCTTACATTAAGCAGCGGTGGAGGTCCCAATGGGACCAACAACAACACAACAAACTTCATAATTCACAACCTCATTTAGGCTTTAAATCTCTTTTACCCGACAGGAAGCCTGTGTCCTATGACGATGTCGTATTGGACACAGTCATATCACCCATTCATACCTTCTAAAGGGGGAAGACCCCCCAGTATGTATTCCCTGCCAGTGCCCCCTCACAATTAAACACATCTTGTGTGAGTGTTGGGACACTGCGCACATAAGGGAAACTTTTTTATCCAGATATTGCTATATCTCAAGTTTTTAGCCAATTTGGCGAACATCGTGTTTTAGACTTTTGAAAAGCTGTATATCTTTTCGAGAAATTGTAACTTTTTAACTATTCTAAATCAGTTTTTAACCAAATTGTGATAATTTGCTCATGATTTTTTACGGCCTTTGTGTCATTACGTTTTGCTTTTGCAATTATTTTTAAATTAATCAATTAACTTAAATTTCTCGCCGCTAATGGCTGCAATACTGCCGAAGCGGCGTTAAGCAATAATTCACTCACTCACTCAAGTTGCAATGTGTTTGAGTTCTTTTTTAGTAGCAGAATAAATAAACACTGTGAAACTCAGAACTATTTTGATAATTTGCAATTGGCCTGAAGATACATATTGAAAGAAACATTTTTCTGACAGAAAGCATAAATTCGGAAAACTTCTTTGTAGAATCATGTTTACTCGATTGGATATTGAATAGTTCATTTGAAAAATATCCTTTACTTACAAGGTTATAATCAAGTTTTTAGAAACATCATTCACATTTAAGGTAAATGTCTAGTTACAATGCGTTTCTTTTGAAGTTAAGTTTCTTAATAACAGAGCCTCGATGTACCTACATAATGATAAGATGTTAATGTTAGTGATGAAATAGAATAAGGAAGCACTGTGAAACCCAAAACTATTCTAATAATTTTCAATAAGAAATATTTTTTGTGACAGATAATTCAGAAAATTCTTATCAAGAATCACATTTGATCGATTGAATATTAATAGATGTATGATAAGCATACCATTACAATGAAAAACGTGAAATTGTTGAAAAGCTATCCTATATATACATTATTTTGTTTTATTTTAGTATGACAACATAAGAAAACGAACAAAAACTATACAGGGACACACAATATATATGTATATTTATGTCAACTTAAGTAGGCTCATGTGCTCATGGAAGTCCCTTCATAATATATTTGAATATTATTGCACGAAATGATTGTTTGATAAGGTGTAATCAATCTGTTTTTCAGAAAATTGAAACTTACTTCAATAACGATAGTACATATACTTGTAATCAATCTTAAGTTGATAACGTCAAAGTAAGGTTTATTGATAACAGTACTCCAGTTAATTCTAAATGATGAGTTATTGGTTTGAGATTGATGAAGACAGCAAGAAGGAAACTATCAATCAAGGGAACTGTTTGATCGAGTGTCTCTCGAACCAAAAAAATAATTAAAACAGTTCATTGGTTTCTGTAAAATAGTATCATTTGATCATTCAATTGAAGAAAGATAACATACTTTAGATTTAGAAAAATAAAATAGATTCTAAGACTGTATTGGCATTTGGCACGAAAACGTGTTCCATGTTTTATATTCCGAATATGCAAATGAATGTTTGTAAAAAGGGGATGACAAGTTTTAGTGAAGATATGAAGCTATGCAATAGCAAACCTGAAGAATGTTTTGTTTTTAAAACATCATATCTCCCCATATATTTATTCGTGCACAGTTCCGTATGCATTCACATACATGTATTCATTTGATGTTTTCATTGTAGATATTTGCCTTTGGAATATAGAACGTGTCCAACATGATCAAGCTGATCCCCCTCGATCGCAATCACATCTCATTCATCAATATGCACATCATCTCCACCGCAGTTGTCTTAGTACCAGTCTACCCTTATCGGTACTATAAGTGTGTTAAAATATGAGATTTAAAATTTTTACCAACGGATCAAATAGAATATGAAGAATACAAAATAGGTTCACTTTTGAAAGAGAATACACAGACAACATAGACTAAGTTGACCAGTATACACATGTATTTTTATTTATATACTGACATTCCCAATATCTTTTGCTTGTATTCATTTATTAGACTGATTATAATTATCAGCATTGACAATATACACATTCATGAAGAAAATATAAGACTGTAAACATGTTGAGGAAAGACTTTCTTTAGTATCTTTATTGAAATAATCAAATTCTTAAAAAATTGTTTTTACAAGAGAGGGTGTGGCATTAATATAATATCAAGAGGAATAAAACTTTAACATCGTTGGAAACAGACGCAATTCAGCAAGAGCTGCAGCCTATTATAGGGCATTCTGGTCTGATAGTATACTGTCCAGTCCACCAGAACAATTGATTACACAGTCTACAGTGATGATACTGCTCTGGACCATTTGAATATTGCTCTTTGGGTCAGGTTCCTGTAGCTTAATGGAGATTATATACCTCAATGCCCATTTAACAGTCTTTGAACTAGTCTTTGACCGCTGCTCGTGAAACAAATACTGGATACATTGGAACTATATTGTTTTTGGTTTCCATGTTAACACGTATCGTTATTCGGAATTCTTCAAAAGATGGTGTTTGAGTTCTACTCTGGAAACAAAATGATTACAGAAGTACATACATACGGACGGACAGACGAGCAGGGCGATGACTACATTGTATATCCCTGGTACTAGACATTCAGTCTTTCCTCGTTTGTCTAGTCCACATTTATGCATGAATTTTACCACGGTAAGCGGAAGGATATCTCACCAGTATGGATAATTTGAGAATCACACACCCTGCTGCTGACCTGAGACAGAATTCAGGGAATACATACTATCACTCTTATGTATATATCAACATCCTTTTCCCTACATATAATTGAACCAACCCTGTACTGTTATCGACAATTCAAAATGAACAATATACATTATATGGTCTGTGTAACACTGTGATGAAGCAGCCCTCCTGAGTATTGATAATTTCGCAGATCACTTGCCATCAAACCAGTCTCAGACAGGGCTCAGGTGTGTGCTCCAACTGCAGACATTTGAGGTCACTGACTGGAAGTAGGATATGGATGTTAGTGTGGAAACAAATATTGATGGGATGTGCGCTATTATACAAATCTTTAGGACGACATTTGATGGAATGTCAACCTTTTGTTATTATAATTATAACGATATTTGAAGGCATATTTCATATTATAGTCAACGAAATAACATTGTCAACATATATAGACAATATTTATCAAGATAAATGCACAAACGGGAATGTCCTGTCACATTTACTTTCCACAAAATAAACCTTGATTCTACTGTTCTATCGATTACATAAATAAACGCTTGTCTAATTATTACACAAACAGAAGATATTTGACATTTCTGGTCCCAGCGCATGTCCATAGCCTCAAATGATGAAGACATTCATATTTTCTACTGCACAAGATGATATATGCATGATATAGGACAAGTAATATTAACTGCTTTATTTATTAGATTTAAAAAACAAAACAATGCATAGTTCGTGAAAGGCACACGTGGATCAGCTTCGCCAATCCATATTTTTTTCATTAACATGTGTAAAACAAATGACATTCATTTTATGGAATGGAGTATCCAACATCGCCTTGCTTTATCATATTCATCTTATGACGATACTCTATCCACGATCATGTTGTTATATCACCGTTTTGAAAGTGACAGTATGGTGAGCTGATGCTTACTACACTATGCCTTCGTAGAACTATTAGTCAAAGTCAGATATTATTGTTACACTGTATGTGCGAGATGTATGCATAGATCTGTTAATATATTTGAAAAGATAACTGATCATTGAAATAGCGTATCTTACCTTATCACAGAAATATCTTTTACATAATTTTGGAGACAAAGGCTGGTGAGATGATATTCAGTACAATTTTTCTGAAGGCTTTGTAATTTTAACAAACGGAAGAGCCAGAGCACATTTCATTAATAAACAATGTCAGGTAGCATAATTAAAACTATATTAAAGATATATAAAATGAACACTGTTCGATAGGAATAGAGTTTTTCAGAGAATTTAAAGCAACAATGATTGCAGAAACTTATTCATCTAAAGGTTGAACGAGCATGTCTCATGTATATACAAAAATTTCAGTGGAATTATACTTTCAATTTCTGTTTAATACATATTAAAGCTTATGGAGGAATAAACCTGATCTACCCTGTAAAATCTTTATTTTTGTAGCAAGATATCGCCACTCAATAATTGTAATGCTTTTGAGAATATGAAAAGTGAAAGTTTTAGTCTTTGTTACACGTTGACACTCTTCAAGATGATTGCTGATTTTAGTAAGCACAGAACATGTAGTTAGATCAAAGTGAGTAACATTGTTAAGGATTGGCCTGGTAGCGCAGTGGAAAGACTGACAACTCATACTTCAACTGCTGTTTTGGTAATGCAAGCACACTTGCCATTGTTTTCATTAATGATAATAAATAGATGAGTAATAACCATTTCCGGTCAGTTAAAACTATCTTTATTGAATATTGAGTAGTTAATTGTGAAATCCTTTAATGATATATAACTTAAGTCTCTTTGCCTATTTGTGATGATGAATGGCAAAATGATCATTGTGACCTTAAGCTTGGGTCATCACCATGGAACAACAAAACAGAAGCATTTCTCAAAGCCAGTTGCCAAATCTTCACACAGGTGTGTGTAAAAATATTGTATGTTTGAATTTTGATCTCTAAACACAAATATAAAATTGATGTAAGAAATATCATAATTCAACGGTTGTTATGAAACCCGTACAATGTAATTTCACTATTTAAGTCTGATTTATATAAAATCCACACAATATACTTGTGTATCAGTCAACAATTAGTGTAAGGTTAACACCGTTAAACGTGAGCCTGCTATACTCAAGTCTCCAGTCCTTTACTTTCGAAGGAAAGTGTCAACATTTTATTTTTAAAATACAGAAGGGATTAATCAACAGTTGAGATAAAGCATACACCAGTATTCCCATGTTGATTGATCTCTGTTTGATCTTCAGTAGAGCTTGTGATTAATCCAAAATGAACTATGACAGCGTAACAGATAAACAGTGTGATAATGTTAATCACATCAGAAGAGGCTGACACTGATACTAATAATGATCTCAAACCATCACATACTAACTGGAATTTAAGGTCATTATGAAAGAGCTGAAAGCTTAATTCTAATTAAGCATGTTAAAGGAGTAATGACATTTCATCAATTTTTATGGCGATATTTATTTCTTCAAGTTTTATTTATCAATATATTAACTATATGAGGAATATTTATATCCCATTAACGAGGTAGTTTGGGGTTTATAGAGGTCAGCATGTCCGTCTGTGCGGCGGTGACATATTTTGTTCCACTCTTAATTCAAACACTAGACAGGCAATGTTACTAAGTTTGATACATATAGTCATTATGATGAGTAGATCTGCCTTTTGGACATTTCGTACATTATTGCATTATTTATTCAAATTTTCCTAGTTTCCTGTAATACTAGAGCACTCATACAATCTTGCGAATGTCTCTATATGAGGGCAACATAGTTTCACCAAAATTGTCACACGTGTCAATCATGACAATCATAGATATTCATGACATAGGTTAGAGTGTTATATGTTTTTTTTTTGCTGTTTCAATGACGTGAACAGTGGCTCTTAAAGGGGGAGAATCTGTCTCAAGCATATTTGTATATGTTAGCTTCATGAAAATGTATACAATTGTCAACCATGATACCGAGATCCTTAATTATGTTTTGTAATTTAAAGAAATGAATAGTGTAACACTGTATAATTGTCATAATGTCCTTTCTGAAGTGTACAATGCATCTCTGAAACTTATTTCACACTATGCATTCAGAAAACTCGAGTGGCGTGTTCATATACAAAGGGCTGTACCTTAATGTGTCTTAATTGTTTGGAAACTTTTTTATTTGACCAAGATTAGAAGTGGATATGAGTGAGCTGTTCTCACTTATTATTCTCTTGTTTCTTTTGTGACGATTATCAATTATCTAGGTCAATCCCAATCTACTGAAGTCGTTGAGGTAATAGTACAATCTACTCAAGAAGTATGACACTGGTGTAACTTTGTCTCCTCCTTGTGGGAAGTAGTGGTCTAATTTAACATGTATAGGGCATGTTGTAATTATATGAATCTCATAATTCTCGTAACCAATTAATCATGTAAATCGGATTACCTTAGATTCTCCATAACATTAGATCCTTCTAAACCTTTCATCAAAATATCCCTATCTTTTAAAATGACTTTCAATTATTTAGTTTTCCAATTTGAAAGTATTATCCTTAGCTCTGTATGTTCCACCAAGATTTGATCCATCAAAGTGAACAGTAAATTTTAAACGTGAGCTGATTGGAGTCATGAAGTTAACAAAAAGGAATAGATAAATCAATATCCTGGGGGACGAATGTTGGCTGCTTGATCTCCAGCCAGACTGTGCTTCTAATCCAAATGAATTCCAGGTATAATTATGGTGACTGGAAATGTACAATATCCACAAGGGAAATTGTAACAAATCAAGTAAATGTGGCACTGAAAAACCAAAGAAGACTTTTCCACCCTGGCAATGAAGGAATCTGCTTAATATATATTTTCAATAAGGCTTTTGAAATGCTGATTTCAAAATTGTTAAAGATGAAATGTCTCTTTATAGGACATTTTATATTTCATTACTAGAGGGTTGTTGACATATGATGAATACATATATGAGGTGAATGAGATAATTCCACCATAGCGGTTGTCCTAATGATATTTTCTATATTATATATAATAATATTACTTATTATTTCAAATACGAGTATATAACTAAATATGTTTATCATGTTATCAAGTCCAAAAATATCTCCTCACAATATAAATTTGTTGAATTTAATCTGCATAATTGTACACAAAATGTAAACAAATGTTAAAACTTCAACATGACAACACGTTAGTAGTTTTCCATTTGAAGTAATCTTGTAACTAGAGTGTTCAGATTTTCTTATCACATGGTGATTTGTTAAATCCTGGTTTTAGTTCATTAGGCTTACAATGCCTGATTGTTTTACAGCCTGACATGGCGTCTTGGGTCAATCAGTGCATCCATCTGTCTGTAACCTTTGCACTTAAGCGTTTTCTGCCCTAGAACTACTGGTTCAAGAAAGCTCTTGTATAGAGTGTCTTTGGCCAGTTTGGACTATGTTAGATTTGGTTTCTCTGTGGCCCCAAATTAGTGCCACGGGAACCACGACCTAAAACCTATTTTCGTCCTCTTCTCCAGAACGAACTACTCCTCAGAACTAAGAGCTATTGTGTGTACAGGTTTTTGGCAATTAGGATTATAAATTGTTGGTTTGATAACTGTGTTATGAATGTAAAAGGCGCTACATCCTTGAAAGCTATATTCTTGTTCTGTTCAAGAACTAAAGCCTTCATATTATAGGAGAAAGTAGACACCTTGGTCGAAGTAGTTTATAAAGCGCAGATGATAACAAACACCTGATGAATTATTTTCCAATTGCATCGACTTGAAAAATAATTTTAAGTGTATTTATGTGAGTATTATCAATTCTTTACAATGTTTCCCAAACATTAGTCTAATATCTAGCCTCTGAAATTAATTGTTTTGGTAAAATTTCCAAATTTGTAAAAAACAATAATGTCACAATAAAACGGAGTCTCTGGGATGCTGTAAGAGTTGCTTCATAGTCATGTTGTAGACTTGCATATGTGCTTAAACTGAGGACCGAAGTATCCCACCATTGACCTGACATTTTAGTTAGGAACCTTTCAGTAATATCAAACGCACACATCTATTAAACATGAAGCTCAATTATCAACTTTCCAGTTTGAAAGTATTCAGTGCCTTGAGCTAAATCCTCAACCATCAAAGATAACCGTCAACATGAGTTTACAGGTTATTGAATTGAAAACAGGAAGAGATAAGTCAACATTTGAAATCAAGTCTAGATAAGCATCCACAGGGGTAAATGGTCTATGTTTGATCTTCAGTTTTCTAATCAACAGTGATATGACTTGACGGTTCCTCTGGTGCTCTCACGTTTACAAATGTTAAAGGTGATTTAGTTTTTATTGGAATTAAATTTCATTACTTTAGAAAAGTTTTTTTTCTGAACTTTAAGAACTGAAAGATATATCATAAGATGATCGTATCTTAGATATCATGGACATATCATCGCCTTACTATAGTTTATAGCTGATTTCAGCTGACAGTAAAGAATATATCAGAATTCTTTGTATTGATCGTCTGATTTCGAAACTAAAAACAATCAATTCATGTGTGATGAATCCAACTGAAACAGATTTGCAGGTGTATAACACCGATCAATAAATGATGATGCTAAGGTGATGTTCACATTAAGTACCCAAGGAGACTATTTCAAATCTTACTTTGCGTAATATCAGCTTGGTTCCAGTTTAAAAATTAATTTTTTAAGAACAACAACACTGGCTTTAGGCTGTTCTTACACTAATAACCACATTGTTTAAGTAAAACAACAGCAATAGCTATATGATGAAACCATTAGCGAAGGACAGTTTTAAGAACAGCATTGCAAAAATAATAAAATTCAATGCTTCAGCAGCTGTTTTCCTTTAAAAAGTCAGAACGCCTGTTATTAAGTCATAGTATTGAAAGATAAAATCACTAAATTCCAAAGAAAGTATATGTCAAACAGTAGACTCATAACATAACATAACATAACAAGAGAAAAGAACCGTCTCGTAATTGTTGAGGTGTTGTGCTTGTAAACAGCTTGGGTAATACCATGATGTAATTTAAGTATTTTAAGACTTAAATGCTGCGTAGGACATTAATAACATGTTTTAATAACATGTTAAGGATGTAACATAGTCCAAAACATATTTGAAAAGGTCATAACCTTATCTCAAAGGATATACGCCAAATGTAACCCTTAATAACTCGACTTTTACTAACTTCTACTTTCTATTTGATGGTGTAATGATATGTCAGCCACTATATTAGCCGGAAGTTAATGATTCCAGGTTCTTTAAAGGGAAAGAAACGTATCGTAATATATTAATGTTTAATATAAGAAGCAGATGTATGGTTAGAGAGGATGACATTACTTAAAATGCGAGTATGAGCCACAAGTGAAACTGGTACACTTTTGATTAAATGCTCAGATGAGATTGTAAGCTTTTCAGTGAAAGGCAAATGATTATTTGAAAAAGTTCAGTAGTTTGTGAAACAAATATTATTGTCATTGTGAGAAGCTTCAAGTAACATAATGATGTGAAAAATAATTTTACTGTTAATATTAAATTAACAATTTAAGATACCAGTCAACCATTTCAAATTATTTAGTTCAATTTTCACTAATTAGAATTAATATTTTAACGGATAAAATATTATTCAATTTTGTTCCTGAAAAATATGTTCATTTCAATAGTTCTGTATTAACTTCTGTAATATAATTAATTAACATTCATTCATTTCATTCACCTCTCTTTGGATAAAATATCATCTTACAACCTTTCGTGTATGAACACAGCATCCCTGCTTGGGTATTGATTTCTATTTAAAAATGTAATAATATTCTTGGAATATGTATATTCTGTTCCTTTGCATTGCATTTCACAGGTAACCCACAAGGTACAATGGGACTTTATACAAAATAACACTTTTTCTCTTATCCTTTCTTCTTCTATTTTGACATTATTTTGATCAAAATGTATTCATCTATCCTTTACTGAGAGGATGTATAACATTATGTTTTTCAGACAGAAAATTAAAGAAAAGACATCAATATGTCTGTATGTAATAAACACCCAATGAAGAGGGGAAATGCCTAATGATCATAATTAACTTTCTTTAGGAATTTTAGACATTAAAAAGACATTGAATTGCCGGGATTTACTGTGTTTTGGTTTGTATCAGATTATGAATAAGCAAAGCACTAACTAGTGTATTTAATGCTTTTGACGTTTTATTGAATTAAACAATTATAAACATAGCTGTACGAGGTTTAAATGTAATATGAAGTTCGACCTTTAAACTTAATCACTATTCGGTTGCTACGTAAATTTGTTCTTATATGTGTAAAGAAGTATTGTGCAATTCTGAATCTTGTATGAGCCTGAAAATGAAATAATGCACATGTTTTACATTCAACGGGACTTGAATCTCACAAATTCTATTCCATGCTCGCTACAACCTTTGACTGTGAATTTAAAAACAAAGGAAATGTATGTTCACTATGAATCTTTAACACAGAACAAATCTACTGAAGAAGTAGATTATAAGAATATACTTAATGCTTTAACTCATAATAAACTCATGACCTTCAATAATTAATTCACATTATCAAGCCATTGCTCTTGGTAAGTGTCAACGTTTCATTCACGTTAAGTAGGGATCATCATTTGTGGTCATTGGTTTGTATACATGAGTCTTATTCGGTATCTATTTCTCACTGTCAAATAGATGAGACTGTACTATGGTAAGGTCAATATATGGAAAATACGCAATCAATCACAAAATATTGCTACATTAGATTTCTCAGCTGATTCTGGTAGGGTTTAGTGTGCTTTATAACATACGAAACGTTTACCAAAATTGAACCTCCGGAAAAGTGTTTGTTTCAAGATGGCATCCCGCTGAAACATTTTAATGATCATAACTCTGTAACCATCAACTTAAATGTGATGTTCTTGGTGTCTATCTCTAGGTTTATGGGGACAACGAACACATTAAGATCATAAAAAATGGTGTTTGTCTATAATGAAACACAAACAAATCCAATATGGTGTCAAAAATGGCCACCGGCACCTGACAAATGACCGCAAATGTTCACAGGGGTATAACAATCAGTCATCTATAAATAGATGATGTTAACATGAAGAACCCCAGCAGGAGACTATTTCACAGTCTTATTTTGCGTACTATGAACTTGGCTTGAGTTACCTTGAAGAACAAGAACAGTTATGTCACTGTTCTCTTCAGGCTGGTTTTACACTTATTACCACAATGTTTGAAAAAACATGAAAAAAAACATTTGGCAAAGACAATGTAAAGCACCTTTTAGCAAAAAGATTACAATTTAATGGTAGAGTTATGTTATTATTATTTATGATTAACATTGTCATCAATACATGGAATGTTAAGCATTTCAAAACTCAAGCAATGTACGCATGTTGTTAATAACTTGTTAAACTTGTCAACTTGAAAAAGTAACTGTGAAAAGGTAATAACTTAATCAAAGAAGATCTACACCAAATGCAACCCTTAATTACAAAGCTTCTTGTAATCTTCTGCTTTACATGATGGTATATAAAGATCCCTCGGTCACTAACGTATCAGGAAATGATCAGAAACCCATTCTTCTTTGAGTGAGTGAGTTACAGTTTAACACCGATTCGGAAGTATCAGAGCCATTAGCAGCGAGGGTCTTTGAAATGTATTTATATCGTAATGCATTACTGTTTAATATAAGAAGCAGATATATGGCTTTAGAAGATGAAATTACTTTTCGTTTGACTTCAAAGTAGACTTGTCTGTTTAAAACTAATGTCATTTAAATGCTAGTATGAGCCCCGAGAAATAACTGGTACACTTAAATGTTAAGCTCAGGTTATAAGCTTTTCACTGAGAAGAAAATGATTATTTGAAAAAAGTTAAGAATAGTGTGAACAAATGTTATTGTCTTTGTGAGAAGCTATCAAGTAGCATATGTGAAAAATAATAATACTGTACATATTAAATTACCAAATACAATATTCAACCACACTTCTGAATAGGATGAACTCTGGATTGACAATATTTTGGTTCTGCATATTTCCTTCTTCCCACATTTGTAATCCTGATAAAGTTCAGATATTTACAAGGGATAGTACATGTAGCGCTATTGAATGTTCGTAGTTACGTGCACTTCTATTTGCATGACTTTGTAGCTCCGGTAAAAGGATACACGTGATTTTCACGTCAGCTATAATGATTACAGATAATGGAAATATGTTAGAACTTGCAATTTGAGATAATATCATGGTATTTAAGTTTTTGATCAAACTAAACATTGTGCTAATTTATCCAGTATATAAAACAAAGAAGACCCGACCAAAGACTCGCGTTACCGGTATGGGTACAATACTGCATTATAAATACGTGCAGTATACGTACCAGCAATGGTTAAAGCTATTCTCGTAGATTGCATCGAAATACATAGACAAAATGGTGTTGCAGACTTTAAAGTCGCATTAAACCTCATAATCACCTCACTTCGGTCTTAAACCAATCAGTGACAGACACACTTTTAGAGGTGTCAGAATCGTCTGCAAGGTTACCATTTCACATTATTTTTTTTATATAATACACAACGTATTATGGTTTGAAAAGACAAGTATGTGTCTGTCTTGGGGATAAGAACATCTTCATATAACCTGGTCTAATGAATATTTGATGTTGAGTTTAATGTACTTGTACTTTTGTATTTTTGTATTGTCTGAGACCAACGCTTTGCCCTAACAAGGAAGTAACACGTCAATGATATAGCCATCAAATATTACTTATCTTTTGTCGATTACACACACCTATCTGCTACATGCAGTGTTTATCTGTAACAGTTTAATTAATGACAATGTACCAAGCACATCGACTTTCATCATGTCAGAAATTACGTTTATCTTGGTTTGAGTCGATCTGTAACAGACAAGCCTTGGGAGATACCAGAATAGAGTGCATCTGAAAGGTTTTTATGACATTGAATACTGCCAATAAATAGTCTTGTCTGGTTTGAAATGACAATTTTATGTATGTCTTTGGGGAAACAAGCTGATCTTACAATAAACCCCGCATTGAATACACGAGGGATGTCTACGAAAAGGATTACCATATCAAATGTTTATACCATACCTTGTTCTCCCTCAAGAATAAATACTCTCGAAGTCAAAGACAAATGTATGTGGTGAATGACATTTGCAAAAGGTTTTGTCACAATATGTCCATACATTTAAGAAACTGGTCTTACAAGAAAGATGTTTGGACCTTCGATAAACGATTTTGTCATCTCAACGGGGGATGATTTTGCTTTTAATTTACATAAGATCAACAGACAAAGCATTCTCCTTTGATTTGCTGAGTCAGAATGGTTTTGTCATTTTGTTCGTATGAGTCTCATCAAATAAACTGCACCTCTTCCATCTATAAATAAGAGATGATCTATGACCATCAGTATAACGCAGTGCATGTTTCAAACAAAATGTAAATCGAATGATTTGTAAAGTTGTTTTTTACAACATGTCCTTATTTTTGTTATGTATATTTTAGACCATACATGTTTGTATCTTAGACCACTACTTCACTTCGATGTTACACATACATCTATCAGGACAGTAATTCATGACTTATTGTGATTTAGCAGAACCTTTGCAGGGACTTCTTTTTTTAAAATCTTTTACATTTTCTATTATTTATGATATTTGTTAAACGCTTCTTACATGCAGAAAATAGGAATAATGATAGACTTCTCTGTCGGTGAAACAACTGGCAAGTGTTTATACAGCTAATACACTCAACCGCACAAGAAACGTCACCACACTTTCAATGGTGTAAAAAAAAAAGAAAATACTGCTGGCGGAGAAAGTCGATTTTGAATCCTATTTATAGGGACATGATTTATAAATTTGTACCCCAAATGTCATACATCAGAGTATAACAGTTTTATTTTCATGTCTTTTCAAGTACACTCGGGGTGTTAAGATCGCTTTTTCAAAATGTGTTTTGGCCAGAATGTTTGCGATTGAAATAAACAACTCCTAAAATGTAGAAAATTAAATTATAAAAGATGATGTCGACAAATATAACCTGCTTGGGCTTAAATTTATTGATGTGTATTTACTGTAGGATGTCGTAAAACAAACTAAAAAAGGCCTTTTTGACTCTCCCATTTCGTTTAGTTAAGGAGACACGAAAACGCCTACTTGTTTCTCAGAAATATGAACTCTTTTTTTTTTTAAATTTCAAAGTTGGTTTTGTTGGCTTCTAAAGACATTATGCATCTCTGTTTCAGTCGTATTTATCACTCGTGCATTAAATTATTTTGCATTTTGTATGGTTGCAAATATACATAAAATGTGTTGATCAACCAACAATTGTTTCTCATAAAAACTGTTGATTCCTTACAGTAAGTTGAGTTTTTCTCATTGTTGATCTTTTTTTTAATAATCTCCTTGTCACTCATGACAGTCCTTTGTCTTGTTTACAGTCATGTGCCTCAGCGTAGGATGTTGTGACAGGATAATACTGTGACAATGGAATATTCTATAGGACATGGATGTCTTCTCAAGACCCTTGAGACCTGGCTTTACTACAACACTCAGACTTATTAATGTAGTCTTTATATTACTCATATAATGGAGGGATGTTTCCGTCACGATAAGTACACTCATAATAGTAACCGCTCCCGGATCTCACGGAGTCTCGTAACACTAACTGCTCCCTAACGGTTGTTACAAAATGTCTGCCATACTGTCATGGCCAGCTATTGTATTCCACTAGTTACTCCGAAGATTAAACTATGTGTAACAAACAACTGAAGTCTCTCGTATTATCTCGTATTAAACAGCTACACGAGACAGCAGCATATCCTTTCCGTTGTCAGAAGAATGGATGGCATAATCAGTATATCAATCAGGCAAAGATAAATATGTTGATGTTGATGTTTAATTCTAAATGACTACTGGAAAATTGAAGGGTGATTAGTCCTATGATTGAGGCATTTCATCACTCTTATATCATCACATAGTTTATCCCCCATTCGCAGAGTTTAGGAACAATTTGCAACTTTTTAATCATGTTAATGTATAATTATATATATATATTCTTATTCGGGAAAATGTTTCTCCTGACCATTATAAATTAATATATGTAAATACTCATATGTCACTACACGTGCACAGTGACACCTTTTCTTAAATAAAATGACGTCTAAACGAGAATAAATATGTTAAGGGCCAAACATATGTTGGTTCACGTTTATCATAAATAATATTTAAAACACCCTTTTTCGTTATTTCAAGCAACAAATAAATAACCTTACATGTACACGTTACTATTTATAATCCACTCTATGTACTATTGACTTGCAATTTAACATAAACGGTGTGATGTATGATGATATGATCTGTGTTACACATGTGCCATTTAACAATAAAAAAATCAGTTATGAAATAAAATCAAGAATGCTATAGCTCTGACTAATGTTCCAAATTGGATCGAATCAGTCAACTATAATGTAAGTACTGATTTCTTTCCAAGTCAATTTCCTATCTGTCATGTTACTGACGTTTGAAAGCAGACATGAGATAGAAAAACAATTCAATAAAAAAAAATGCTCTATATTATTCTGACATTTCAGGTGACAGAAGAGGAAATTGAAAAGCTGGAATTAAGTATTTCATTTCTGTTCCTAATGTATTATGTTTATTGATTTCTGACAAGCCAAAACATTCTCGACACTAAATTATATAAAACACTCATTCTGCCAATTTTAGATTTCATCAAACAGCCTCTTAAATGGTGGTTGTAGCGTGATTCTGTGCACATATTGATATTGTATTGTACTAAGGAGAATAGAGAGAGAATAATAAACTTTTAATATGAAAATATATCCAGTTACCTCGTTTATGCTTTTGATCATTGTCTAACTGAAAGATCTAACCGTATGGTTTGTTACAAAACAAAACGAACACATCTTACATAAGGGATACATTTATGTTCTTAGTATATATATGTAAGTTTAAAACATTAAACGCTATTGAATAAAGTGCCTTTTAAGTGTAAAGTTTTATATTATTGATCTTTAAGCGTGATTTAAATAAGGTACATCAAAGGAAGATCAAACATACATATTATCACTTTTCTGGACATTGTAAGAAATGTCAAGTCAAACATAGATCTTTTCCGTTTTGCTACAGTTATAAGTAGTACAACGATGTCAGTTTGTTTGTTGATTTAGTTGATTCATTATAATAGAATGCTACATTCCATACATTTTATCTGATTGCACAGCTCTTTCGACATCCGTCATCCGTCTGTTGCATTGATAACACTGATAACAATGAATCTTTTAATGATAACTTCCTTTCATAAGATAAGATAAGATCAGCTCATCAAATCCATTGTGTGTTTTACACCTGTGACCTGTGAATACAACATGACTGGAGCATATTGGTCGAGTGCCTCTCAATCTTAACTGTAATTAAAATCATCAAATAGAACGATGTGAACATTTACTTTATAATGATTACACACAGTGAAAGTTGCAAATTGATTAGTGATTTATCCATGATGTCATCTTAACGCTAAAGTAAACTTCAATTTAAACTCCTTTATAATTTCTTAATTCGCTAATCATCAGATTTTTGCTGAATACGTACACTTTGATATGAGAAGCATATGTCTATGATGTTAGTTTACCATTAATGAATACAAACTATTGCAGCTTAAGTAATATAATCAGTCAGTGACCTTTGTATATAGTATGTTAGAATGGCATCTGTTACTGTTTCTGTAATGCATTGTATTAAGCAAGACAGAATGTACAGTAGTTGATACTATCTTAGACTGGTTCCCCAGAGTTTACTGTACAAACTGTACACATATTGTGTATCATCTGAATGGAAACTGCCACGCTTGTAACGCTTAGAAAAGAATCATTAACTTTTTTCATTTTCCTTTTTCTATATCATTTCAAATACTGGCATGATCACTGATAATCACATTCACTCTGTCCCTTTTATCCTTTAGAGTTTAATGATTTATTAATCTATGGTGCTGTCATTGTCAATATATTTTCTACTGTGTAATCAAAAGCTTTATACGTGAGAATTCTTTCTTATATAAACGTAATATGTCTTGTTTAACAGGTCCGGTGGTCTCACAAAGAACCTTTTTGCATTTACGTTGAACCCAACAACAAATATATATATGTTTTTGCCAAATGGTTTTTTTTTGTATCATAATCTTATCTCCCGACTAACGCAATTGTGAAACCGAACTTCGATATCAATATCCCATAGAACCATACAACATGCATGTCCCTGAGTTTCATTGATTTCAGATTTGCTATTGACTAGTGTTGTGTAATCTTTTTCATGGTTATCCCTGCTTCGCAAGCATTTGATATGTGGAAAGTTGGCTTTATTTGATACATACAAGTAGTTGTGAAACAACGACAACAAGATGATTTTGGCTTAGATTTAACGAGACCCGAAGGCTTGCATTAATTCTAAGCTTCAAATCAAGTTTTCGAATGGTTCCTCCAACATAAACGATAATGTATAATCCACATTTGCAAATATATGTATACACAAAATCTTAGTGTTTAGGCATTTATTGTATTATTATCATATTTTGAATTCAATGAAACTGTCATTAACACTTCATTTCAGTGAATAAGAAACACTTGTATAAAATTATCAGTTCAGTCTTATTTGATTTTCCCTTTGAAAAATATGTCGTTTTCAGTTAACTAGCAGAAACCACTGGAACTGCTTCACCATATCATCAAGTCAATTTGATAAATAGAGTCTGTTTTGCCAGTTACAGATCTAACCTTTTAAAGGTTGAAAACATTGTTCATAAAGCATGTTGAAGTAAGAGATATCATTTTATAATTCTACTGAAATTTTATCAAACGTATTTCTGTTTATAAAGCTTTATCATGAAATCAAATCATTGAAGTTTGTTCTGCTCTATGAAAGCATTTTTTGCTGTTGTAATTTCATTTGCGAAAACAATGTTCAACTCATGTTTTTAAAGAATATTTCACATTTAACGTAAATGTCAAGGAACAATGCGTTTCTTTTGAAGTTGAGTTTCTTTTCAATAGCAGAGTCTCGATGTATCTACATAATGATACCATGTTAATGTCAATGATGAAAGATAATAAAGAAGCATCGTGAAACACAAAACTATTCTAATGATTTTGACTTAGAAAAAGTTCCTAAACATAAATTCAGAACATTATTTTCTAGAATCACATTTAATCGTTTGAAATATTAATCAATGTATGACATAAAACAGCATTACAATGAATAACTTGAAATTGTTTAAATATAGTCTATACATGAATTTGTTTGTTATATTTTAGTATGACAACATAGGTAAATAAACAAAAGTATACATTTACAAAAACTATACAATGTATATGTATGTCTACGTAGTCGACTAATGTGAGAAAATATGTGCTTATAAAAGTAGTGAAAAGGCCCCTTCACAATACATTTGAATATTATTGCACGACATGATTGTTTGATAAGGTGTAACAAATCAATCTGTTTTTCAGAAAATTTAAACTTATTTAAAAAGAAAAGATACATATGTTTGTAATCAATCTTTAGTAAATAATGTCAAAGTAAGGTTTATTGACAACAATACTCCAGTTAAGTCCAAATGATGAGGTATTGGTTTGAGATTGATGAAGACGGCAAGAAGGAAACTATCACTCACAGGAACAGTTCGATCGAGTGTCTGTCGAACAAAATAATTAAAAATAGTTAATGTTAAATAGTATCATTTGATCATTTGATTGATGAAATATTGCAAACTTTAAGATTTTGTGGTAGAATAAATTGTATGATATTATTGACATTTGGCCTGAAACGTGATCCATGGTTACTATTCCGAAATATGCAAATGATTGTGTGCTAAACAGTGAATATGAAACTATCCAACTGCTGTAGACTTCACTGATGAATGTTTTGTTTAGAAAATATATATTTCCCACAATATTTATTTATGCACACTTCTATAAGTATTCACATGTACGAATAATCATTTGATGTTTTCATTGTAGATGAATGTAACTGTTATAAATATCGTTTTTCCTCATGTGCAAGTTGATTTAACCAGTGATTAACAAGGCTTACTGAACCGGAAGAAAACGAGTCAAGGGAGACTCAGATGACTTCAATAAAGGTAATGTTTGTTTACTAGCAAAATATTGACAGTACATCGAAACTATTTGCATTTAACCACTAACCATTGTAAATAGTCTGTTGTGAGTCAAGCCAGGATCTGCATTTTCAAAGTGAATGTTTCTGCATCGTCAAACAATAATTCCTTAACCAAACTGAATCTGCATATATTATGTAAATTAGATCACTGGACAGTGACGTTATGTCTACATTTAAACCAAAATACGAAAAAGGTCGAATATTGAATGGATGTTACATAGATACTCATTTACAATTCATGTGGTTACATTCCTAATATCATTCGTTAGTATTCATTCATTGGACTAACTAAGCATTGGCAAATATGCATGACGATGAAGGAATATGTGATCATTTTGTGGAAAGAAAATCTGAAAAGTAATGAATATGTGAAGTTATTGAACTATGAAATGCATAAACATTTGCTTTGAAATAACAGGTATTAAAGGGGCTGTAGCACGTTTAATGCAATTTTTATTTTTTCATATTTCCAATTTTTAATGGTTGTTTATGCCATTATATTCCCTTCAGAGGGGTAAAACAACCAATAACACAAACCGATTATCCGCAGTTGAAATAGCGGCGTTGCATATAAAGCAACATCCTCGATAATCCAGCGCTATTGTTCCGATAAATCTACACACAAGCGCTGGAAAACAGTACGGGTATTTATCCCTAACCTAGTTACCTCCCTTGGGTCCATGTTATCCAATCAGAAACGAAACGCAGACACTATCTGCGTAAACAACTCGACCAATCAAAACGCATCACTACCTTTGTTTATAGAAACAAACATGGCTCACTCACTCGATTACGATAAAATTTGTAACAAATTCAGCGTAGAAAACCTGACAGAAACTCAAAAGAAAGTTTTAAGAAGTCTGTACGTGAGAAGGGTGTATTCATGTCCATCAAAACGGGTGGACGTAATTGATTAAAATCCCTGTGCTATGCTGTGCTACTGCGAAAGCCAAGATCCTGACACGAGAGTGCTTGTTATTTCACCCTTGATTTCAAGTGATCTCATTGGTTGTTAGAAAGCAAGCGTTTCGCTGAGTCATTGCGAAGGGAGGTAACTTGGTTAAGGATAAATACCCTTACTGTTTTCCAGCGCTTGTGTGTAGATTTATCGGAACAATAGCGCTGGATTATCGAGGATGATAAAGCAAAAAATGCATGGCAGTAATGTTTAACTTGATTTCCGAAGTATGAAGTATATGTAACTATTAGTGACATTATTTTCAAATACATTTCATGAACTTATTTGATAAACCAATATAATATCAAGAAGAACAGAACTTCAACATCCCTCATATCAGATGCATTAGTGGTCAACAGTGAAGGGTAAACGAGGGGTGTAATGTCGAGACCAATTTAGTAAGGGATCAAACCTGTTACAAGACATTCTGGTCTGATAGTATACTGCCAAGTCCACCAGAACAATTGATTACACAGTCTACAGGATACTGCTATGATATTGCTCTTGACCATTTGGATATTGCTCTTTGGGTCAGGACCAAGCAGCTTAATGGGGAAGATTCGGTACCCTCAGCTTTATAGCTATATTGAAAAGCATTTAGCAAACCTATTTGCAGTACCATGCCATGCCTCAGCAAGTTGTCACCCTTCTGGCACCCATGAATGGCTCAACTATTCGTTCTGTATGAATGTGCAAACCGACTTTTCAAAATTTCAAATTTAACGTCATCAACAAAACATAAAAAGGTTTCTATATACATAGTCTTTCTTACAGCACAATCTGTTTATTTTAACTACCATACAGAAGAATATATTTATAAAATATTTCAACAGGGCCAGAATCGATATACTGCGGCCATAGTTGATGTTGAGTTTATCATATAGGCATATGTTTTGTAAAGAAGTATACATAACTTTATTCACCAGGGTATTGTACCCTAAACTTCTGGATACGTGGTGTAACTCCCAAACATCTTCAAATGAAATATCTTACTATTGGTATTGTTCCTATTGCTGGGTTGTACAAACTGTACACAAGAGTCACCAGAGGATGACGAATCCTACGAGCCATCATAACTCGGAATATATATATATCTATGAAATAAGAATAATAAATACTTAAGATATATTCTGATTAATAGCATTAATAATAAACATGCCTTGTTGTTTAACATATTTGACGTATTGACGTATTTCTTAGTCTGTTCAGGAAAAAAATTCAAAACTTAAAATGTCTTTAGTTTCAGAAGGTATTCTGAATATATTTTTAGTTCCATTGTAGCAAACCAATAAACGATTCAATGTCCAGATCATTTTCATGGGGACAAAAATCAAGACATTTTTTAAAAGCTGAAACTGTCACATCTTAATTACTTGATATACGTCCATAGTTTCAGAAAGACATACATGTATTTCACAGGCTGTGCTCTAGGAAGGATAACTGGATACAGTCGAACTAAGAAAAATAGTTCATGTCAACAAAGAATTGTATACAAAATTATGTATATCAAATATATAAAAAGGCATTACAAACGAACTATACTACATACGGACAGACTGACTGAACTGAGTAAATTGTATATCCCCAGCACTACATACCATAATATAAATTCAGACTTTTAAATTTAAGTGACATGCTCCTTGCTGGATTAAACAATGCCATGTGACCAGTATATATTCTCATATACACAAGCTTGACAGCTGAAAAGGATAACCTTCAGCATGTTAGAACCAAAAATTATATACTTTAATCATATGTCTTGTGAACTACGTGTGGCGGAGATAAGCGCCTGATCTAAGACAATACTGAACATTTCTTGTATCATGCACTGTACATTTTTTGAGGGGATTTTTTATTTTCAAAAGTTCATTTACTGATTAGAAATCGCTTGAATGGCAAAGCTTGAATCTATAATAAATAGATTTAATAAAGTGTTTGTTCACTGGCTTATGGAGTTGAATTTTAGTCGACAAGCTCCGGTTTTACCGTTTATAAGCCACTGAACAAACACATTTTGGAATCTATTTCTTAAATAAACAATGCACAACCTGTCTACTCCACATTCATACATGGATCTTACCATATATTGTCTAAGAGAAAGATTATCTAACGAGATAATTTTGAAGACGCCTTGCCGCTGACCTAAGACAAAACTCTGGTGAAACATACTATCAATCAAATGTATAAATCAACATCCTTCTCATCACGTGCACATTTGGGTGAACCAATTCTGAACTGTTATCGACTATTCCAGATGAGTAACGTACTTCATACGGTCTGTGTGACACTATGGTGATGCGGCAGCTCTCAGGAGTATTGATCATTTCACAGATCACTTGCCATCAAACCAGTCTCAGACAGAGCTCATCAGGTGTGTGCTCCAACTCACGACATCTGAGGTCACTGACCGGAATTAGGTAACAGTATTTATTTATTTACAGTACGTCATGGATGTTATTGTGGAAACGAATATTGATGGGATGTTCGATATTATGATCATGATCATGAAGTAAATGATGGAAGATGCCATGTTCTCATAAGTATGACGATATTTGAAGCCATATTACAGTCGACAAAATAACATCATAACATCATATTTGTCAGGATTGATGCACGAATGGAAATGTCCTGTCAAATTCTATCCACAAAATATACTTTGGTTCTACAGTTATATCGATTAACTAAACAACTCCAATCTCATTACTACATAAACAGAAGATATTTGACATTTCTGGTCCCAAAGTATATTCAATTCATCGAGTGATGCAGATGTTTCTATTTTTTCGAATGTTAATACAAGTCATGAAGTGTACTGCACGAGGTAACATATAAATTTACATGATATACAAAGAGTAATATTAAATGCTCTATAAAGCATTTATGAATGGACTATCCAACATCTAACAATTATGACGATAACCTAGCCACCTTCATTTGGTTATCTCACACTTTTAAAAGTGTCGATATGTTAACTACAGTATGGATTAGCAGAGCACCAATCAGATTAAGAGTTTAGAGTTTGGAGACACCACATATTAAACCTAGGGCTAGTGCATTCAACGAATTAGTTATCCATCCAATTGTTACGTGGATATGTTAATACATGTATATTTGAATGGATAACCCCCAACAACTGTATAATTATCTTCCAGAGACTATTGACTATTGCCTCACCTGGTGAGATGATATTCAAGAAAACCGCTGAAGGTTTGTAATTAAAAAGTGTCAAAGTTGCCCAGGGCATATTTCATTGAATACACTATACCAGGTAGCATAATTAAAACTATATCATAGATATTAAAGATGAACACTATCAGATAGCATTAGAGTTTTTCCGAGAATTTAAAGCAACAATAACTGCAGCATTCATTCATCTAAAGGTTGAATGATCATGCTTTATGTATATCTTTACTATTTTAATTTCAGTGGAACCGTAATCTCCATTTGTTTTAATAAATAATAAAGGTTATTAAGGAATAAACCTGATTTACCATGTCTAATGTGTATTGATCTAGAGGTATTGAACGTTTGCTGAAGGAATGTGTTAATAAGATATTGTCAGTCAATAACTGTAATGCTTTTAAGAATATTGAAATTTGAAGTTTTAGATGATTGCTGATTTTAGAAAGCATAGAAAATGTAGGGAGATCAGTAACAGTGTTCAGGATTAGCCTGGCATAGCGCTGGGAAGGGAGAAAACTGCTGTTGTGGTAATGTTAACTAATAACTATGGTTCATTAATAACCATTTTAGGCCAGTTAAAACAAACGTTTTTGAGTATTGACTAAGTTTTTGAGAATGGCAAAATGGTCATTGTGACCTTTAGTCCTCATAATGAAACAACAAAACGGATCTCTAAACATAAACATATTTGTCAATATTTTAAAGTATAGAATCTAAAATCTCAAAAACACGGTGGAATGAATTGCGACCAACGTTTCGAAACATGATGAGTGTGTGAATTGAGGATTTCCCTCAAACATGAATTTTACTTATATGTGGATATGACGATAATAAGATTACCTTTAAAAAGAAACTTTTAAAACTCTGCAGAACTAGTGCTACTCATGTGCTAGTAAAACACACTCATGTTCCTTCCTTGCTTTCTATTTGCCAACAACTGCGTCTTATCAAAAATCATGTTACGAAATCTACATCTGTGATCAAAATAGCCCTGAACATCCACTGAAAATCTTACATATGAGTAATAAGCGATAAATGCATGCATTGTAAATAACGTATTGATCTAATAACAGAGTTTGTGCATGAGTTCACTATTCATGTTGTTGACCAGTCATGAAACGTAGTTTACATAAATAAACATAGTGAACTTTAAGAATCTTCGTTGCTTCTAAATGACATTTAGGATAGTAATAATAAATGTGCATATTTATATGTGCACCTAATCCACCTCCACAGACATGCTCAAGTATTATTCTGAAGGAATTGAACTTGTGGTGCTGTTTTTAAGTGCTTTGTAGCTCTACAGTTCCTGTGTTCAAGTGCAATGTGGATCAAGTGCCTTGGTGAAACGACCAAGTATGAGATCCAGGTCATAAATGTCTGGTTGCCCCACCTGAATTCAACCCAGGGACGCTAACCACCACATATTTATGCTCAACGACAGGTACTTTAAATTCACCGAGCCAAGGGTATACATTGAACTGTATCAAGATAGAAATAAGAGTCTGCTTTACTCAGGGCTCCAGTCTTTATCTTATCAGAGGAGAGTGTCAACATTTTATGAAATGAAAAACAGAAGGGATTAATCAACTCTTGCAATAAAAAATACACCAGTATTCCTATGTTGATAGTTCTGTGTTTGATCTTCAGCCGAGCTTAGTTATTAATCCAGAATGAACTATGACAGCGTAACATATCAACAGCAAACAGAGAATCTCAAAACATCATTTACTAACTTTAACGTCATTATGAAAGAGCTTAAAGCTCAAACTTTAATTAAACAACTTTGGGTGAAGTATATGAGGAATGTATACCCCAGTTACGAGGTGATCAGGGGTACATAGCGTCTGTGCGTCTGTCGGTCCGTCACAAATTGATTGATCATCTCATATTTCAAACACATATTGTTCGATTGTTTTACAAGACTTGAGACATAAAGTCACTATGATATGTAGATCTGCCTGTAAGAAATTTGTGTTTGCTAAATTGAAGCAAATTTTCCTATCATTTTTTATTTTGTTTTTCTTAATACTGGAGCAATCATAAAATACAAAAGTCTGATTACATTGATGTACCTGTACCTCTTTTTCATTGACCAAGGTTGGAAACAGGGTTATGTGAGTGAGTTGATCTCTTGTTTCTTTTGTAAAGATTATCAATGCTTTAAATAGTCAGCTACAAACAATACCCAAATCGTTGAGGTCACATAGTTGCACCTTGTAGCTGTTATTTGTTTTAATGCTTAAGGTTAGACATTACTTGAATGGCAAAGTTTGAATCTATAAGAAATAGATTTAATAAAGTGTTTGTTCACTGGCTTATGAAGTTGAATTTTAGTCGACAACCTCCGGTATTACCGTTTATAAGCCACTGAACAAACACATTATGAACTCTATTTCTTAAATAAACAACGCACAACCTATCCTCGTTTGTCTATTCCAAATTAATACATGAATCTTACCATATATTGTCTAAGAGAAAGATTATCTTACGAGATAATTTTGAAGACACCTTGCCGCTGACCTAAGACAAAACTCTGGTGAAACATACTATCAATCTAATGTATATATCAACATCCTTCTCGTCATGTGCACATTTGGGTGAACCAATTCTGAACTGTTATCGACTATTCCAGATGAGTAACGTACTTCATACCGTCTGTGTGACACTATGATGAAGCGGCAGCTCTCAGGAGTATTGATCATTTCACAGATCACTTGCCATCGAACCAGTCTCAGACAGGACTCAGGTGTGTGCTCCAACTCAAGACATTTGAGGTCACTGACCGGAAGTAGGTAACAGTATTTATCAGTACGTCATGGATGTTGTTGTGGAAACGAATATTGATGGGATGTTCGCCATAATGATCATGATCATGAAGTAATTGATGGAAGATGCCATGTTCTCAAAAGTATGACGATATTTGAAGCCATATTTCAGTCGACAAAATAACATCATAACATAATCAGTCAGGGACACGTCGGCTTTCCGTCCTTGATTGTCGACGGCATGCCGTCTTAAACACTATAAGATGGCTTAACCATTCATCCAAGCATAAAGAACACACAGGATCAGACAAAGCTTAATATTTTGGAAGCAATATATGCCCCCTTCCCTCTGACGATCTGAACAACAAAAAGATAGGTAATCTATTTCTGACCAGAGAAAACGACAAAAACATTGAAAAGCAGAGTGAGGAGTGCACGTGGTAGTGATTTTATCGAAATATCTTAATATCTGTGACAAGGATTTAACTCAAAGAGTGCAAACTCAAAGATAAAATATTATATACTCACGGGCAAAAGAAACGTCACCACATTTTGAAAATAGTATAAAATGAAATATTGATGTCGGAAAAAATAGATTTTGTATGTATTTGGTAGCCACATGTTTTCTTAAGAAATATGCACAATTTCATACATCAGAGTATGCAATTTTTATTTTTACATCTGTTCAAATTGACATGGGGTGCTAAAATCGTTTTTTAAAGATGTTTTTGGCACACAATATTTAGTATTTAAGTTTAACATTGAAAAAGTAGAAATTTAATTAACTTAAGATATCCTCGACATAAATAACCTTCTTTGATTTAAATTTGTTGACGCGTCTTTACTGTAGGACGTCTCAAAACAAGCCAAAACTGGCATTTTGAGGCTTCTATCTCGTCTAGTTAAGGAGATTCCAAAACGACCATTTCTTAAAACTTGTGTTTCTCAGAGTTATGAATAGATAATGTTTTGAAATTCATATTTAGTATTGTTGGGTTCTGAAGACATGGTGTAACGCTGTTTCAATCGCATTTATCGCCCGATGATTGAAATATCTTGTATTTTGTATGGGGACGTTTCTTTTGCCCGTGAGTTTAGCATACGGATATGCAAAAACATGTATATCATTTCTTTTATTAAGAGAATCATTTCTTTTAGTAAATGGGGATATTTTAGCAAATGTTGTGATATCAGACGGCATGCCGTCTAATAAAAACATACTTTAGGAGGGCATACCATCTTTAAATAATTTGGACGACATGCCACTTTATTGTCAGAAGGGAGACATCATTATTTGAAATTTAAATATAAAAGATGGCATGCCGTCTGAAAAATATTGTCTTACAAAGATGACATGCCGTCATAAACATATTGTCTTATAAAGACGGAATGCCGTCTAAAACATATTGCCGGTGACATTGCATGGTTTCTGGCGGTCGTCCATCCTTCCGTCGTTTAGCTTTAAGTTGTTTGACTTCTTAAGAAACACTGACTCTCGAAATCTGAAATATTGTGTTTAGACTCCTTGGCCATTGGAATTATAAATTGTAGATTTGTTGATTCTGTGACCCCAAGCAAGGACCACAGGTAAAACAACCATCATAAGTTGTCTTCTTCGTCGACAGCTTGGCATATGGGGATTATAAGTTGTAGATCTGGTGTTGCCCACCAAATAAGTGTACAGTCGTCTTGGCAAATATGGCCGGCGATGGGTTATAAATTGTCGATTTGGAAAATGTAAGTTTTCAACCTCATATTTTTTTTTATTTAAGGTCTGATCAGTTATAGAGCCAAGTATGTTTGGACAGTATGTCAGCAAACATTTCCGTTTTACAAGATGATATTTTAGTTTTGGTAATTGTAAACTATCTTAACATTGTTAATATGGTGTGGTGAACCAAGTTCTCCACAATCGAATATATAGAGATTCATATTCAAGTGGGGATGTCATAATTTTGTTTACATCTTTTTCCGAGGAAAAGTAAGGGAAACATAATTTTACTGCCACGAGTGTTGTAAAACAACATGAATGACATCCCTGAAAGTGGGTTAATGTCTTTAATTATATATGTTAATTATCTATATCACTGAAGGCCTTCATTAAAAAAAATCATCAATGATAAATGGTGAATTTTATTCGTGCCTACACATATGGAAACATCTCTTACACTTTTGCTATTGACTATCAAAACGCTAATGATGCAGGCTATTTTGAAACAACATAATTTAAACTCAGAAAGGTCACTGTTGTTATGTAAAAATTCGATTTCCACAGACAAAAATGTTAATATTTTGATGTAAAATTTTAATACTGTTACAATCTTTCTCATTTGACATCAAACTTTTGTATAAGATGGCAGACGAATTGGCACTTTCACACTGATCACAAATACGTTCGGGGAATGTGGGATCGAACCGGCAATCTGATGGTTTCTGGGCGAGTGAACTAACACTGCAACCAGATGACACGAGAAGGACATTTCTTAGCAATTGAAAAGAGTATTAGATTTTATTGCATCACAATGGTTATAAGTTTGCATAGTAGTTTTATTTGTGTAACTTTAAAGGAACTGTAGCACGCTGTTCTTACTAAAATACATTGCTCTCACGAAAAGAAACATAAGTGTTACCAATGGCGAAATAAGACCCCTGAAACAATAAAATAATCTTAAAACGAATGTTTCCCTTAGCGGCCATTTTAAGGTGTTCACACTAAACATTCGAAAGTAGTTCAAGCGTTCAGACTGATTTAGCTATTTCTGTAAAAGCCATTGATTATGTTAATAGACATTTCTAAAAACCAATCGTATTGAAATATATACTCTTAATTTTTCGCAGATTTAGTTTTTCGACCAAAAATAAGCAGAGAATTCGCACTTAAATAATAAAGATGTTTTCAAGTCTACATATAGATCATGTGTATTATTTTCAAGCGCAAAACATTGTGGTTTACTCACACAATGTAAACAAACAAATAAAAGAGACCATTTATGATTACTCATAATTACAAAATATAAAAATACAGTTTTTGGCGTTTATTTATTTATTTACCATGCATTTCTTTCAATTATGTAGTTTCTACAGATATTAAAATAAATGTATTACCCAACAAGGTAGGTTGCTTGAATTGTATAATCAATGAGAATATATACATACTATATCTGTCATAGTTTGCTGGTATAATCACAATAAAGTACCATTTAACATGTAAAAAGTCAATAATTTGTATATTCACAGGGTATTTTGAAACATGATAATATAACAATTGTCACATTCAGTAATGTGTGAGAAGGGACGAAAACAGTTGAAAAAACGAGCTTCGTGAAATTGATAAGCCAACACGCCTAGGAAATCCTTGTTACTCTGTGGTACTTTTTTATGCAGAAAAGGAAAGGCTGTTAATATGACGTTAAATTCTATTGACGCGTTTTAATCCAAGGCCTATTTGTCTTTAAAACCAAATTTCATCGGATAGTGATATGAAAATTATTTATCATATGTTTTGTAGTTTTCTCTAGCGATTGATGTCATAAGTATGTTTTCCAAAACATAATGTTGTATTTAAAACACTAAAATACTCGATGGCTCTTAAACGCTCAGAGTGGATTTTAAATTATGGCATGATGGCATTGTCATCTTGCTGTCTAACCTCTCCAAATTGCATGAGACCAAGCAAACAGATCGCACCATCATAAATCAATACGGATAACCATTTTCTACTGATACGGCTTTGGTCGGGTAATGAGATGTTTTACCCTCTAAACGTAATATATAGTATAAACTAAATAGATAAATAAACGACACAATTGAGAAAAAAATATATATGGAAAACAGTTGTGCTGCAGTGACTTAAAACGGAATTGCAAAATTTTTACAATATGTTATATTTTTTATTTTATGTAAGCTGACGATATTGACATTGACAGTACCAACTTGTACATTTCCACGTGTTCAACGTGCATCACGATTAGTTCATGCTTTGTGTTAGCTGCCTAATATAGACACATTTTTCTAAAAAGGACACGGTTTCTTTTACCCTATTATGTTAAACAAACGAAAACTGAAATTAAAACTAAACTTTTGTCAATTCTGTTTGTGGTTTGATGTTGTGTTGAGCTATGGTTCAAGTCAGATGAACCATCGAGCACGTGAAACATGAACATCTCGGCCTTATGATTCACGTGCGCGAGGGTTCTAACTGGCACACCTCGATCTCAGTCGGTAGGAACCACGCCAACTCAAGACAGTCACGCTATATTTTAAAATATGAGACAGCATGCCGTCTTGTGAAATATGAAACTGGCATGCCGTCTTAATTTTAGCATTTTGACACAATGAACTCTCCCTGAATCATTAAGACGAGATGCCGTCGAATACGTTTTATAGACGGCATGCCATCGTCATAAGACAATAATTTCATGATAATTTTTAGACGGCATACCGTCTCTTTGTAACGAGACGGAAAGCCGTGATGTCCCTGACTGATAATATTTGTCAGGATTGATGCACAAATGGAAATGTCCTGTCAAATTTTTATCCACAAAATATACTTTGGTTCTACAGTTATATCGATTAACTAAACAACTCCTATCTCATTACTACATAAACAGAGGATATTTGACACTTCTGGTCCCAAAGTATGTTCAATTCATCGAGTGATACAGACATTTCTATTTTTACGAGTTTTAATACAAGTCATGTTGTGTAATGCACGAGGTGACATATACATGATATACATGCACAACGAGTAATATTAAATGCTCTATAAAGCATTTATGAATGGACTATCCAACATCCAACAATTATGATGATAACCTAGCCACCTTCATGTTGTTATCTCACACTTTTGAAAGTGTTGGTATGCTAACTACAGTTTGGATTTGAATAACTGTTAGTAAAAGTCAGATATTATTGTTATGCAGTAGTGTTAGAGCACCAATCAGATTTGGAGTTTAGAGTGGGAAGTTTTGCTCTAATTCAAAATGTATAGGCATGATGTAATTATATGAATATCATATACTTCTCGTAACGGATTCGAAAATCAGTTTACCGGATTTTTTCCAAAACGATCCTCCACAACTTTTCTTCAAAACATCCCTGTCTTTTGAACATGACTTTCAAGTTTTTCAATTTGAAAGTATTATCCTTAGCTTTGTGTATTGCACCTAACGATTGGTGTTTTGAAGTGAAAAAGAGGAATAAATAAATCCATATCCTGGGGATGAATGTTGGCTGCTTGATCTACAACCAGATAGTGCTTCAAATCCAAAATGAACTCTGTGAATAATTATGGTGATTGAAAACGTAAAATATCCACGCGGGAGATTATATTCAGCAAAGCAAATGAGGCTACGAGTGGCTATGAAGAACTATTCTGAAAGTATTACTTAATTGTATTAGTACAATACAAACAACATGTTCATCAAGCTGAAAAGGCCCTCCAGCGTCAGTTGGTGTGTCCATTCATCCGTATTTTTAGTTTTTGCGAGTACCCCTGTACAACCACTGGTTAGGAAACTACAATTTTGAGTGGAGATTCGTATACTAATTAGCATTATACATTGAGATTGATTACTCTGTGGCACCTAATTTTCGCCACATGAACCAAGACCTAAAATGTATGTTCGTCCTCTGCTCAAGAACCATAAGGCCTAAAAGTGAAAATCATGTGTACAGACTCCTCGTCAATTGCTATGATAAATTGTAGATTTTGTACATCTTCGTCTTCATCTTTAGAACATAAAACAAGTATGTGCCTTGAATGCACTGAAATATTTACAAAACCTTGGCAGAATGAATTTAGACTCCGTGGTCCCGAATCGAGGTTACAGAAGCTACATCCTTCAAACCTATTTTCATTTTCTATTCAAGAACTAATGCCTTAATAAAAACAGCAGAAAGTAGACTATTTGCTCAACGCATTATATAAAATGTAGATGGGACTATGGCAACAAACATCTGAACTACAGATGTTATTTACCACTTCAATCAATTTTTCATTAAAAGTTATTTAAAAAGTGTATGTACGAGTGAGTATTATCAATTCTTTTCAAATAACTCCCAACATTAGTGTTATATATGGCCTCTGAAATGAATTATTTTGATAAAAATTTAAATTTTGTTAAAAATAATAACTTAATAAAAGGAGCCTCTGAGATGCCTTAAAATTGCTTTGTTGTCTTGTTGTAGACTTGCATATGTGCCTAAACAAGTAAGGGATCTAGATGACAGACTATCCCAACTTATAGCCTGACATTTTTGTTAAGAACCTTTCAGAAAGATCAATCGCACACACCTTTTAAACATAAGATTCAATTATCAACTTCCCAGTTTGAAAGAATCCATTGCCACGAGTGTATAGCCAAATCCTCAACCATCAATCGTAACCATCAACATCAGCTTCCAGTTTCTTGAACTGAAAAACAGGAAGAGATTAGTCAACCTTTAAAATCATGCATCAGGTCAACATCCCCAGGTTTGAATGTTCTCTGTTTGATTTTCAGCTTGTTCAGCTTTGGTGCTGTCACCTTTACACATGTTAAGTTTTACTGAAATTAAATTGTAATATTTTATAAAAGTTTTTCTTTACTTTTACTACTATGAAATTATAAGAACTTTCATAATACCATGATGTTTATCAAACTATTGCAAATGTATAATTACAATATGTGATACCCATGCATTATGTTTACCCCATGCATTATGTTTACGTAATATGAGTCGGTTGTCCCCTTTAGTTCTGCAAACGTTAAACGGTTGAATTATATTTTGTTGAAACGAGGAAACTTATATCTAATAAAGACTGTTCCCTTCTGTCAGTTTTACACTTATAATTATAGTGTCTAGGACACACGTCGATATCTTAATGAATTAAAACAGTTGGGAAAGAGTATAAAGCACATGTTTGTAAAGCAAATAAACTCAATACTACAGCAACTGTTAACCTATAAGGATAGGACGAGGACAGACAGACAAAAAGACACCTATCGCCTATCATTGTTTTCACAAAAGTTTCAAAATCAGTGAGTACCAAATAATGTGTTTGAACATAAGTCTCTAAGAGAACAGAACGTCTCTTAGTTGAACAAGTCACGCCCTTCTCTAGTGATCAGATGTGGTAATAAAATAAATATTATTAACCTGGAGCACGTGACATATTTTAAGACTTTTAGTTATCCTCTACCTGATGTTATAAAGATTTCTCAGTCGTTATAGTAACCGAAACCAAATGATCACCAGGTTCTTTGAAGAGATATATATCCATATCGTAAAGCAATCCGGTTTAATATAAGAAGCAAACATATGGTTATAGAATATGTTATTACCTTTCCTTTGACAATAACGCCTCTAGATGAAGTAGACCTGTCTAAAAAAAACACTCTTGTCAATGTAATGCGAAGATGAGGCACAGGTAAAATTTTGCTTAGCTCAGTCTGTAAACTTTTCAGTGATAAGCAAAATGGTTATGTGAAATATTTCAGAAGTTTGTGAACAAATTTAATTATCATTTAGAGAAGCTCTCAAGTAGCATTTGTGAAAAGTGTTATTGCTGTTAACATTAAAATAACAATTTTAAAATAACAACATTAAAGCAGTTGAAATTATTCACTGCAACCTGCTTTAGAATATGATGATAATTATTATGTTTGAAGGATAAAGTATAATTGTTCCTGTAATTTATTCCTGAAAACTATTTTCATAATGATAGTCATTTGTTGAATTTGTATGAGAAGGCATTAACGTTCATTTGAAAAATTAATTGACTTTAGATATTTGAAGTGATTTATGATGATTTACAGAAATCCCCTGTAGCCATTTAAACAAAATAAAATGCGTTTTACTTTCGTGTGTATAGCATATCACATAACAACTGATTGTTTACACTTGGGCAAAATAGATTAAGGTGCCACATTTACAAAGAAAACAAATCAAACACAGTTTTAAAATACCTTAGTTTAGCTACTTAGTGAAATATTTCAAATTTATATATAGAGGATATCTGTCTTTTCGTTTATCTTATGAGGTTGAACATTTATATTTTCACAAGTCACAGGACAAAAGGTGGTGGAATCAATTTGCTGTATCCTTTCGGGTTCTCCCAAAAATTGGCGAATCCTGCAGAATCCGGAAAGTGGATTGCACCACTTGTTGTCCTGTGAGTGATGATGAGTAACGGGCTAGAGTGAAAATATTTAACTTTTAACTTTCTATAACTCTTTTATAACTTTTCTACTTCAGGAGATGATATAAATTGTATTTGTCAAGCATAGACAGAATGCTGTGTATTATAAATTCATGTCTTCCTTTTAATTACGCCACAACAGGGTCGATTTTATATTTTAACGCATCACAGGTAACTGTCGACATCAGCTAAACGGCTCTCCAAATGCAAGCTTGGAAACAACTGATCAGTATTTGAAAATAAGCCTACATACACGTATCCTCCGGGTTGAACGTTCTTTATTTGATCTTCTGTGGAGCTAAGCTGCCCTAATCCATGTGTTAACTTAAAACACAACATATCCAAAGGGAGATGTCTTCATCGATTACCAAAAAAGAACAAAAGCGTTTGAGACTTGTAACTTTAATACTGTCACGTTTGAAATTATTAAAGATGAACAATTAAATGACTCCTTATTGAAATATTTCATGGTGAGTTTTATAAATCACATTTTTTCAATGTAAATTTTTTTTCAAAATGCATAAGCAATATAAAATAATTGCGCGTCACCATACCATTGATGTAGAGACAAAACATCCCACCAATGATAAAATTAGTATATTAGTCAAACAATCTCACTTTTGTCGGCTTTCAAACAATCTCACTTTGTCCGCTTTTCCGCAGAATGCTGCTAAAATGTGAAAGTTTCTTTTGTACAGTCGGAACTAAAGTGTCTGGCAAAGCACCATGATCTATATTAATGAAACCGCTGGCCAAATATATATAAATGTCGAATAATTCTTGTTAAATATTCTTTAAAACTTATGCACTGAAGCTTTGTTGAATTATCTTTGAAGATATGAAGAAATATAATTTTGATATCATTTTACAATTCCTTGGAATGTATATTCAAATACCAAATATGCTCAAATTGTTCGTTTACTAAATTGAGAACCTAAAATGTTAATGTGTTTATCTTTAAACATGACATCAGTTATAAATTTTCAAATTTGAATGTTTCAAGTGCCGAGTGTATTGTCGAGTCTTTCCTCACTGCAGATCACCATCAACATCAGCTTACAATCTCTTGAAAGTAAACCTGGAAAGGTAGATTATAAGTATATTGTAGAGCTTGGACATTCTTTATTTGACCTTTAACCTAAATTCATTGAACTGTTTGGTTAGTTATGGTGCTGCAGAATGCTGCTAAAATGTGAAAGTCTCTTTTGTACAGTCGGAACTAAAGTGTCTGACAAAGCACCATGATCTATACTAATGAAACCGTTGGCCAAAGCCGAGTATAGAACTAAATATTATTTTTTTTAACAATTGTTATTGTATCACATTTATGATCTACTCTTGAATCAACAAAGGTAGCACAAGACACAAATAAGAATATCTTTTCTGAATGCGTTTCTGCTGACGACTATAGGCGTCAGGCTAACAAGAAACCTATAGTTTAAAGGACATATCGCTGACGGTTGTTTGTAAACATTTTGCAAAACTAAATTGGGAGAAGAAATAACTTTTCAGAACTACTCATCTATACCAACCTGTTAAGTAGTAATCAACTAAATGTGGATCTACATATATGCTATAAAGACGTTCTAGTCACCATAGTGAAGACTTACAATGCATTTCTTAAGTCTTTACAAAGAATGATACACTAATGTGCATCGACGTCGGTATAATAACATGACTAGAAAAAAGAAAAGATAAAGTGGTAAAAGTAATAACTCTTCCCGATGCAAACTCATCTAGGCAAACCTTTTGTATCTGTAAGTCTATTACCGACATTGATGTTATAAAGACTTTTAGTCGCTATAGAAACATAGACTTAATGACTATCAGTTCTTTGTACAGTAAGTAAACATCTACATCGTGCAACTTTTCAGAACTACTCATCTATACCAACCTGTTAAGTAGTAATCAACTAAATGTGGATCTACATATATGCTATAAAGACGTTCTAGTCACCATAGTGAAGACTTACAATGCATTTCTTAAGTCTTTACAAAGAATGATACACTAATGTGCATCGACGTCGGTATAATAACATGACTAGAAAAAAGAAAAGATAAAGTGGTAAAAGTAATAACTCTTCCCGATGCAAACTCATCTAGGCAAACCTTTTGTATCTGTAAGTCTATTACCGACATTGATGTTATAAAGACTTTTAGTCGCTATAGAAACATAGACTTAATGACTATCAGTTCTTTGTACAGTAAGTAAACATCTACATCGTGCTAATATATTCACCCTCTCATGTCTTCTACTTTGATTAAAGAAGCATGCACATGGTCATTGATGATGTTATTACTTGGCGAGAGCAAAGCATGGGAATGAAGTAAACAGTTTATGAAGCGGAAAATGGTGTGCCTCAATATAATAGTATAATGGTATTGGCAGTCAGACTATGTTAAAGGTGATATCTCAGTGTAAAGACCATTCAATGGAATATGTTAGCTCTTCAAGATAAAATTAATCAAATTCAGAACTTGGGTGTTATTTTCTACACTTTGTCATCAATATCTATCTTTGTATAACTGATAGTAGAGTAGAGTTTAAAGTTTTTTTATTCAGCTATAACAGGTCTTTATGGATATCAAACTTCGGCAATGTGACGTTTGTGACTGATAACATTGTATGGGTATTCAAAATACTATTTTGTATGATTTTGTACCCCGTTTTCAAGCATGACTGCCTCACCTTTGTGTGATATAGCCGTTGTAAAAGACTTTGTTACTTCCAAATTCTAAAATGTCCTTCAGTTTAAACTACATTGTTGTTTTAGTAAATTGTTTTTAACCTTTATTTTTAACATTGAGTGATATAACAAACGCCCGAGGGTTTAATTTGAAATGGATAAGTAATTGACTGACTATGGCCTTTGCAGTCGATAATGTAACTGACATTTATAGATAAATATTTGAGTCACACTTTCCTTTTGTATTGATCCAAACTGAATGTTGCATACATTACAGTGTATAACTGCCAGACTATACTGTTTTATTTCGTTTCATAGTATAACCATTGAAACAGGCTAAAGCTGTGTTCCGGCTCAGATAACGTTATCAGCTAGACATTAACACAATAAATAGTAAGTATGTCATCAAACAGAACAGTTCGCTTGATACAACATGGCCTCTAATCTTCGTTTAGTGCCAATCACGGCCGTGTTACTCTGTTTCGCCATTGCTGAGGTATTGTACAATTACATTAGGTATTGCACCAATTTAATAAATACTCGTCAACGTAAATACACAAAGCATGACCTCTATATTGTTGCAGTACCTTTCTCGGCATGTTACTCTTTTGCGCCTCTATCTCCATTGCTGAAGTCTTATTACATGGCACCGATATGATAAGCAGGCCCAAGTCGTTAATTTAATAGGACACATTGTTGCTGTTATACGCAAGTTAAATTCTATGCTAAAATGTGTATACTCCAGACTGGTTTTGAACGATTATTAGCATGTAAGTGTTTATTTTATAGGATTACATAAAGGACATAAGTGAATAATCATAAACGAAATGTAAGCAACATCTTTATCCAACTTAAAGTTGACATGGACGGGTCACTTCTTCAATTAAAATATGACGTCAGAGAACCAGTCATGTGAGTTTGTACATATAGTTTCAGATTCTGAAAATAATATAGATCTATATAATGTCAGGTTAAACAATGGAAACCAACGCCCTGGGAAGAATGTCGCACAAACGCTGACTGTAACAACACCCAGACAACATGTTGTTCCATTACACCCGCTCTGGGACGTCGCCGTCAACTCTTCCCTCTTGAAGTAAACTACTGTCTGCCCTACAAGACACAGAGCGCCCCCTGGTGTTCCCTGAGACTGCAGTACTCACAATCAGCTCCCAACTACCATGGACTATGTCCCTGTGGGCCTGGGCTCAAGTGTGTCCCGTCCAAGCAGCTGGATCCGAAGTCTTACCCTTCGGATCGGTATGGGAAATGTGTTTCGGTCTAATTTGATCATGTAATGATACTGTAAAATAATAAATGTATGATTAAATATGTAAATTGATTCAAGAGTTATGATTTTGGTCCCTATCCGATTTTTCCTATTGAATAACGATGTTTGTGTTTCCACTGTACATTAATTGTGAGTGTTCTGAAATTCGAAAGTGTATTACTGATTGCCCTACAAGACATAGACCGCTCCCCTGACTAGCTCCTAGCTGCTATTAGCATGGATCTACATCCCAGGCCATAGCCCTCGGATCGGTGAGGAACATGTGCTCCTGTCCAATTAAATAAGTAAATGCTTATGGTCATTCTTAAAAACTTGTGCTTTGTGGTCTGGATCAGGTATGCTACAATTTCGTCAAAACAGTCCTGATATTTGATACACGGACACTTTCAAAACCACTTCTCAACAAGATTCGTTACAGTTTATCAACGACAATAACATTAACATTAAGCTAAACGTTTGACTGACTAAGATCCAAGACGCAAGAAATGAATTTATTTGATGTAATACTCAATACGGTTTGGACTAAAATACTTGAATCAATTGATTGACTTCTGCGAAAAAAATCAACTAGAAAGAATAGACCAACAAATAAATATGACTGTGATATATTTTCTATCACAAATTCTCAACAACTGTAATGTTTAGAAGGTTATAATACAAATGATAAATAAAGTAGTTTGAAGTATAGAAAATAATATACAATTAAGTTATTATACAAGGTAAACAATTTATAAGAATGTTCAAGTTACCTAAATATTAAAAATCCAACCGATTTTAATCCTATTTAGTAGCTACCTTCAATATCCATTGTCGCAGAGTCACGCTAATAAGGCCAACTCATTCTTCTTAAGCAATCTATACACAAAGAAAAAAGTTAAACACCCCCTGATATTTTCATATAGCTGAATGTCAGACACAAGTAAGCTCTGCTATGATCCTAAATTAGTCTGAGATTATGTTATGCAGATGGAACAGCCGTCTGGCAAGACAGAAACGCAACAATACGTAGCCGTTATCATTATTTAATAGCAATGACGTCAATTTTACACAGGGACTTTTTTTACCATGAAACAATGTCCACAAAAGTATGGAGCTGCAAGTGAAACAAAACACATTCACATTGGTATTGTCACTTCTAAATGTTCTTTGTAGACCCTAGTTAGTCTAACACTTAGACTGTAAACAAAATTAATAAAAAAAAAAAAAAATTGAAAAGGAGCCTTTTTTTTATGAAAATTCCATTTCTTACAGTCTCCTTTTCAATATTTAATAAAATGGTGATATTTTCAGAATAAATACTTTTTTCAATGTCTGAGTGTAAGACTAGACCCTAGTGTACATGTTCAATAAGACCGCCACGTACCCGGATGCAACCTACGTCTTTTGCCTCCAGTCAGACGTCGGATCTGTTCTTGTGTCAATAACATCCACTCAGTGTGCAGAGCTGCCTCCATGGGTTCAGATCTAGGCTTACTGCTGGCCAGGGTAAAGTTGTCACTGCGTTGGCTCGCATGTAATCGACAAGGGCACGTGATCGGTGAGGTCGGGCGTTGTCGTCCATGTACTGTGGTCGTGTAGCAAGTGCATGGTTATCGAAATGAGGAACAACGACCGGCTGTAGCACGTCCCGGATCTATTGAGCTCCCGTTAAGTTGCCCCTGATGGTGACCAAATCCATATTTTTTACCGTAAATACATAAAGATTTGGTTAAAAATGAAATAAACGATTTCAGTACATCATGTGTGTTCGAGCTGACATACAAATTAAAAGTGTCACAAGCAAATGAATTAAACTGCGTATTCGTTTTTCCAAAACACATGCTTATCCGGCAGCAGAATTTTCCTTATGACTCTGTTGAAAATTTAGTATTGTCTCTTTTATTTAAACATACAATAATAATTATTTCTTTTAACTATTTATGGAGTTGTAAATCAGTGATACACAAATAATAAGGAGAACGAGGGGATAGTAACAGACCCGTTGCTAAAATAGAACTCAGTGTTTTTCTATAACCGTGGGAACGCAATAACAAGAATCAAGATAACTGATATAGACTCACATCTCGTTGAGTCTATCGCCTTTTATCCACATTCTTTTCCTGATTGAAGTCAACAAGCGTCCTATCCGTTATTTTCTTTCCGTATCATCTGGGAGATTTCAATCTGCTTTACGTCAGTACTTACGCGAAAAATGGTCGCTCGACAGAAAGCAGTCTGAAGCTCACTATTGAGTGCTAGGGTAAAAATCTTCTGGGAATAGAAAGACATACATGCAGACAGAGTCGACGTTATCCCCGCCAAGTGGGAAAAGTGATGTCAATAAAACTAAGCCAAATAAAATTCATTTTATTTTGACTGCCGATAACGGATTAGCTAATATCGCTTGGAGTACCCTGACAACATGAATCTAAAGCTCTGTACACCACGTGCGACACCTACTCTTGGCGACGAGCTTTTACTATGGCAGCGGGGTACATGACATGAGTCCACCATGAGACTTACGGGGTACATAATGATAATGAAAATGTATCGTTCGTCAGTCATTCAAAAACGAGTTTTTGCTGTAAGGAAGTATAAAAACATTGTTGTTTAAGGCGTGGCCCTTGTGGTCGGTGTAACGGTACTAAATGCAAGTCAATTTGCAAGTATTTATCATTATCGTCCTTGTATGGATTCAAAGACTCACCAAACCTACAATCTATGATTCCCACCGGCCAAATTCACAACACAACATTTATGTTTCTAGGGCTTTTTATTCTTTTGAGTTTGTGGATGAGTGAGTTTTTCGTTAATGTAGCGTTTTGATTTTTTAGAATAGATGAAACAGATATTAAATTGATGGCTACCAGGTGCTCTTATTCGGGACCATAGAGTTAGACTTTCTACATTAGTAATCTCGATGTTCTTGAGAATAAGTCGATAAAATCAATGATGCGTGTTGAAAGAAACAGACAAGTACAGATTGGTGCAGATAGAAAACCATTAGAATTTCTGTAACCAAGTATGATAACTGATAAGACGCATTGCAAGGAGTAATCAAACTGTTAAAGCATATCGTCATTATACCAACTTTAAGAAGTATACAATATTAAGTGATTAAAAATAATAGTTTCCTATATAAATTAGATTTTATTGACCACCAAATACTAGAGAAGGTTGATACAGGTTCAGACCACCACCAGCTCTGCTCACAGTTCTGTTACGTGTTAACCTGTAGAAGAATGACAGCCTCAGATTACTGGAGCAGCTGAGAGCTCTTCACCACGTCGATTTCTGAAGGGTTTCACCTGCTAGTGTTCAATAGGGTTAACAAGGCCGTTGTCTTCCATTCATCTGTCGTTAACAGTTCTGAAGATTCATTGATGGGCCTTGAAAATCAGAATACTTTTGTTTGATTATAGAGGTGTTTCTAAGGTTCTTAAGAAGAATGAAATAATTTTTACATTTTGAAGGTTTCTATGAAGACCATTGAAACAAATCCATTAAAATGCTCATTTCAGTAGAGATATTACACGCATGCAGGTAAATTTGATACCGAGTGGATACATATCTTTAAAGAAACTAATAAAACAGTATTTTGCAAAATCCAACTAAACTGACTAAATACAAAAATATGTTCACATAACACCAATACTATACAAAACGTCTACTGGGTACTCAGCTGTTGCAACTGACAGCCTACAAATTACAAGAGCAGCTGAGAACATTTCCCATGTCTATATCTGAAACGATGCACTCATTATGTTTGCGAAGTGCTCAGTTCATGCAATTGAGTTATCAAGTAAGTTGTCATATCTCCATTGCTGCATTAAAAAGCGTTAACGGGCAATTGAATTTAGGATTGTGTTGTGAAGTCATCATACTAAACTAACGTCCGGGAGAAACGCTATCAACAAATATCCAAATAGTACAATGTATAATCCGCGAAGTATAAATACGACTGATACTTATATGTAGTTCAGAACATATGTCCAGAATCCAACTAGCCTGGTGTGTTTCATTCTACGTGTGTATCTGAAAACCATGCCTTTTAAACGATCATCCAATAGATCTCCTGTACTAGGCAACATAGGAGAGTGAAATAGGCTATTTGGCTTGTTTTTGGAAGTCTTGTGTCAACGAATTAAAGTCCGAGAAGGTACATTGTGTCGACAACAACTTTTATTATTATAATTTCCATATTCAATGAATTTTTAACTTAAATGCACAACATTTGTCCGAAATACCCCTTTAAAAGCACCCTAGTGTGTTTGAAAATGCGTAAAAATAAAAGTTTCGTATCACAATGAATGATTTATGATAGTATACTTAACAATACGTACACAAGCTTATCCAAGACTATCAAAATCATGTTTGTCTGGTGACAACAGTAACACGGGTATGCATTGTGGTGATATCTGCGAGCAATGGCTGTAAGTCTGGAACTAGCGCAAAATTAGATGAACAACCCTGACAGTTAGTGTACTTTACTGTACAGAGTACCGCATTCTGTTCTCTGCAGCGAGCGAATTTTGAAAAAAAAACTTCTCATAGAACTGTCACATTCTCAAAAACAGGATAAGAAAGGAGTGGGTAGAGGAGTGGTGAACATATCCCTCTCATCAGAATAACATGTTATTGAGGTGAACGTGAATGTTAGAAAGACGTCGCGGAACACGTCGAATAGTTCTCCCAATCCCTCAATTTCAAATGAAATATTGATCGATTGCTGCCGTATGTCAGAAAGTGGTTTCTGTACGAGCAGTAATTTCTTCCTTGACTTCAGTTGACAGCTGCAATATTGATTGTGAGGAATCATTGCTGACATACTTCACCAATAGTTTAATACTCACGTTAAAAGGGGAGTGGGTGCACAGCGATTTGAATAGTATTTCACTTATATCCTAGTGACATATATTACTGCAAGGGGAATTCCATCAATAAAAACGCGGGTTTTGCTGTGAAAGCTGCCAGCGTCGGTACGAGTGAAACTGCCAAACCGTGGTTGATAGGGCCCTTGAGTGCTATTTTTTTTTAAAGTTCTTAACATTTTCTTACGTTTTTAAAAGTTTAAAAAAAGGGCATAGCTCAGCCGAAGGACAGGAGAAATATTGGATAAAATTATTCCGTATTAACTGGAGAGTAGATATTCTTAAAACATGGATATTTAGAACGGTAAAAAAAACACATCAATAATGGAAGAATCTACACTTGGATTAAAAAATAATCTAACAATCTCAAAACTTTTACTACAAATACACTCACATACAAAAGAAAGGTTGCATACAAACTGTAAAATATTTCAATTCACGAGTGATACATACGACTGAAACCTAGTTACTGTATGTTTTTAGAAGTCAACTTAACGCAAGACGAGATGGAAAAGAAAGGGCATTTTGGCTTGCTTTTTGACGTCTTACACTAAAGATACGCCAACCAATTTACGTCCAAGAAGGTCATTAATGTCGACATCATCATTTAATAATTAAATTTCTACATTAATCAATTTTTAACTTTTAACTTTCTGGTCAAAACCACTGAAAAAGCGATTTCAGCACCCCGTGTGTATTTGAACTGACATAATAATAAGAGTATCAAACTCTGATGTATGAAATTATGAGTGCTCATTTACTAAACATGTGTCTATCTAATACATTTATCTGCTTTCTCAGACAGAAGTTTTTCGTTTGATACTCTTAAAAATGTTGGGACGTTTCTTTTGCATGTCACTATATAAATCAAACACTACATATTTTGAAGTTATACATGATTGAAATTATGTATTACAATAAAAGAAAATCGTTGTTTATTTGAACTCATAAGTTGATTCTGAAAACATTAAATAGAGAAGACAAGGATATTTACGGAAAGTCAACTTCTTTATTAACATTGGCGAGGTTTTGGTATATATCCTTATACCCTTATGAAGCATATGGGAAGCATGACAAAACTGGTTATATACAGGGTACATGTTGGGTGTGAGGTAACAAAAATAAAGATGAGATATGAGATGAAATATTATCAAATATTTGGCTAAAGAATAAAAGCAATCCTTCTTTCTAAAGATCACTCAGATTGTAATGTTCAGATAGTCAACACAGATGAAGGCCTGGGCGAGAAAGTCTACATAATTTTGGATATGTTGGTATACAGCTTACAAATGTTGTATGTGTGTGTATACATGTATGGAGGTTGAAAAAACAATGCAATACTATTTGTTTCTGACAAATCACAGACATATAACTTAACGTCACAATATCATCTCATTTTCAAGAATGCAACTCGTGACGAACATGGTCTGAATGAAAGGGGTTAGTATATGATCCATCTAATAATCAACGCGATTCTAATAAGAAACGAATACAATCCACCGTGTGTCTATGTTTATCGGATCCAGTGATCATAACAACCAAGCCTAGCACGAATTTTGTAATCCAGTATGAAAGGGAGTTCAAATTTTGTACTGACGATTTCATAGAAAATTGCCATTTCTATGTTGTTATCAGAAGATCCACTCACTAAGCCACCATCATTCTCATGGGAAGTTTAAACCGTAACGATATCATTATACATAAAATGATGGATGACCACGAGAAGCAATATAGATAGATGGACCAGGTCAGAGCAGGAGTTTGTTCGTGTTGTGATTAGCCTAGATCATTAAAGTGTTGACACCTGGGACACCTGGACATATACACATTTCCTGGCATATTGGAGCTAGTAAACCAGCATTGTCGAACAGACATACTTTCTTAATAATTTCAACAGAAAATGAATAACACCCAGTGTGGAGGCTTATCTAAGGTGAATGACAAGTGAGGGACAATGTAACGTCAACTCATTTCCTGAAAAATTGTAGATAATAACCCACAATGGAATTCATGTGTATGGGCAACTAGATTAACCATAACATGGTCTGTAAGATAAGATTTGCAGTGACAGGAATATTCCAATCATTACATATTTTCCAGTTGGATTATCCGTACTGTATATATTCTGTCGGACGTATTCTATTAGACAATCTAAATTTGTCATATGTTTACATGAGCAAATTAAAAATTATAAGCAGGTATGTATGGCATGTAGTGAAATTAGGTATCCACTGCAGGAGGATCTGGCTAGATAGAATTTCATTTAATATACAAAGCAGGAGGAGATATTCGTCAAAGTCTACAAAAATGTACCCCCCCCCCCCCCCCCTTCAAAAATTATAAAATTGCCATGAATTCTTTGTTTTTATTGATATTTCAGGTCCCTAAAGGATGGTATAGTGCAGTGGTTATTGCGTGCGACTACGATTCAGGATCCCGTTTCACAAAAAATCGTAAATCTACGTCTAAGTGTAATATTTACGTGCAACTAAAATTTACGTTTACGAGTAGCGAACGTCCGTTTCACAAAATCACACGTAGTTTTAATACTAAACTACGTTTATCGTAGTTTACGTGTGGAACTCTCCTGTTCGAAAAGTCGAAAAAGTCCTAGCAACGTTTATTTCCGCTTCACCCGGTAGAGAGGACAAACCCGTCAAAGATGCCCACAGTTTCGGTCGGATTAGCGAGAGATTTTGTCAAAATGACGAGGTAAGTTGTGCAAGATCATCAAATTCACCAACAGGCACATACTTGGCTCCAGCTAACCCGAACACAGTGTGGAACCGGTTGCAACTCGACAGTGCAGTCTAAAACTATGCAGGGGCGTGTTCAATGTTTTTCACGAATTAGAATACCGCTGTCTACATAATTTTCATAGATATGATATCTGTCATTCACATTTATAGATTTGTGAGGAATCATCTTGACTACAGTCTCATAATTTCTGTCTAATTTTTCCTTTTTAATCTAACGAATGATAACAATTTGATCAACACATGCCTATTTGTAACTTGTCAGAAAGGATAATGTCACGGTAATAATATACATAGCACATATATTCTCAAAACACTCATGGTGTGTATGTTTCTTTGTATATAGAGCTATAACCTATTTCAACAGCTGCTTGGCATTGAGACATGAATGACTAACAATCAACACTATTGATATTACAACACTTCAATGAAATATAATTTGCATGGCTAGAAATTAACACTAGTCCCTTGGATTGAGGCTATTAAATATTACCTTTGGCTAACAAAGTTGGATACTGTTAGCCCAGTGGGGCTGTAAAGTCTCTGAATATTTATGGGATACACAATATAACTTGGAATACCTAGCACATGTTAATTATAGGCCCTGCAGCCTACCAACTAAATTAATTAATATTGTTTATAAAGTCTATATTCTTCATGTATATCCCTCTTGTTTTTTAATCAATAGATTCATGAAAATGCAATTCTACTTAGATTATAAATGAGAACCTATAAAGATAAAGACATGCCTGGAGGAAAATTTCCAAGATAATGTACATGTGCAGCAATGATGATGTGCTTACAGTTAATATATAAGTAAGATAAACTAATTATTTTTCCTGTTGGACACTGGTGTAATTCAGTGTGTATACAATATGGCTCGATTTATTGCTATGTTTTTCAATGTGCAATCTCATTTCCGTGTAACTTTAATATATACCAAATTGAAATTTTAAAAAACTATGCTAAAAAATAAAATCATAAATTAATCAGAGGTATCAGTACAATGCCTTGATTTTTTTAAAATGATGAATTCATTTATAGTTATGTAATAAAGTGAGTATAGTGATTATACAAATCAAATGCATCATATTTTATTTCAATTAAAATAAAACGCAAGCAGTGCAACTTGACTTTGGTTGGTGCAACTAGGTCCAAAGCTCATGATGCACCTGGTGCAATTTGGTTAACATTTCTTAAAATTGATCCCTGATATTACAGTGAATATAATGAGAATTTAAGTCCTATCTCTAATGTAGAATTATAGCATACAGTGTTGTTCCTAGAGGGGGTTCTGTGCACATTTGCTTACTTTTTTGGCTAGGTGTCCCTTAAGATTTGGAGAAGTAGGATACTTTTATCATTGCAAAGGGTCAGGAATGTGAATGCCGCAAGGGCTCGACAGTCAATTATCATAACGGTTTACCTGCAGAAAAATGCAGATACAATGCTACTATGTTGGTTTTGTTGAATACCCTTAGTGAACAATTTACCACAATTTTCATTGTTGAGTGAAGGATGTGCGATAGTATAGTATAGAAAAGTATCCTCAGTAACTTGCGCCCCCCCCCCCCCCCCCCCCCCCCCCCCCCAATGGTAAATGAACTGATTTATGCTAGTGACTATTGCTAGCGTTCCCTCTTGCGTGGTAATTGAGAACATAGTAACATGAAAGAGAGGCTTTTATCATTCTTACAAATCGAATTGACAGTTGTAGGCAATTCTTGCAATTACAGCCAAGCAAGACGAACAGAAGGATCATGTGACCAAAAAAAGCAACAGAGGTAGACACGCCTGTTATTGAGTTTATTTTAGAAGACATTTAGCTCCAGTAGTATTATATGTCCCAAAATACACTGCGTATTTTAAGAAAACTCTTTTTTTTTTGTACATGTCAATTCGAAACCAAGTAATGAACGAATAAGATTATGTAACGTTAACATACTTCAGTTCCATTAAGCATTACAAGTATTATATAGTCATTTAAAGCCCAGCATTAGCTTGTAGAAAAGGTAGAAAGTATTACTCAATATCAAAGGTTTTTTTTATCGATAGACAAGTCTTAGAGACATTTAGGGGTTCTATTGACGGGGTATCTAAACTAATTATATAACCAACAAGGCATTTCCAAATTGTCAAACACAGTTTTTTGGTAAGCGGAATTACAATAAATAATGATATATATTTGTTTAGTATTATCCCCGATAATAAACATTCCCTCCCACCAGAGTTTACTTCTCTCACCTCTGTTGCATATCGAGCACTTGTAGAGCGAATCCTTATTGATTGTATCAAAAGTTAGTTGTGCAATCAGCGACGTTGTTACAAACTGAACATTCCACAACAGTCAACATGACTAAAAATGCTTCATCTGTGCGATGCACACATATTGGCCAGAATTTTGGTCGGTTTGCAACAGAGGTAAGGAGTAAGAAAGTTATGAGTGGAGTAGGAAGAGAATGGGAAAACGAATAGTTATTGTTTAGTTTTTATTATTCTGATGAATCTGACCTATTTTAGAAATGTCCCAATAAAACAGCAAAACAGGATCGGTGAAAAAGCATATTGAGTGATATGAGTGAAATGTCAAAGGAGAATCATGTGGGGGGAAATATACCATACACTACAAGGAAATGAAAATGAAATTGTTACTTTGATAATCTTATATCAGCATTACTTAGTTGTAGGTATTAATTTTGTTATGTCTTTGAAATGTAAAGTTTGTATTGATGAAAACATTTGCCAGAAAATTAAATGGCATGATTGACACGATAAAATCATAAAACTATCAACAGGAATTAAAATGGAGTATGCTAATAAGTTAATGAAGTGGCCCAAGTATAAGTACAAGATTATACAACAACATATAGACAAAAACCAAGGTAAAATCCTCAAATATGTGCTTACTAGTTTGAATAAGAATGATATATAGCATATCTGTAATTCAGCTAATACAATATCCTATCCTAAGGATCGATGTTTAGAAGCTTCGCAAACTAAGCAGTATTCAAATATCAGTATAAAATATCCGATTACAGTCAGTCGCAGTAAAAACATTTCAGCTTTTCGTACTGCAGAGAAAGATGAAAAGGATTTTTAGGTCGAGACTCCCATGCCCCATTTTGTGTCACATGGTCACCAAATCTACAATTAATAATTCCGATTGGCTACGGGGTCAGCACCAAAGATTTCAGCTCTCTGGAGCCAGTGGTTCTTTAGCAGAAATTAAAAATGGAAAAGTGTATTATGACGGATTGACGAACAGACGCGGGTCGCATGGCATGGCACAAGCTCATCGGCATTTAATACCTTAGTGATACATACATGTATGAAAAATAGCCTGAAAGAGTTTATTGAAAACATTAAATTCATATCAAATTTAATTATATCACCTTATCAAAAGTGTGCTATTTAAAGTTTGATATTTAGCTAGAGGGGATCTTTCGTTCTGTATGTTTAAGTGTAATTACCTTGCCACCACTTCTAAATTTAGCCAATCAGATAATTGAACTTTTGCTGTTGCCATGCTGTACTGAAGAAGCGTTTTGATTGATACACTTAACTTCCCAGGGTAGACACCTCATTGTATAAACGATCGGGCAAATGAAAATCCAGCAGCTAAAGCGCATATTTTCTTGAGATTATCGAGAATAATCAGCATTAAACATTTCAGTGAATTTTTCCTTATTTGGTTCATTTAAAAATCCTAATGAAAATTCCTAGGGGTGATACATGTAGAGTATCAGAGGACCAGGGTTGATGACCTGTTTCTGTCATTATTTACTTTTATTTTGATTAAGTGGCATGCTTAATGCTTTTGATATTCAAAAGTGCACAATAAGATTATTATTTTTACTGAAAGTGTTGTGTATTTAATCAATCAATGTGCGGAACACCTTATGAGGTTTTCTTTTACACTTCTTAAAATAACATGATGTATGTTATATTTTGTTTCAATTGACAATGATTTTAAAGGGGCAGTAGCACGTTTTTTGCAAAAAATCTTTTTCAAATTTCCCATTTATAATGATAGTTTATGTCATTTAAATTAACTTTAGAGGGTAAAGCATCTTATTACACAAACCAAGTAAAATTTGCATGGCGGCCATTTTATTGTGAACACAATGTATTATTTTGTATTACAAAAACGATTCCCATGGCTTTACCGAAACATGTACACTCATTTTAAACTTTATTTTCCGAAGAGAGAAGGGTGTTTTACTATTGGTGAAATTATTTTTCAAATACATTTCATCAACTTATTTGAGCGAAAAAACGTGCTACTGTCCCTTTAAAGAAATTAAGAATCCGTTTTTTGAAGACGTCGGTATGTTTTATTATTAACCTACAACTTCATTTGATGGAAAAGACACTATTCATACTAAAAAATATTTCATAAGTTCTTATCTTATTGAATTTCTAACAAATCAATACGGAAGTAATCTCACAAAGTATCATAGTAACTGCAACCTGAAGTATGATTGCCATGTAAAAGGAACTTGGTATTTCCAAACACACACTCAAAGAGCCTGCAGAAGCTACAAATTGGACGAAAACGTCCAGAAGTCAGAAGCAAGAAGGTTTGCTCATTCAAAATATCTGCTTTTCCATCAATATATTGAATCGTAGTTCAAGTACTAGTGTCAGATCATTTTCTTAAAAGTTCAACGAAATACCAGTATATATTGGCACTCATCCGAATAGAAATATCAAAATCATAATGGAAATAAGCATGAATTTATACCAACATTCTCAGTCTGATATATGTCAGTCAATGCAGCTGTAATGTGCTCATTGACTATGACAGATAGAATGGAATCACGCCTCCCCGAGTACCTCCCGGTCTGGAGACTATCACAGGTGGACGTCAACATTTATTAAGTCTTTCAGGAGGTTTGTCTATTTAAAATGGCCACCTTTCAATCAATACATTGATTCGTAGTTTCAGTACGATTGCCTTATATTGAATGTAATTGGAAGACCGGTTGACAGTCGGTATATGTGAGCAGTTCTTATGAAATCATTTGCCCGATGATTTCCTATTAAAAAATAACTAGTTCACTACAAACATTTGAAACAAAGACTCATGCATGGTATGTACACATTAAAAAGCCCTTTAGAAATGTCTAAATGTCATTTTACGGTACAGGTGTGCTTCAAAATACTAAGCAGTAACATTTATGTTCACAATTACTTTATTTAAAGATGTTATCCTAATTTAACAAGAAATAAATAACGATGCGATGCGTCAGTTACGTAAAACATCGTTTTGTTGCGAATTGACTGTGATCTGGAGTCATTGAACATCTTATATAAATATAATATAAGATAAAGGAATGCAGGGCGTCATGTTTTCTCTGGAAACTTCATCACATCAAGCATGACAGACTGGAATATGATTCCAACATGTATGTACTGGATTTCGACGACTGATGTAATCAATTCTATACATATCTGAAGGTAAGTTTGAGAGCAACTAATTTCTGAACATATTGGATCTGAACTTCACACATGTGTACTTGGTTTCGATAGTGATGTAATGGATTCTATACTTTTGAAGGGAGGACTGGTTGTATTTTTGCAATAGAAGATTTACAAACTATTATTTAACTTTTTTAAATCTTTTAAATCTCATATAAATCAGACGCTAGATGTTTTGTCAAGCTTACACACCGACCTCAAGCTGAAAGACATATCATAAGCATATCCTTTGATCATAAAACATGTTCTTATTGGTTTATATGACACATATATATCGAGTAATGGTAAAAAGGAGTATTCTATGTATATCATTTACTTGAATAGAAATAGCTTCCATTTCTCACAACAGTGTGACCGGCTAAAGTTGATCTGTAGCCTAAACGTGAAGACCTTGAACACCAAACTCAATGTAATTACCATGGTGAGATTGTAACAGAATTATGTGATTAACAGGCTTCCAGACCACTAGACTGAAAATAATGATCTATAACCTTATAATCAGTCAAACTTCTCTTGGTACCTACATGTGTCCTAAGGTGGGGTATTATCTGCTTTTCAGACTATTTAAGACTAAGGCAGTTGATTGTGACTCAGCGTAAGGAAAGTGATTATTAGCTTCTCACTTCTTTACTTACATTTTCCTTTCTCGCAGGCTGCAGCTGTGGGACTGACTTAACTCTTCTTTAATTCAGGTCCAATCAAGATTTAATGCAATATTTTATCAAACAGATCGATATACAGCAGCTTCGCAAACTAAGCAGGATTATCAAATATCCGTTTACAGTCTTTTCTTTTAAAAGTGCTGCTACAGTTTTCTTCTGCAGTCACGTTTATAACATGATTCGACACAGAGCGGCAAAAAAGGTTGTATATGTCATTGGAGTCTCCTTTCAGGTGAACTATTGTAGTTAGAGAACCAGATTCTATACTATGATTCCATTTACATTACTTAGTTTGAGATATTGAGATTTATATATATATATATATATATATATATATATATATATATATATATATATATATATATATATATATATATATATATATATATATATATATATATATATATATACAACATTTAAACAAGTTTGACAAGTTTGACAAGTATACAGTCACAAATATTCAAAAGTAAAAAACGACAAGGAGCCATTTTTCCTCAGACATGTTTCATTGGTATCATCAGGGAGTATGACAGTTGTGACGTTATGATGTCACAATGATAGTGACGTTACAATGGTATGACGTCATAATACAGTAAGCGGTAGAGTGGACTCATTGTACATGTAGGCCCAACATAGTAAGTAATGTATAAAATAATCACATTATTAAACATTAAGTTTTGGTCTTATTATTTTAATAAAATAGTCTTCTTTGAATTGTCTCACCATTCTATAATTGTTTCCATTTTGTAAAAAGCAATTTTTTTCAATTTAATTTATTTTTCTTTGCACAGGTGTCCAAGTGCGCACTGGAATACAACGAGTCTCTGGACATTTTATTTGTTGTTTATGAACCCGGACTGTGAGACACTCAGTTTGTCCTATATATTCACAAGAACATCCTTGACAAACAATGACATATGTAATGTTTTTTTGCTGAACAGTCAGTATTGAAGCGCACATAAAAGCTCTCTGTTTTGTTCCTAAATTTCACACTCGAACCTTCTTGTAATATATATATATATATATATATATATATATATATATATATATATATATATATATATATATATATATATTATATATATATACTTGCTGTAGATGTCATTTTAATGATGACTGGATGCGTGGCATTTAGACTTTTCAACAGTGTGGAGCATTTTCAAAATGGCGAATATCCAGGTAGCTTAAACAATGTACAATAGACTTTGATAGATTGGTAAGTGAGTTAGCTTGATTAGCACACAATAAACTATTTACTCCTGAAGGAAAGATTGAGTTTATTTTAGCCACAGAGGACCTTCTTCATTTAAAACGTTGCAGCATGGGAATGGATGTAAAAATTTTGCACAAGAGTTTAATACTTTTTCCTAGAAAAGTTTAGAAAAAAACATAACTTTTATCAACTTTTCATGATATATAGGTACACGGAAATATATTTCAATCAAAATCAACAAAACTGGACATGTAGTGGAATGTAAATAAACTGAATTTAAGACATTCATTTATCGTAGGAATAGCCTTATCATCATAAACATGTTCTTGCTGGTTTATATAAGATAATATCAATTTACATTAAGATATGTTTAATAAATTTACTTATATAACATAAATATACAACAGTGAGACTTTCTTTGTTCTAATGTATTTATCGCAGGCGAGAAGTGATCCTACTCAGATGTCCTACTCAGACCTTACACCAAACTCAGTGTTATGACCGTGTTGAGAGTGTAACAGACTCAGCTGAATAACCCCCAGACTCCAGACTGTAAGAATGATATATTTTCTTACCAACAGTCAATCTGAACTTATTTCAGTCCCTACAAGTGTCCCTTTATAAGGTAGCATTTACCGGTCGACTGATAAAGACTAATCCAGATGAATGTGACTGTTAAAGACTAATCCAGTTCAATGTGACTCGGTGTTACGAAAACGTTTATCAGCTTCTGAATCGACAATATTGCAACTGAAACCTTATTCAAAATGACTTGTTAGTGTAGTACATATCAGTGCGAGATCATAATCATATTTCATATTTTGCCTGAAACTTGTTATGTCATTTTCCTATCGAAACTGGCTATTTGGTGTTAATGACACATATTATAGTGTGCTTCTGAAATAAGGAATTTCGCAAAATTAATATTTTTGCTCACAAGAAAAACGACCTTTATCTGATATTTAAAAGGGATTATGCGATTTCATTGAATGAAAGATAATGATGATTAACTCAAATCACTCAAGCAAATATGCAATTAAACATACGATACAGTAGCCAAAATGACACTTCAAATGGACCAAACCAAACAACCAATCAATAATGGTAATGACCAGTATTTGTGGCTGGAAAAAGCAAAGGACAAGATGGACAAGCAAAATGTATATCTGTTGCTTGAGCGAAAGATAAGCAAGCTATTCATAGATACAAACATTCTATAATAATGGGGGGGAAACTGGTTGTGAAGAATATACGTACAGGTACTTGAGTTCTAAGACTCTATCGCTGCTAATGGCTGCAATACTGCCGAAGCGACGTTAAACAATAACTCACTCACTCTAAGACTCTGTCCATCTGTCAACGTGTTGCAAACTCTAAAGCAAGCAGATGTTCCGCCACGTCGGCAAAGTAGTCTTTTGTAAAGGTGGGAACACTAAGTTTTATAATCGGTGTAGGACCTCATTGAAAGCACTATGCAAAACTAAAATGGCTTTATCTCAATAATCCACATCACTGGATAGAGCACAACCTCTTCAATGTGATGTATGCATTCAATAGCAGGGTTGAAACTACAATGTATGAGGGATTGGTCACACTTTCGTATTTAAAGAGCCTGAAAAAAAGAGGCACGGTAGAACAACATGAGACCACGTTAGAAAAAACTCTTCAAACTAATTTAAAATACTCTTAATATTCTAGGAAGAATTAATGAAAAGCTGTGAACCACCTGCATTTGCGTCATCACTTAAATTAATTATGCATACAGAGAACTTTCTCACAGCTATCTAAGGCACTTTTAAAAGTTATTCTGACACGCTGAAATACATTGTATTTTTAATTCAAGAACTAACATGTACTGAAAGTGCCAAACCCTGTTAGAATACCCACACTTCCTTTGTATATTCACCGTGCTAATGAGCAAAACTATCAGTAAAATGTATTGATCACAAAATGAAATGTTTCCTGCACATTTTAAACATATGCCTCTATTAATTGTGAGTGTATGCTAGTTTTGAAAGAAAGCATGTCATTACTGTTCAATATGAACAATGTTGAGATGTGGGCTGATGTGATAAATTGAATCTTAATCAATATGAAAATAATCTCATGTGAATAAATATCCAAGCCTTGACTAAATTTCTTATATATTGAGACCCCGTTTATCCGCACAATTTGGTTACAATTGAAACTCGTCTTGAAAGAGAGTCATGCGGTTAAGTGAATCAACATATACACAGAAATGCATACAGACGATTTGGCCAGGTTTCCGGATATTCCGTGTAAACGCAGTCTGAATTTACTATGATTCTAGATCAATAACAGATCATTATACACATATGAATCCTTTTAGAACCAATGAATGGAAATATAGTCGAGTCGTTGCAATACACTATTCATTAACATTATACCATCCAAATCCTACTCCTTTCAGTGAAGACAAAACAACATCTTTCAGAAAATATCAATAGTTTTGTATATCACATACACGTTTCAGAAATGAATTTAATAAATGCTTTTGGTATTTTCTCCAGTAAAGAATCTATTCTTAAATTGAATGCAAATCCAAATCTTTGTCATGGAATCGCAAAAGATCTAAATCAGAAATCTATAAATATGAACGGGGACAGGTGGACAGAGCACATGCAACGTTTTCGGGATGATAATATGAGTTCTACTCCTAAAATTAATTGATTTTAGATGGATTTATTGAACTGCCAAATTAATTTTTAAAACATAGTCAATTTACATCAAGTAATATAATTGAGACAGACTTGAGATGAGATGATAGAGACAAACGAAGTCTAATAGATTGATCATGTACCTAGGATTAAGGATGAACTTACCTCATTGTGCAAAGCTTTTCAGTTTATCTGTGTTTAACAAGTTCAATTGTAAAGTTAGTCTCTTCACTCTTCAGCTAATTCAATGGTTTGAAAAACTGTTAATTGGAATTGTTGAAATGTCCTCTAAAAGATTCTTAGTACTTAATGTATTTACCTCGATAGGATGTGATGCTCCACGGTCACTTTCGGGATTCTATAAAAGTGGATTTGCCAAAAACCCTAAATTTCTGAAATCCCCACACACATTATTTATATACAGCAAGCACAGAAACGTATTTGCCGGGTTTGACGTCATATCCGCTTGTATGATATCTCAACGTGTTGTAGCACCTTTATAACTGTCGATTTAAAATACTAATATCTAAATACTAATCTATATCAAAACAACTCAAATCTTCGATACATCGAATCCTTGGATATCCAACTTGGTAATAAATGACAATTCCATTATTATTGTATAAACATGTGATTTATTTAATTTCAAATACCCGGGGTGTAAACGTTGTCTTAATAAGTACTTGCTAGGGGATATTGTCTCGATTTAATGCTCGTTTGATTCCGAATTATACATTATATGTACATTGAGATGATAATCTGTCAGTTTTTACAAACATGCATTTTACAATGACAATATACTAGTCTTCAACTGAAGTACACACATTTCAATGTTGACATGACATATTGATACTGCCTGTTGTAACAAGTTCTACAGGGGGAACGAGGCTAAATAACATAGTTCATCATCTAGTTCTCATGTGGACTTGTGTCCAAGTTTCAGGCAGGTAACAAGTAATGATTTGTGATCAACGATGTCTCTATTAAGAATGCAAACACGCTTGTTAACCGTGTGAGCTTAATTGTATTTAGAGGAATTGGATTTCCACCTGCATTAATGTCCTCGTAATGGCGTATCTTCAGTTATTCTGAATGGATTGTAACTGTAAATCAATCTCGAAAATTAAACATGCACTGAGCAGGAAAAGCTCATTTCCGGATACCGGCACTTCGTTATGATCAGTGTGTTTACAGGATGTGAGTGACTGAGCTTTGAATTAGGTGCATTTACTGGGTATAAGTCATGGATCATTAAGCTTTACACGGCAGTTGTTCCTTGACAACAACATTGTGGAACACATTTCCATTGTGTCATTTAAGAGTTATATATTTCCTATTGACTTCTACGTGTGTTTGAATAAGTGATATAATCGAATATCTATTAACAAATATACACCTATGGCAACTTCTTTATTTATATAGAATACGAACTATTCACATCGACATACCACAGTGAATGTTACTAGTGTATCTCTTCATCCTCATGCTGATGTCGCCGCTTGTATGAATGGGTGTTATATATGAGCAGCAAAGTGAATGATTCTTCGAGTAAAGAAGGGAATTGGTGTCATCTGAGGGAATTCCTGACTGTTGTTGAAACAAAGCAAGAAATTGTAAGTTGAAGCGTAGGTTCTGCCACCTATATAAAGCTATAGAACTTGCTCCTTCTCCTTTTTACGAAAAAAACACTTTCAAGAGAAAAGGGCTTCTTTGTCAAATTGTCAATCCACATAAACAATCCGTTAACTGAAAATGTCCATATATTTCTCCTGTATCCGTCATATTAGTAACATGTCAGTGATGTAATAATTCTTGAAGACACAATTAGTTAAATATACCTGTACATGCACTGAAAACTGAACAAACTGAATTAATTTGACTGAGAGCATAATACATAGCATGTATATATTGGTGTAATTGTTCTTATATTACTTTTCCTAAATACGCAAATTACAGAGGTTAGAACATTTTTTTTTATGAATATCATTCTGTCACCATGGGAAACTTGGAGCAATCTGCAGTAAAGAAATTAAGTAATCAAAACCTAAAGCATTCACGCAGCATTGTTAGATGGTTGTTATGTGTCCAGCTAACCTATCAACAGTGACAGAAAATCGGTAACAAGTGGAACAACAAAATATTTTAATCCTTTCCCATAGCATCTGTGACATGCCATTTATCAGCATCACGCCATTTGTCATCAAACGTGGTTCTTCGACAAATAAATGAGCATCCTTAATACATTTCGCTCATAAATCTGTCAGCTAAAACCGATTTGTTTTGGGGCATTTAACCAATTCACCTTCTTTAAAAACGACATAATCATGTACCAAAACTGACCTTGACAAACTCATAACCTTTTCAAAAAATTAACATTATATATAAGGGTCACAGAAACATTAATGTTTAAAAGATTTCTGATATCATAATGACATCTGATTTTCTGAATGTTTAAGGACTAAGTTATTTTGAACTAGTAATGGAACATCATTTGCTTGATAACGGTGTTAGAATCTTCACCGAAACGTCGCACTCCTGCAATAAAGAAGTTGTATATCCATCGAGCTCGTTCTCCTTCATCTAACAAACTTCTAAATGCCATTGCGAGAAGTATGTTATATTTGCTGAAAAACTTTGCATTGATTTGTATTTTTGCACTGAATCATTGTAACAAAATTGTTTTGTAATAGTATTGATAAATAAATCACACATTTAAACATTCCTGAGTGAAGTTTTATCAACTGTACATAGTGTATGTAACTGCAATAAGAAAACCAAATAATAATACTCAATTGCATTGTTACATACATATACGTTGTTCAAAATATTCACCTTCAAGAGTATTTGTATCTTGGGAAACATGTTGTTGTCTAATTTGTAGCAAATGAATAAACTGTTTGATTTTTCAATGTATTTAGTTTCCTATAAATAAAGCAGGTAGTGCATGATGTATCTTTATTAAAGCAATCAGACCATTTTGTATATAACCAGTTATCTTCCTTTTAATCAACAGATGTTCATTGACAGAAAGGCATCACAGCTCCACAACTGACATAATCTGTAGTCTATCACATGTCGACATCGCCATCAATTAAGTCTTGGAAACATGAGTTTAAAATGTCTGCTTTATCACAACACATGATCTGTTGTTCGAGTACTATTGCTAAATCAGTTTAAGAATGAGATGCTGTCAACGGCAACTAGAGTCAAGATGCAACATATCCAGATATTTCCTTCTTGTATAGGTTGAGAAACAAATCTTCTTTACATTGAAGACAGACGTTGACAACAAACATTGACCATCAACGTTATATCGACTTCAAACGTTGAAAGTATTCAATATAGTTAATGAAGAATCGAATATCCTATTACAGTTCTTTATTTATATCCTACTCGAATAACATCTAATCACAAGAAGTTGTTTTAAAATTCATGTTCTTGATCGTGTACAAGTGAAGTTAAAATGAAGTATTTCAATATGTTTTGCGTTGAAAGAGAAGTATTCATATTTCTACTTAATCAACCTTATTCTAATGAATTCTATTATTCATATATTATGTCTCTAACCAGAACATAGAATCAAGACACACAGCAATAGTAAATCAATAATATGATTCGAAGTATACATCTCCTTAACACTCATAAGTAAACAAACATCTCAATTTAGAAAATTAACATTCCAATCCTTTTTTAATTTTTAAATGAATTTTATCAACCAACAGAAGTTCGAATTTTACCCCTTCTGTCTATTTCACAACCATGCACTACTGACGTGATTGTCACACGATACGTTTGACTTTGATGAAGTTACTCATGGATATACGAAGATTTATTGCTTTTGTATGGGATGCAAGTTTCTCATGTTAGAATGAACGCCGATTTACATGAAAATTGCATAAATATACACATAGAGGTGAGCAAATATTTGGTATGCAGCTTTATAAAGAAGAAAGTAAAAGTTGCAGAATTGATATAAAACTAATGAGAGAAATACTGTTACGAGTCAAACAGAATAACCATAAAACAAGTGTATGGCTTTAGATTAAAGTGAAGGATAAAGAGCACATTTAAACATAATACCAGTGAGTTTGACAGACTTTAACATGGAGTATTGATTGTAACACCTCAATTTGGTATTAATCATATCACATGTTAAAATTACATTCAAATTATACTTCAACATTATCGTGTCCAGTTTTCGTTTAAACATGTAAAAAGTACTTTAAAAATTACCTTTTTAAATAATTTATATTAAACGATGCAGACAAACGCTGTTTGAAACATTCTCTATTCTAGTGTAGTGTATTAGTGTATTATCATCCAACTATTAGACACATTTCGCCTTCGTATCATACATTATCCAATTCTCCTGTTATAGGTACATGTAAGGATACTTACACACATCCAACTATAAGGATCTATAGCAATTTTAATCTCAAAGTAGCATGCTATCAAGTATTGTAATTACCATTGGGGGATACAAACCCACAGAGGATATCATTAAACCTTATTTCATGGATGATATCAAGTAGCAATATTGACAGAGCTGATGTTTGTGTGTTACCCTTGTGATATGTGAAGGTCAATGGTGCCATGACATGATGGACATTTGTACATAAGAACACTTCCTGGTATCGTTTATTTGATAAACCTATGCTGATCGTGGACATTTGTACAAATGAATACGTGTTTTATTAACAAATGTTATGCATGGTATATGGTATGATTAATCAATATTAACACTTGTGTGGTTTCCTGCCAAGGCATTAGTACACAAAGTGTATGTACAGACACTGATGACCAAAATAAGTTGTCAAGGCGTTGGTAGGTGTCTGTAATAACTTCATCAATATTTGACAAACCATTAATAATCACATCACGTGTCAGTTTGAATCAAATACTTTTTAACGTTGACCATCACATGTCAACAGCTGAAAGAATGAATGCTATTCCGATTCTGCTCTATACTACTGCAAAGCCAAGAACAAACTTTGTTATCTTTAAGTTGAAATCACAACCAATGTCATCTTCATGTACGGTTCAACATGATGCTGTACGAAAATGATGTAAACATTAAATAACACTATATATGAATCTATCAAGAGACGTGTATAACTTGAAATAGCAAAACATCATAAAAGATCAAAACATCATAAAGGCTGGGCGTGACAGCTCCCTAGGTGTCTGTTTTTCGAATATGACTATCAATTTCAAGACTGGAGGATGGATTGATCTATGAATTACACCTTTGTGTTATAATTCTTTGAAAGTGATCACAACATCTCTGCTGCTGTTCGTATGCGATCTATTCACATTACGGCTCATCATCTGAAATATAGTGTTGCTTATTCAACTTGCTGTTTGGTATTGATTTGTAAATTGTAAGTATTACCAAAAAATATACTATAACCAACACAACGTTAGTTTAATCAAGCACAAATACAACATATTCTTTGCATATAATTATCTAGATAACTTGAAAAGCAAGGAATGTTAATACATTTTTCAATTTTAGCAAAGTTTCAGAGCTTAATGGTAAATAAACAGTCAACTTATCGATATTGCTTACATTAAACTAAATCTGACAATTGACTCTGTGTCGACGACTATGGACTATGACTATGGGCAACAAGCAGTCATGTTTTGTCCACGATGTGTGTGATAAGATTGTAGATCGACTCTTATTGAATTACGAGGAATGGAATCGCTGTGTGCATCAATTTCTTGATAATGACTATCTTCAGCTGAGTTGATGGATCATTGTGTGTTTACACAATGTGTCGAAGTCGCGAAGAAATCAATGTTATCTCCAAAGTAGAACATAAAAGGAGAAGTGATATTCCATTTCCGGAACTCAATTATTTTGTTATGATTGAGGTTTACATGGTATGGTGGTCAAGGTTTGTTTAAGCTCAAACTTGGTTTGAGTAGACGCAGTTTTCATTAGATTTCAGGCTTTTTGTGTTTTCTGCTTGGCAATGAAATTCAAGTCTTGTTGAAATTTCTGATATCAACAAGTTGGTTTTATGAACAAGGGCTGTTGGTTAAATTCCAGACAATATTTAAGTGCTTCTTTGAGAGGCATTTTACAAGCTGGTATGATGAATGAGAACAAGTTCTATGGATAGTCAACTTCTTTATTGATATGAGTGCGACGTTTCGATGCAGATAGTAGTACCGTTATCGAGCAAGTGATACATTCTCATGACAACAAGGAGAATATCTACAATTGTATATATATTGTATGATATGATTGTGGACGATTGTGAATATTCACATTCATTGTTAATTCAAAAACACCATGTAATTTAATGAAGATTGAGCTATTTTCCTTGTTGTAAAGTATGTCAACAAGCACGTCCGCAGTATCTAAACGGCAGGATAACCAGGTTCTTATTGAAGATCTCGCCGAACTCCTCATCAGTTTCTCCTTCGACAACCTAATCTCAACCACACTTGCACTACCTGCGATGCTACACACAAGTGGCAGACCAAATTGTTGAATTAAATTTGTTGATATATTTGATGTAGTTTCTCACTCATGAGAGAAATCCCAATCTCCATTACTATCTATGGGTGTTTCAACACCCTTTGGCCCAAAAGTAGCAAACATGAATGGATTGGTACCGATTCTCACTGACGTTATAGGTTTATTATAACCCGGACCAACGGTCCATTTTTTGTCGATCGATTACAGAAAAACTATTTATCTCAACCTTTTCAAATTTGGCAATCGTCTTCTTCACCACTAAGGGATGTGCACAGCGATATTAAACACGAATTGGTGAATTTTAAAATTATTGTTGGCAAATAAGTTGTCATTTGTTGACTTAATCATTTTCTGTTTAATGTAACTTTCATCAAAAAGCTACCTCTTTGTTCTTGGTGATTTTACTTTTTTATATTTCCACTGGATTATTGGAAAAAAATAGATTTTCTTTCCTTTCGGCCGTACATTGCTGAATATATCTCACTGTGCTTACAGGGGTGTGCTTCCATGTACCGGTTGTTTCAAGATCATTATGATGAATTAATTTCAAAATTGAAGTTGAATGTGGTAATGGCAGTAGTGTATTATGTTATCCCTACATTTTCAAGTTATTCTTACTCCTACTTTTTCAAAACCACCTTTACATGAGGAGACTTGTCCTACCGTTTTCCCAAACACTTTATTATTAGCAATTACATTTCATAGCTTATCAAACCTTAGGTATGCAGACACCTCTCTCTATTATTAAAATAAAAATGTCAAACTTTAACGGTCGATTGGGCGTATTAGTGAGCCACGTTTTTGCTTGTTTGAGCTGTATTAAAACATCTTCGAAAATGGTGCACATTTAATACCCTTGAATGTCAGTCATAAAGTAGTTTTAACTTTCTTTAGCAGATGAAATGATATTAACACACCTCATTCTCTGTCAGCTGAAATGATTATTTCTGAGTTTGGTGACTTTGACTGGAATTCTATCAAATCGTAATTGTAACTGTTGTCTTTGGAGTAGGCAAATCGATTAAAATTATAGCAAACTTGGATTCTCAACAGTTCTAAGCAGCGGATATCAGGAAGTAATCTTGGTATTGCATTGTATACCGTAAACATGAAGATGTCGAGATGCATTTGAAAGGACGATTGAGCCATAAACTCCTGTATGATTATACCCCTTGTAATTTATCTTATCAGATCAGGCATACTACTGTCGATTGACACCCAAGTCTTGATGACATTTGATGTTTTGCTCTTTATATATGGGGATTATGTTGATTATTTAGATATATTTGACAATTACTCATCCAAATCTATCACATGCCTATGCAACCGAAACTTCATAAATTTTCATTATCAGCTGACAAAATTTCATTTTACTTTATCCATAAATTTAATAATGTTAAATATGATATATAAAAACATTCATTATTACAAGTCACATTCGAGTTGCATGTGTATAACACTCCTTCAAGCAACCATACACATGGACTTATAACGTGAATGGTTATAAACGTCCCATATCAATGATGAGCATTCAGTTGTGACAGTTGCCATATGCAGACAATAAAGGCCAATAGCAATGGGTCAAGTACTGACCAGTCGTTTGTGGAGTCTGATCGATCTGTATTGATCAATCTGGCGAAGGTTTACAGAAGTGCTAAGTAATCAGATTGATTGATTAACCTGGTTACACAGGTTTCAGAAGCTTCTGGACGTAAGTATTAATATTTAAAACCACAAAAGAAAAGATAATCTTCACCTAGTCAGGAAATTATATTGAAACAATACATATAATATGTTCTTGCACATGCTTAACTGGTAACGTTTTTTCTCCATTGCAGACACGTCTTCCCCTAACTGAAGTTATGTGCCTCAATATGAAAGAGAAGGACATCCCATTTGCAATAGTATGACGTCAGTGTTGTGAAATTCAAAGTTATCATCGGAATAGGAATACAAGAAAAGTAGATGTCTCCAGAAAAAAGCTCAAGTGGATCAATTCAAACACAAATATTTCCCTCACTGAATCATTCCAGGAATTTGACATTTTGTACTTTCATTGTAATGACTCGCCTATTTTCTTGTATCATATTAATTATGACCTTCAGTCGTTGTCAATTTAAGCAAAAATCAGCATAATATAAGGACTTCTGACAACATAAATGTTTGAGGATTGTAAAAGGTAAAGTATAAATTGTTGGGTTATTTGGCGTCATCCATGTTTTGATATTTGTACTTGAATGGGGAATGGGATTCTACAGATATCTTTTACTACACATTTATGATTCATTGCAATTAAATATTGTAATAAGTAAAAGTTTCTCTTTCTATTTTTCTTAGTATTTGACACCCGAAACTAAGTGGATTGTGTGGTTTTAGACAATGGCAATAGTTAGTTTTGTAAAAAGAAAAGAACAATAACAGTTAAACTTTCTTAATATGGCAGTGTTGTTCTTGACATTCAAAATATTTTCATAACTCACTGTGTACGTTATATAACAAGGTGATGGTCGTGCTCACAAGATTAACATGCAATGCAATGCTTTGGTGTGACCTTGAAATAATGGTGTTACGTCATCTGCGCTTCCTAGATGAAATGAACCAGTGAACATTTCTTGAGATATCCTAGCTTAACATGGAACTTCGCAAGTCCAAAAAATTAAGTTTTGTTTTGATTTTCGGAATAATGTCATGGTCACCTAAGTCTAATAAGCCCTAATCAATGTTTTGATATTTTCACTTGAATTAAAAAAGTGATGTTAAACTACAGTTTTGGGAGCACATGTCTCTGTCGGGCAAAAAATCTCTTTCATAGATATCATAAATACATATATGTATTTGTTATTCGTTGTAATCAAATCTAGCAATAAGTAAAATTGATTTTTTTCTCTAGTTTTAACACCTGAAAACTGAAGTTGATTGTGTGGTGTTAGACAATCAGAATAGTTAATTTTGACAAAACCTTAAAGTAGAAGCCGTAATCAGCACTTCCAAAATGCAAATAATACAGTGAACATTTCCTAAGATATACAAAAAAGCTTAACAAGCTAACCTTAAAAAAAGATCTTTGAAGGAAGAAACTTTGTGTAAGAAATGAAGAGAATTCAACGAACGTTCTTGACATTACCCGCTAATAAAGGTATAACGTCACAACCTCAATGGGAACATTAATCTCACTACTGGGGACATATATGCACACTATGAATAGAATCATTGAAAATTGAGTTTTTTTCATTTCATAGGTACGCTGCTGAAAAAATAACCCAACCCTTCACGCTTTACCCATTGTGGGAAATAATCAGTACCATCATAATGTGATTTATACATTCCTGTTTACATAAAGTATTCTTATTACAAT